>OZ038401.1:7245381-7475381 GCA_964036045.1 Eutreptiella sp. 'Long Island Sound 2002'
TCTCTCGCCGTGTTACCACTGACCACGGCCCCGGGACCGGCCCGCCACTCCCACGCCGCACCTTGTGGGCTGCCGGGGAGGATGACGAAGCCGCCGTCGGCGGGCTGCGTGTCGCACAGCTGCACCGCCACCGCCAGCAGCGTGTTGCGCATCTGGGCCCCGTGGCACTCGTACGCCAGCTCGAAGGTCCGCTGCCCCTTGGCGTTGACGGCCCCGCCGTGGAAGTCGAAGCCCTCCGACCCCTCGCGGTTGATGATCAGGAGCGGGAGGTGGTCCATGCGGTAGCCCTCCCCACGAGGGCGTTGAGCACGGGCAGGAGCCTGGGGTGGTTGAGCACGCGGCGGAACGGGAGGCAGTCGGGGCGCGGCCACTCCAGCATCCGCCGCAGTCGAAGCGGCCGGTGGACTTGTCGCCCTGGAACGCCTCGGCCCGGGAGTTGCGGAGGGTCCCCTGGCGCTCCTGGATGTCCGCCGCCTGCCGGTCAATGGCCGCGTTGAAGGCGCCCACCTCCTCTGCGTCGAAGACGCCGCGCAGGACAAGGTACCCCGTGAGGTCGAAGGCGTAGCGCTGCTCGGGGGTGAGGGCCTCGGACATCGTTGCTGCCAGAGCCTGAGAGGGCACAGTCGTGGGGGTCTTGGATGTCAGTTTGGCGGACTCCTTTGGCGGGGTCACCACCTCTGAGGGCTGGCACTGAGGCAAAAAGGGAAAAGCACCTGGCGCCTGTCAACCCAGCGCAACGTTCGGAGGGAACTGCCGGCAATTGGAGGGTGGCAACGGCTGGAGGGTACCTGTATGGAGCTGTGCGGACCTTTGCGGACCTTTGCGGACCGTTGACGACAGTTGGAGGGGAACCGACGGCGGTTGCAGAGTGATAGCCGCTAGAGGGTACCAGACGACTGTTGGAGGGCAACCGCCGGCGGTTTGACGGTTACGAGAGCGGAGTATTGGTGTGGACGAGGTATGATTTTGATGGACCAGGTGTTCCACTCCGTGACTTGCTGATTCGTGGAAACCTCTTACAGCACTGAGCTCAGCGGGATATTGAGCCGAGCTTCTGTCCTAGGATTGACGGGGATTTCACTGACCTAGATGTATCGGCACCTCTTGGTGGAGCACAATGGCCCACTGACTGGTGTTAACTCAGGATACGCAGTGGGTGTGCATATGGTGGTCTGGGCTTCCATACCAGACCATGGCCCTTTGGGGGCGTTTTCGAACAGCGCGGGCACAGCGCCAATTATTACATTGTTTACCCCGGGAACACCCCTGAAGACCACCCCCCTACAGAAGCGTGCATGATCCATTCAAAACAGCATCGGGGGTGCAGAATTCAGGACCCCGGGACCCGTGGCTACCGGGGGTGGAAAACAGCCGACGTTTTGCACACTGCACGGTGCACCCGCTTTGTGCCCTGAGTGTTTTTCTTCCCTTTGTTTTCTCTCGTGGTTTGCAAACAGGCTATTGGCGACCCCTGAGGCACATTGTGCCCCAATGGACCCATGTCCTGCTGCCACCATCTATACATGTTTGATTTGTTTGCTGACCACATATGGGCACAGTTCGCAGTGTGGTTCTGGTTCGGGGGGAGCACCTTCTTTGCAACCTTCGACACCTGTACCACGTCGGTCCTGTTCTGTGCCCTCTGCCCCACCTACCCAGTGTGGTGCCCACCTGCATGGCTTGTGGGTGTTCTGGCGACTCTACTTGTTTTTTGCCCCACTTTGTCTTGGGCGGGTGGGGGGTTAACAGTGGGGCTGCTCCGGCATTTACACGTCATATGTATTTCTGTTGCAGCTTGCCCTGTCCGGCGCTTTTTTGTTTTGCTGTGCTATCTGTAGCACCCCCGCGTTTTATTCCCCATCGCGTGTCCTTAGCGACCGTCAGCTTTTGCGTTCTTCTGTTTTACGCTTCATCGCTGTCTTGCGCTTCATCAGGGCAAATTCTTTGTTTGTTTGCATCGCTGTTTTCATTTTTCTATGCATATCTTTTTGCGCCATGTGTTCATTCTCTGGGGGGCAACAAGCCGTCCGTCAACACCTCCCAACACCTCCCAACACCTCCCCCACACCTCCGAACATCTTCGAACACCTCCGAAGCCTCTGACAGGATCTCCGACACACCTCCGACACACCTCCGAACAACTCTAATGCACCGCCGAAACACCTCCGACCACCTGCAACACACATCCAAACCCCTCCGAACCCCTCCGAGGCACCTCCGAACACGTCCGAACACCTACGACACGAGCCTGCCTCGGGCAATGCTGTGCCCCATTCCTTCACCCTTACATCGTAGGAGGTGCCCGGTGAGACGGCCCTTGTTCCTTGTTCCTGTGCTGTGCTGTACGTCGTGTTTCGACGTTTGTGGAACCTTCTGTATTTCGGTTGCACGAAACAAAACAAGACAACGAGGCGCATCGAGCACTGGCCCATTGCCTTTGTGCGCGCGCGCGCGCGCGCTGCAACCGCCAGTATCCAAACCGGACTGTCGAGGCAGCAGCACTCTCACCCGCAGAGCAAACGCAACAAAAGCAGGTCTTCAATCACATGGCCATAGGGGACCTTTGCACGTGACACACACGTAGTCCCTGAGGCAGCTTCGAGGCACAGCGTCACGATGCAGAACCCAGTGCCATCACCGCCAGATCGGTCGGTCCCCCTGAGGACGGCCATGCGTACCTCAGACACACAGTGCGAGCCCACCCCCCCTCACTGCCGCGGTTTGGGCAGAAGCGGGGGCGAGGCTGCACCTGAGACCGTCTGCGAAGGCGACAAACATTGAATGTGGATGCCCCAGGACTGCAGCGCAGTGTTGACGGGAACAGTGCGCCGCAAAAGCGCAGGATGACGCGAGCTGCAAGCCCAACCACACGTCAGCAGCGCAAAATACCCTTTGAAATGCATTGCCCTCAGTCGCCCCATCCCCCCCCTCCCGTACGATAGAAGGTCCATTGCATCTGATCACGAAGGACACCCCCCGTTTTTGTTGAAAATGGTGGTCCGCTAAAACAGGCCAAAACTCGACCCCGCAACGGGGTCGAGGCTGTACAAGTCGCGGGCTTCGAAACCGCGCGGGGCATGCCCCGCGCGCACACGCGGCCCTCCCTCGGCAATGCGGCATAACCTCTGCCAACGCCTTCAGGAAGCGAGCGCAACGCGTGTGGGACGAAGGCCGGCGGAGGGGCGCTTCGCTGCATATGCAGACGCCTGCAAGGCCAGCGTCTGCAGGAAGATGGAATTTCGACTTTCGGTTGAAAAGCCCAGAAACACCGCGGGCTCGTCAGGGGGTGGAGGAGCGGCCCGCGGAAGCGGAGCTTCGGGCGGGCCATATATAGCGTCGGGGCGTGCAGCATGTGACATGCAGCGCCTTGTGCCAAAGGGACAGACCGAAGCCGGACCAGACGTGCCACTCGGGGGGCCATACGCACCGCGTGCGCACCGCGCGCTGTCTGGTGCATGCTGTTGTTCATGTTTCCCGGGGGCTTTCAGGCTGGCAAGGACGCCGTGGCCCGAGGATGAAGCATACAAGAGCGGAGCTCCACTCCCCCTCCACCAGCGGGTCCTTAAGGAACTTCGTAACGGCAACATGAACGAACGCTCACGGGGACGCTCTCTGTTTCCTGGTCATCGGATCTTCTCTACTTCAAAGATTGGCGGTTGGCAGTTGGCAGTTGGTGGCGATTGGCGGTTGGCGGTTGGTGGCGGTTGGCGGCGGTTGGCGGCGGTTGGTGGTTGGCAACTGGTGGTTGGGGGGTGTTGGCGGTTGGCGGTTGGCAGCGGTTGGCAGCGGTTGGTGGTTGGCTGATGGTGGCGGTTGGCGGTTGGCGGTTGGTGATCCCTGGGGGCAGTCCTTCAGGGCGGTTCTGAACAAAAAAAAATTCAGGCTTCTTAAGGACCCCCTGTAACCTCCTCATCAATGCAATGGTGGTTGTAGCTGCCCACAGCCCCTGCCAGGGGAGGCCGTCTGTTTGATGATGAGAGGAGAAGGATGCACTCTTTGGGACGGCCGCCACACCAAAGAGGCATGTGCCTCACAGGGCTCACAAGGGGAACATATGGCAGCGCCACCTGAACAAGCAAAGAAAGAAGACAACGCTCAAAAGACAGCGCACCGCGTGTTGGGCCCCCCCACGAGCGTCTGCCGCAATCGACACGATTGGGGGATGAGGCGGCGCTGGGTCCCTTTCAGTCGTGCACCGGACGCAGCACGTTCTGAGTTCTGGAGCGCCTGCCGCTGAGTGGCAAACGGTACGGGGCTGATGACCAACGGGGAGTCGGTTCCGTTGCCGGGCGGCAGTGCCATGTGCGGGCGCCTGTCGCCCGCCAAGCGGTCCGTGCTCCCCCAGGCCGGGCGCGCGCGCGGCGCGTCGACCGAAGCGGTGCGGCCCGCGGGGCCAGGCCCGGCTTGAGCGCCGCTCGACCAAACGGGCCCCGCCAGCCGCGACCACTTCCCGGGAGGCGACACCGCGACACGGCGCGGCCGCTCCCGGTGGGCCCCGGCGGCTAGTACGCGGAGTAGCTGGGGTAGTAGGTCACGGTGTAGGGGGCCGCCGCGGGGTACATGGGGTACTGGGGCACCCCCGTGGGGGCGGGGGGGTAGTAGCCGTACGGGGGGGCCTGCGGGCCCACGGGGGTGTTGTAGGGCGCCACGTCCAGGACCGGGCCCTGGACGACCTCGAGCTCCTTGACCTCCTTGGGCAGCTGCTGGACGCTGTCCAGGTAGTCGTTCATCAGGCGGCGCCAGAGGAAGCCGTAGAGCAGGAGGTTGCCGAGCTGCTGGCTGTGGAAGATGATGGCGTGGGCGCCGTAGATCCGCCACCAGTCGGTGGTGGTGGGGGGCGCCCCGGCGACGCTCAGGCCCCAGATGATGACCGCGGGCAGCCAGACCACGAACCAGAACAGGCCGAAGAGGAGGAGGTAGGCCGCCTTGCGCTTCGCCTCGGCGTCGATGGCCTGCGGACGGGCGGGGGGACCGGAGCCGCGGGGCCGCGACGACGGAGGGGCGTGCGCGCGCGACGGACCGAGGCAGGGGTGCGGTGGGGGGTCTGCGGGACTTGCGTCCTGAGGCCGCCATGGGCAGGCCAGCCCCCCCCGGAAGGCGCGACGGCCCCCCCCACCCCCGGGAGGAACGCGGACTTCGTTTACAAGAGGGAGGCGGGTCAGAGGGGATTTTGAGGCACCCACCCACCCAATATTCAGGCACCCACCCAGCCGCCCTCTTGTACACATTTCAGGAGGGGTTTGCGGGGGCGTTTTCGCACAGCGCGCACAGCGCCAATTATTACGGTGATTATCCAGGTAACAACCCTGAAAACCACCCACCTGTGGAATCATGCACAATCAGTTCAAAACTCAAAAATTCAAACATCTGATGCTTGCCATGGGTCCCAGGGACCTAAATTCTGCCCCCTATAGCCTTGTCCACTGCAGCAGCCATTCAATGACGTCCTTTCAATCTTCTGAACTTACCGAACTCCCGGTGGTGGAGAACAGCCAACTTTTCGCACAGCGCGCGCACAGCGCACGGTACGCCCCCTGAGGCGCTCTCCCAGGGTGAGCATTTGTCTTCTTATTTGTGCAAAATTTTTTTTTCCATCATGGTGACCATTCCAAGGTTGATGATACGTATGTTGCCAGTGGGAATTGAATCAGCAGCATTTATGTGCCAGACCACTGCTCGAACCGTTGGGTCACTGACTGTGACTGATACACCACTGCTCAAGCACCCTGTACAGACTGAACGGTGAAAATGTTTTTCGAAATTGCTTTGTGCCCAGCCACCCAAGCAATAATCATAATTATAAGTAAAGAAGGGTCCATAGACTGCAGACCCACCCACCCAAGCCGTAATTATGAGAGGGGGGGGTCCCAAACTTTTGACCCACCCACCCAGGCTGGGGCACCCCCCCAGATCCCCCCCCCTTGGCATTAATTCCGTATAAACGAAGCCTGCAGGAACGGTCATCGAATGATGCCCCCCGATTTGTGCATGTCAGGGCGTCCAGGCAGAGGTAGCAGCGAGAGCCCCACACCTCCGACACCCCACCGCCCCACGCAGCAACCCCGGCCCCCACGGTGCGCACGTGGTTCCCTGCAACCGAGGGCTGACACAAGGCTACAAGACCGGGCCAGGCGCCGCGCTCCCGCGACACCCGGCGTGCCCCAGCACCCGTCGCGCGCACGTACACACACAGGCACGGCGGTGTTTCCCGCCCACTGCGGGTTCTGGGGGCTGTCTGCAGTCTGGCGGGCCTTGCAACTGGACGCCCGGGTACGCCACGCCCAGTCGAGTCCCGCAGGGAAGGCGGCGCGGAGGCGACCAGGAGAGGCATTGACCCAACCCAACCCAACCCCCCCCTCGGGGGGGAGGGGGGGGAGGGCTGTGCAAGGGTTGGGTTGGGCGTGTGTCCACCATCGGTCTTGACAGATCCTGAAGCGCCTTCCGCGGAGGTACGATGGCAGACCTGTCGGGTCGTCCCAGGGTCCCCCGCGTTGGACTCGGGGCTACAAGGCCACCGCAAACCCCGGGCGACCCGGGCGCAGTGAAGCCCCACACATGCCCATGCCCAGGCACACAAGGGTACACGGCCATGTCAATTCAACGGTCGTGTCCGGGGGCATCGAGGCCCTATGCAAAGCAGTCGGCGAAGAAAACTGTTGGTGCAAACTGAGTGGAACCGAAGTCGCCAGAGAAAATTTTCGATTGCCCGAAGGCCCGGAAGAAAATCTGGCCCAATATTTGAAAAAGGGCCGTGCGCAGGTCAAAGAGCGCTCCACACATGCACGTCCTGGTACGTATGCGCAGCAATGTGGAGGCAGTTCCAATCAAATGTATGTGACAAACACATGCTCAGTGTTCATTGCTTGGCCGTGTTTTGTCAGCCACAACCTCTGGCTCAAATACAACTACAGTGGTACCCTTCACCTTCATCAACAGGTCCTTGCTCGATGGCTGGCACCCATTTGGCCAGACCTGTGAAAAAGAGGGGGGGGGGGGGGGGCTGGGTAGTGTGGAACCCCCCCCCCCCCCCCGGGGGGTGCTGAGTTAATAACAGGAGCCCCGGGGACGGGGGGTTACGGTGATTGGTTTGGTCTGGGTGACGGCCATTGTCAGAGTATAGCAGAGGGATTCCCGTCTCACCGCCGTGTGTCCTCAGACTCGCGGCTCCCGGTGCGGGTGTTGCGCCATTGTAGGGGCGCAAGAGGTGGGGGGGGAAATGCATCCGGGGTGTCTGGGAGGGGGCGTTTGGTAAGAACGTGTAAAACTGAAGGGAAACGGAGTCAAACAAATTGTGTTCAAAAACGTCAGGCAGGTTGACGGCATTGCTTTGATGGTGGGGAGGAGTTGTGGCGGTCCCCATGGGACAAATGTCGTGTCGTGGATGGAATGGCGATGTCTTTTTGGCGAGTCCGTGTGTTCCATAACGCTCAGGTTTTCGGTCATTTGTCGCAATACATTTGTGGGAACGATCACCGGTGACCATCGGTGGAACAGTGATTTTAAATCAGATTAAATCGGATACACATGCCGTTCTGTGTTGTAATCATACCATAAGAAAAGGGCAACAAAAAGGGAAAAAGAAAGGGGATCAGCAAAAATAGAAGGAACCAAAACCGCCAAGGGGCGGCATGGGCGCAGCCAGAGCCTGCCCTAGCAAGAGGGAAAAAGATGCAGCAAATTGTTGCGTTTGGTGAGCAGGGGTCACGGCCGTTGTGCGGCGGTTCGGAAGTGGTGCCCGAGGGACAGAGGGAATCGCGCGGGCTCCGAGTGGTTTGGGGCCGTGCCGTCGGGGGCGTGCGCGCGCGTTGCCAGGGCATGTGATTGGTCTGTGCGGGCGTACGATCGCTTCGTAGGCGGTTTAGTGTGTTCTGTGGGGGTGTGGCATTGGTCGATGGGGGTGAGGGATCGGCTTGTCGAGGGCACGCCGTTGCTTACGGACCTCGGGGAGAGGGGTGGGGGGGTAGTGTCACTTGGGCCGACCCCCCCCCCAAACCCCAACCAAATCAGAACAACGTTTCTCCGTTTACAAAAGAGCAGGGCTGTTCTTAAGGGAAAGGAAAAAAAAGAGGGTTCATAGCGCCAACAGAAAGGAACGCTCACGGGGACGCTCTCTGCTTCATGGGTCAAGACATGGGCAAGACACAAGACCACAGAAACGGTGTTGAACAACGTTTGGCGGTTGGCGGCGGTTGGTGGTTGGCGGTTGGTGGCGGTTGGCGGTGCGTGATAAACAGGCCCGACATTGGAGACCGGGTTTCAGGTACACAAACGTTTTTTGGCGTCTGACCTACCGACCCCCAAGTTGCCCCCCCCCCCCCAAAAAGGGGCATTATTTTTTGGCAGGAAGCAATGGCCTGGCAACCAGCCCTCCTGTTACTCTTTGAAGTAGGGAGGATCCTGCACTGTTTGTGGCAACCGCGTGTGAAACAACACAGGGCCGTCTCCTAATTGGAGAGAGGCCCAGGTCTCACACCGGAAGCCCCACCGGAGGTCAGAAAGCTGCTGTGCACTGGAGAGCGACGGCAAGACCTTTTTGTAGCCATTGACCACAAAGAACGCGACCAGCGCCAGCGAGGGCAGGTAGAAGAAGGGCATCACGATCTGGTAGAACAGGCCTTCCAGGTTGTACATGCAGTAATCCACCGCGAAGATGTAACTGCCAGCCCCCATGACGGGGAACAGCCCCACCAGAATGGCCACTGGAGACACGGAGGCGACCAGGGCAGTCAAAAGCATTGGGTTGGGGGTGGCGGGTCGTTCGAGCCCCTTTCTCAGACCCCCCCCCCCCTCCGGGGGCTGTACACCCCCCCCCCCCCCTTGTATAAGCTACGCCAAAGCCCCAAATTACTGCGGTCCCTACGCCTACTGTAGCTTGGACACGGGCGTAGCTTGCGCGCGACACATACAACTACCAACACCGGGCGCCCAGGTTCAAAAAGAGAGGATTGCATGGTGAGCTAGTGCAAGAAAGGGGCATTTCATGCACAAACATCCCCAAAATCAGAGCCATGTGGGTTCAAGTGGCAAACACTCACAACAAATGTGTCCATGACCCAATGTAACTCGCAAAGCCGTCACCAAACCCATGTCTTATGTGGCTGCACTACGTTTGGTACTGAATTAAAATTAGGTACCAAATTAACACGGTCCCTACGCCTACTGTAGCTTGGACAAGGGCGTGGCTTATACAAGGGGGGGGGGGGTACATATACGCGCGTTTATGCGCGTATGTATATGCGTACACGCGTGTACGTCGCGTGTACGTATGTGCGTATATGTATACATGTATACAAGCGTACGCATATGTGTGTATAGGCGCGTATACGTATACGCGTATACACCTCCCCCCATGCGCCTTCCTTGCTCGGTTCGCCTGCTCGAGAGACATTCCCATGTGCACGGGTAAACGGCATTAGCACACCGTTTTTTAGGGAAGGGGGCCTTCGGCGCTCTTGGTAAATATTGTCTCTTCGCGTCTACAACATGCCGACAGCGTCTACAGACTATACCCGGGTAAACATGTATGTGCACAGCGTCGACAAACTATGCAAAATGTCCGCAAACTATGTGGAGGGTCTACATGTATGCACAGTGTCTGCGACCATAATCGGGTAAATGTGTATGTGCACGGTGTGCACAAAGTATGCAAAGTGTGTACAAACTATGCACGGTCTACATGTATACAGAGTGTCAAGACGTATACGCATATACGTATCTGCCGACATATCTGCCCCCTCCGGGGTGGCTCCCGTGACGCAAGCCCCACACGGGCAAAACCAATGGGGAGCGCTGTGAAGGTCCTGTGAAGCTCCACTGAGGCCGCGGATGTCGGGGTCTGGAACCGAACTAAAAAGTGCCCCCGCGCACAAGGGGAGGCAGGAAAAGGGTTTGCGCAGGGGGGGGGGCAGCCCCAGTCCCCTTACCCTGGAGGGGGGTGGGGGGATCCTGTGACAGAGTCCTTCTAAAGTGGCAGTCTGAGGACTCCTAGCTCAGGAATGGGGCCGCTGCAGTGGCTGCACTTGAGGAAAAAAAATGGGATTCTTACTGCAGTGCAGGGGACAACTGCACGATCGGGTCGATCACGCACCGTGCGACAACAAAGAAATGCGCAGAGACACACGCACGCAGTCAGGGAGCCGGGGGCTCCCCCGTAATCCCCCCTGCCACCCCCCTCAACATACCCAGAGAGATCACAACCGCGGCCCCCAAAGCCTGCCCTGCCTTCACACAGGTCCGTGTGGTGAGGATCTTGTAGCTGCAGAACAGGGCCAGCACAACGCTGCCCAGGGACGCCACCGTGTAGGACGTGCTGTAGAAGCCCTGGAGCGCGCAGGCGGCGTCGCCTCCCGCGTAGCTCCGGGTGCCGTAGTTAATGCAGCACTGGACCAAGCAGAAAATGGTGAAGTACGCCTCCACTGTGCAGACGAAGCCCGACGCTACGTCGACGACCTGCAGCCCAAATGATAGCCATAGTGAGGCCTCCGCTGCCCCAGCCCATCGCATAGAGGCGCACGCATATTCCATTGCACGTTTCGGATGCACCCTGTACCCAGGGATGCATTGGAAGGGGGGGGTTACCCCCCCCCCCCCTCCAGGGTGCCCAGCCAATGCCTGGCTACTGTCTCCCTGACGCCACGTGCCAGTTTCAATGGCATTTGTAACCGACAGTAACCGCCCCCAACCGCTTTGGCAACCTCCTCCAACCGCCTGTCCAACCGCCTCTGGGGCCGCCTCTGAGGTCCCTTCCCTTCTAACGCATCCCGGCCTGTACCTGCCCTGCACGCGCCAAACTCCATCAGAACAACGACCTTTGGGGTCGACGAGCACCCAGCCTAGAAAACTACAGTGAGTCTACAGTGAGTCTACACGGAGGAACAGACATACAGTACGCCTGCGACTTAAACTGTTGTTTATCCCATAAACAAGGGTTTGGGGTCTCTCACAAGGCGGGGGGGATGATGCTGAGGCTGGTGGGGTGAAGCCGACGATAGCAATCGCATAACGGCGGCTGCAGGGCTGTCATTACGGCCCTCAAAAGGAAACAACCACCGCTCGGACCTCCGCAGTCAGCCTGCGGCGACTGCTCAGGGCCGTGACTGACCAACACGACTGTCACGCAGGGGCTGCGGGCAGTCGCTAAGGAGGGCCCGCACCAGGAGGCCCACGGGATTGGGTTGACATGCAGCCCGTCGAGTTGAGTGGGGGATATGGGGCAATGCAGCCGCCCCAGGGCTGCCCTTGTGGAACGAGATGTTGCTTTTCACTCTTCACTGAGGACGGCCCTGGGGCGATCGGTGGCAACATTCGGGGAGCCGACGGCGGTTGACACTCAACCGACGGCGGTTGGCGCTGGCCCGGCGGCAGATGATGGCCAACCGACGCCGGCTGGGCGATGGCTGACTGCAGTTACTCGCGGACTTGACACGGACGGGAGGGCACGCCTGGGCTTGAAGTAGGTGCCGATTCCCTTCGGGGATAACTGTCAGTTGCGCTCCACCCGCTTCTGTCCCCCCCCCTTGCCCTCCAACCATTTTGCAACCGCCAACACGGCCACTGAAACCGCTCTCCAACCCCCTGTAACCGGTGCTGCAACCGCTCTTGACACCTCCCTTCAGCCTCCCTCCCCCTCAAGCGCAGCAGGAGGGGGGGGGGGCGCGCGCGGGGGGGGGGGGGCATCTGGACCACGCATGCGCCCCGTGTACCTTTCGGGAGTATTTCCCCAGGACGTTGATGGCTGCTTGCGGCCAGTGTGACCCCGCTGCACTTTCATTCAGACCTTCCACAGCACCACTGCCCTATGCATGTGCACCACAACCCGGCTTACTGATGGGGTAGTGACAACACCCCACGCCTTCAGGTTCCACCGCGCCTGCCGCGCGTGCACCGTGTCCAGTGCTCCGCCGAAGGGGGCCAGCTGTGCCCGCCCGCCAAAGCCCTTTTGGTGCCACTGCAGGACTCATCGCCCCTTGACGCGTTGGAATTACTTTGCACTACGCAGAACCCGCAGCACATCGCACTGCGCGTTGACTGTCGTTGCAAGGCATGGCAGGACCGGGGGAAGCCGGTGGGCTGTAGACCCGGGAGGTGGGCTGTGGGGGTGGTGACCCTCGAGCACACGGAACGTTAGCACTACCCCCCCCCCCCCCCTTGCGCAAGCACAAGGAAAGTCAGAAAAACGACGGTCAGACCAGGTCCCGGTGCTTGGACAAGGCGGTGCTTGCACGCGACGCGCGGTACCAGCCAAGCCCCAGGAGTAACGACATGAGTCATGACTGCAAATCACATCCAAACAAACAGCAGCGGGGTGCAGTACCAAGCGGAATGTTGTTATGAGCAGGAGGACTCATCCCAAACATGACACAGCCCGTGTTTCCCTCTGCAATCGGCACACAATCACGTTCCGCTAAGCTTCTGCCCATGAAAACTGTGGTCAGAAAAACGACGGTCAGACCGGGTCCCGGTGCTTAGACAAGGCGGTGCTTCCGCAAGGGGGGGTATGTTGATGACCTTGTAACGTTGTCGCCGTTCCCGGGCGCACATGAAGAGTAGCACCCCAAGGACTGCCATCGCGAGGACCAATGGGTATGTGATTGGCGCCAGCCATGCCAAATCGTAGGACTCATATGTGGCGAGGTTTGCGCTGTTAGCGATGCGCACCATCTTTCAAGCCGCTGGGCCGCGTAAAAAAGAAGCACTGACAAACAAAAAACACGATTCCTGAGTGCGGTGCAGGGTGGGCGTGGTGTGGTGTGCTGCACTGTATTGTGTTGGGTGGTGTTGCGGCGTGGCGTAGCGTGTTGCGGTGTGTGTGATGTGCTGTGGTGCTGTGCTGTGGTGTGGCGTGGAGTGTTGTGCGGTGGCGCAGCTATTCACTGCAGTGCTCCACTTGTTGCATGTGTCCTGTGCCGTTACTTATTGGGATCCATCTTTAACATTGTACGCGACGTGTGAGATCCTGCAAAAAAAAAGTGCCACTCACGACGAAGGAGGGACCAAGTAGGGCTGGACTATCCAGCATCATGTCCCAACATTGCCTCTTGGTGGGTACCACATGCACGCAAGCCCCAACCAGAAGGTGTTCCCTGTAACAAGCACTCTACATATCACTACAGGGGTTTTCTAAGGGGGCCTTCTGCCCTTCTTTCTGATATTGGCTCTTTGCATCTACCACACGCAGGAAGTGTCTACAACTAGCAGACTGTGTCCACTGTCGAAAGTAGCATTTACCAACTACTGCGTATTTTGTTTAACAAAGAGGGGGGGACAGTGGCCCCTTTTCCAAATCTTGTCACTTTGCGCCTACCACGCAATGTCTACAAATAGCAGAATACATCTCCTGTTGCAGGAAATAGCGGAGGGGGGAGCGGGCGAGAGGACGTTACTGCGCATGCGACCTGACAACAACACGCATCTGTCATTGTGTTGCTTCCACTGGAGCATTGCATGCAGTGTGTTGGGTGGGTGGGTGGGGTTGGGGGTGGAGGGGGGGGAGGTTGTCGATTGGCTGGAGCGCGGGGGGCGGGTTAAAAGTGGAGTGCGCAATAGGCTGTGTTCTGTGGAAGCATGCCTCTGGACCTGTGCGCGGTCCATCGAGCCCAATGCTTTACCCCAAACATCACTCCCTCCTCCAGCCCAGGAACCCCAAGCACAAATGGCATAACAAAGCACAAATGCCGGTGAAACAGAAAAGCGGCTGCTGTGGAGGAGGTGGCCCTGGCTGTGCAAGGTACTTCTGCTGCTGCTGGAGTTGGTGCAAATCCTGTTGCTGCCGCTGCTGCACTTGGGGCCCATACGGCTTCTGCATCAGCACCGGCATGGCGTACCCGTCTGGTCCTTCGGGCCGTCGGGCATTCAGAACGTGCACCAGCTGGTCCTGGCGGGCCCCGGGGTACAGCGCCGCAAGCGGATCGGTGCCTGTGAGACCGCCGGACTCGTGCCCGCTTTGACCCTGTGCTGCGCGGTCTGCTGCGGAAACAGCGAACAGCGGTATGTCCTGGTCGTTTGGGTGTCCACAGTGCCCAAGGCTCACCAAAAATGTGTTTTCAGGGAACGGGACGGCACCCAATGTTTTTGTTGGGGGGTTGGGGGTCCCGCCACTTGTGGGGGTGCTGTGGCTTCATTTACACCGCCAAAACGACCCGTTTCGGTCCTGGAACAGCCATTTTCGCCGCTTTTTTTTTGTGGACCATTTGCAACATCGGGAGTAGCGGAAGCGATTTGCGGGCCCTGGGCACCCGCCGCCGCCGCCCTATTTAAGCCTGGGAAAAGTGCCAGAATTCCGTGCAAAACGCCCCTTTGTGGAGGCCCCCTCTTGAACTGCGTCACACCGCACACTCGAACGACACAGGGATTTGAAAGGCGCGCTGCCGCAACTCCCAATCGTTGCGGTAGTCTGGCTCGTAGAGATCCCACACCATAGGCGCCATATCCTCGGAATCGGAAATGCACGGATGAGTGTACAGGGCATCCGGACTGGACCACATGTAAATGGACCTGGAGTCTGCCCTCCAATCGACAGACGGCCAATGGCAACACCCAAGAGGGTGCCGGATCTGGGGCAGCGCCTTCCAGGCAGGCGCGCCGGGGTCGTACTCCCACAGCTCAGCACACCGCTCGCCCAGCTCCTGCAGCATCACAAACACCCGGCGGCTGGAGCAGAAGACAAAGAGGGTGTCGGGGTCCTGGCACTCGGTCGGGCACCACAAGTCTTCAAACGTGTTCGTATCCGGCGCATACCGAAACACGCGCGCATGAGAGGACCCATGGAGTTGCCCCCCGACGTACTCCGTGCCATCAAGCGTGTCCGCGGACCTGGGGATGACAGGCAGATCGACGGGGCCGCAGAAGCGTGCCCGGGGGTTGTACGCCCACGCCGTGACCTCGCCCGTCCCCTCGTCCAGCGCCTCCCAGACCACCTGCGGGCCCAAGCGGACGAAGTCGCCGGCCTCCGGCGGCCCGATCTCGCAGCGGCTGTGCCCCGCCGTCCCGTCGCCGCCGACCCACAGCCACCGGCGCGCCGCGGGGTCGTACGTGAGGATTTGGCAACGGTCGCTGACGCCGACGGACATGAGGACCAGCCTCTGGTCGAGCTCCCCCACCCACTCGATCGTCGCTTCGTCGGCCAGGGCCTCGGGAGGCAGAGGGATGTCCTGGTGGTACCGCCCGGCTTTGAAGAACGGGGCGATGGTGGCCGGGGTGGAGCCCCGCAGACACAGAGTGACCGGGCCCCGCACACCCGCCGCCAGGCGCGGCAGGCCATAGAACCGGAGCTCACGAAGCAGCGCCTCGCGCCGTGCCCTCCCCAGCACCGGGTCCATGCGGCCCCTGCGCAGCCCGTCCAAGATCAGACGGAACAGCGCGGGGTCCCGGTCGATGAACACGCACCCGTCCTCGTCGGCCTCGCTTTGGAACGCCCCCGAGAAGAGCGTCGCCAGGAAGCTGTGCTCCCCAGCAGGGCCCGCCAACACTGCCTGTGAGGGAAAGGCGAGACTGCAGACTGACGATACCACCGTTTGAACACTTATTGCATCTGAGACATGTCCGTACGTCATGCAATCACAGGAAAACACGACACAACACACAGCACAGCACTGCACGGAGGATCCCAGCGCAGCACACCGCAACACAGCAACGCAACACAACAGAGCATCACAAACAAAACGCAGTGCACTTCCAGAGCTGCTTTGCTGTTGGTGCTTTGCGTTGGAGGCTGACAGAGACTAGCCACTATTAGGGAACACGTGTTTGAATAGGGGGCATGACGCCTGATTTATGAAATTGAGATGTTGGATGAAATGACAGGTGTTGTGTTGTGTTGTGTTGTATCGTGTCTTGTGCATGGGCAGAGGTGCCCGACACCCCCCCAAGCAAAAGCCCCTTACAGACCCCCCCTCTTCCAGCCCCCCCCCCACCCCTTAGGGGGCCTCCGGCCAACAGTTATTGGGGGGGGGGGGGGGGGGTAGTTGGGGTCCAAACTGAGGAGAACAGTTGGGTATGTGGTCCAGGTGTGATCCGACAGTTCGCACCACCCCTTGCCCCAATAGAGGGTGGGGTGTCATCGGCTTGCGTATTCCTAGCCACACAGGGAACCTCAGGGGTGTGGGCTCTTGAGGCGGTCATGGGATTAGAGGTACACAATAGCACAATACATATATGTATGTATATATGGGTTATACGAGTATTCCCCCCCCCTACCTGGACCCTAGTGTGCGACTTGGGGCAGGACTGGGGACCCCCCCCCTATTTTGGGGTCGGAAAACACAAAAAAACATGTTTTGGAAGTGAATTGAATGGTTATTAGGGGGTGTTTGCCCCTATAAAGGGCTCACTATGGCTAAAAATTGGGTACGGCATCACTCCACTGTGGTGTGATGTGTTGAGTTGTGTTTGGTCGTGCCGTGTCGTGTCTCGTCGGGTTGTGTTGTGTTGTGTTGTGTTGTGTTGTGTTGTGTTGTGTTGTGTTGTGTTGTGTTGTGTTGTGTTGTGTTGTGTTGTGTTGTGTTGTGTTGTGTTGTGTTGTGTTGTGTTTGTGTCTTGTTTCACAAAAATTGGCTTATGACACTCCCTTTGTGGTGATCAAAATATTGTATGCAATACAAACATGGAATAGAAATTTTTCAGTATTCCTTTTGCTGTGTTGCGCTACATCTCCTTGCTGTTTTTGGACCTTGTACAGCGCTGCCACCACTACTTTACGGTGCTATGGCCGTGCATTATTCGGTTGTTAGACGGCGCCTTGCTGACAATTGCATTGAGAGATCTGTCCTGGGTGATGACCAAAAAACACCCAACAACACGGGGTTGTGTATTCACAAATTTTTGGAACCATGAAATCGGCGGTTCCTCTGTTTGGTTACAGAGCCATTGATCCTGTTTTGCAGGGTTTGCAGGTGACTTTTGGTGGCAGGTCGGATTTGACACCTGATGAGCGCTTGGATCTCGGATAAAACACTTGGCTTCACCGTACTGAAGGTTTGCTGACCTCTGACTGTAAGACCATTCCCGGCAATGGCAGCTGGGGGAGCAGTTGTGGGTGGGCTAGTTCAGCCCTTTTGTGCCACCAGTTGAAACATGCTAGTGCATCATGAAATATTCTGGATTGAAAGGGGCACTGGTGGGTGGTGGATGGTGGATGATTCATGCATTCCGGCTCGTAGATTTCCCAACAGCTTGCCCCACCGCCAGCCCGTGTGCTCTTGTACGGCGCACAGGAAGCGGCCTGTCCAAACGTCATGGCACGATTTCTGCTGCTTCCTTGTTCTTGTATTTTTTTTTGAAGTTATGTGTCGTTGAGTAGTGTCAGCCAATTGTCAAACAACTTAATTGTACCAATTGTTCCACCTACACCTTCGCTTAGCTCACCTTAATTGGGAATTACCACCCTGTCCCAGGCCCCAGGGTGCCAAATGCCACCTCAAACCCAACCCCACCCCACGCCCACACCCTTCTCATTCACATGAAATGGCGAACCTGTCCAACATGGCCGCAGATAACCCCAAGATCTCACAAACAGCATCAATGGCACAACACAACACAACACAACACAACACAACACAACACAACACAACACAACACAACACAACACAACACAACACAACACAACACAACACAACACAACACAACGCAACACAACACAACACAACACAACACAACACAACACAACAGCACCGCCTGCTACTACCTGGCACAGCCACCAACTTCACCACCGTGCGTGGCACCTCCCGCTCCAACCCCATCAACCACATCTTTGCCACCGGCCCTCTGGCATCCACCTCCCAGCAACTCCTGCCGCGCAACAGCGCACACGCCATCATCCTCATTACTTGTGTTGTGTTGTGTTGTGTTGTGTTGTGTTGTGTTGTGTTGTGTTGTGTTGTGTTGTGTTGTGTTGTGTTGTGTTGTGTTGTGTTGTGTTGTGTTGTGTTGTGTAGTGTTGTGTTGTGTTGTGTTGTGTTGTGTTGTGTTGTGTTGTGTTGTGTTGTGTTGTGTTGTGTTGTGTTGTGTTGTGTTGTGTTGTGTTGTGTTGTGTTGTGTTGTGTTGTGTTGTGTTGTGTTGTGTAGTGTTGTCAGGCATTCATATGTCTAACATCGTTGATACCCCCACCCCCTCTTTGTTACTACGTCACCCCTTTTGGGTCAATGGAGAAAAATGTCCTTTTTTTTTCAGCAGCCAGGTTTCAAATGTGCCAAAAGTGCCTGAACTACCCCGCTTTTTCCAGCGTGCTGCAAATTTTTGCGGACACCCCTACGTACAAAATCCGAACCCCCCCGGTCGTGCACCCACCTTGGTGTACGCCGTCAGGGTGCCTAACTGCGCCTTGGTGAACACATTGCACATTTGGTGTGGCCGCCTCGCCGCCCAGACCTGTGCCTCCTCCTCAGCGACAGCACTGGCGCTCCCGGCTCCCCCCTTACCGCTGCACTGGGCACCCACGGCTATGACGTCACTCCATGGCTAATCTGGGCTCAGACCGCCCAGCCTTGTGACCTGGGCTGGGGTGTTCCTGCCATACAGCGATGCTCGAGTCATGCAACAAGGAACTTTGGGGACAGAGTCTTTATGCAGTGGGTCAATCACACCATTTTTCGCACACCGGCGGACCCCCCAAAAAGCCGAATAAATAAATGAATAAATCAAAGCTGCTGCAACACCCTGCCTTCTCGGGGGCCACAAAGAAAGGAAAAGGAATCGTATTGGCTACATAGCCCCTGCCGTCCCGCCGACCCCCCAAAAAGGACAAGGAAGCAAAGTGGCTACATATCCCCAAGCGTCTTGGGCCCCCCCAAAAGGGGAAAGAAATCAGTGCGGTTGCATAACCAATGCATTCTCGGGTCCCCGGGATGCGAAGAAAATGGCTACAAAACGTTTGGGAATTGCGCAAAATGGGTCTTAACAAAATTTTCAGCCCCATCGAAAAACCGGGGTAGTTTGGCCAAACAAAACCCGTGTTGAGACCTCGAACGCCCCCCCCCCCCCCCCGGTGCACGACTCAGTGGACATGGCGGCCGGGTACATTGAGACTACTGAGGGGCAATGATGTCATGTTTTCAGATAACCAGCATGGTCTTGACCCCACGTCAGGACGCATCCGTCAATCAAAATGATTGACCAGACTGTGTGACGTAATTGGCGCATCCTTTACACACTGCAGAACACTAAAGACTATCGACAGGGGGGCGGGGGGGCTCTTATTGTCTGGCGGAGAGACACCTTCCCACTTTCTGCGGTTCGTGCCTTGCTGGGTGCCGGGGGCCTGAGTGCCGGGCAAGAGCGTATGCACACCTGCTGCGCGTGGAACCGTGCCCCACCAACATCCATTGCCACCAGTCCTTTCTGCATGGCATTGACCTCCAACGCCATCTTCAGTGAGTCCGACCAAATCGACTTGGCCTTGCGGAGCACCTCCAGGTGCCCGCAAATGTCGGGCCCCATCCATAAAACCTCTGTCCGCAGACGCATAAGCTCTTGCCGTTCCCAGAGTTGTTTCCGGATGTTTTCCCAGATGCTGTCGGCATTCATATTGGCGCCACACTCCTCTCCACAAAACGGAAGTTCGCAGCCCGTTGCAGCAGTCTACACAATGCGCATCATAATGGGCATCACAGCGGGCGTTTCAGAGCAGTCCTGGACCTTGCCGCACTACTGGCCCCTTAGGCTCCCTCCCTTTTCTGGCGGAGAGACGCCTTCCCGTTGCTGTGTGCCTGGGCCCGCATGTCGGAGCCTCAAGTGCAGGGCAAGAGCGTATGCACACCTGCTGCGCGTGGAACCGTTCCCCACCAACATCCATTGCCACCAGTCCTTTCTGCATGGCATTGACCTCCGACGCCATCTTCAGTGAATCCGACCAAATCGACTTGGCCTTGCGGAGCACCTCCATGGGCCTGAAAATGTCGAGCGCCATCCAATCAAGCGCTGCATACAGACCCTCTCGGGCAGTCTCACAGGCGATATACTCCTCTCTACTGAACTTAATTGTCCAGGCCATTGCAGCAGTCTACACAACGCGAAGGGCATCACAGCGGGCGTTTCAGAGCCGTCCTGGACCTTGTCGTACTACTGGCCCCTCGCCCTCCCACGTCCCTGAGGATCCAAAACGGGCGGCAAAGAGGGGTGCATTGGGCGGCCAAGAGGTGGGATTGGGGTGGTCAGCCCCTCCATTTTGGTTGGTGCAAAGGGGTACGACAGAGGGCGTTGTTTGCACGCACCGTGAAAAGACCCAAACAGCAAAGCACTGCATTGTCGAGGTCCAGACCGCCGTGTCTATGGAGGTGCATCAAAGTCACGAAAAAAAGAAGGGACCGCCCGGGTGAGTGCTGGCTGCCCCAAACACTGCCCCTGTGGCCTTCCGATGGGTTGTGTGGGTGTCCGCGGGAGAACCCGCGGGAGAATGAGGGAGCGCAGGACCGGTAGAAGAGTTGTTTTGGCCTAACGTCGGTGGTGGTAAAGGCACCGGAGCAATTTGTGGCTTGTGACCTAACTGCAGACATCCAAGCACCAATCACATCGCAGAGGTAGAAAGTAGTGGGCCGCCTGCTGAGGCCGCTTGGTCCTTGTTAGCTTCTGAGCGCGTGGTAACCCCGCGAAGGACGAAGACAGACTATTTGACATCCCACAAAGGACATGTTCATCAATTGCTTCACCAGGGTCCGAATCAGCACTAAACAAATGGGAACCATCACAAAAAGGAATCATAACACATACAGTGCTTTTAACATGTCAGAAATTTGTTGAACGACACATGTGCTGCACAATTGAAAATCAATTGTCAATATCAAGCAAGACAACGAGTGATGACATGGTTGATGGGATTCAAATAAGCACTGCTTCCTTTCACTTTGGGATTCTGAACCACGGGTACGCCCATAGGTCCCCGTGTCACAACATCACCTTGTACCTTTGTAGTTTGGTTTGGGCACAGGGCACCACTTTGTTTGCGTGTGGTGTGGTGTGGTGTGGTGTGGCGTGGTGTGGTGTGGTGTGGTGTGGTGTGGTGTGGTGTGGTGTGCTGTGGTGTGGTGTGGTGTGGTGTGGTGTGGTGTGGTGTGGTGTGGTGTGGTGTGGTGTGGTGTGGTGTGCTGTGGTGTGGTGTGTCAAAGGCGCTGTTACCAAATGGCAATGGCTAGGATGCCTTGCATACGGGTAATGCAAAACGGGAGGGCTGTGTGTCTGAGCGCGTGCTGTGTGTAGTGTGTTGTGCACTCGGGGCCAGAGCCATCCCCTCGTACGGCGGCCTTGATGCGGCCCTCTTGAGCTCTGGCGTGTGTCGGCCACACCTTCTGTGACTTCGACAGCTC
Organism: Eutreptiella sp. 'Long Island Sound 2002'; assembly: GCA_964036045.1. Lineage (NCBI taxonomy): Eukaryota > Euglenozoa > Euglenophyceae > Eutreptiales > Eutreptiaceae > Eutreptiella > Eutreptiella sp. 'Long Island Sound 2002'. The sequence goes on from OZ038401.1 coordinate 7,266,676, forward strand.
TTGCACGATGAACTCCGTCCCCATATCGTGTGGTCCCGCCAGCCCCATGTGTGCCACCCGTAGGGTCGGTGTCGCGATGGCCGACGACCATTGCTCGAGGACTGGGGAGTCCCATAGTTGGCTGTGCACCCGCAACACTCGTGGCCCTACGTAGGTGCTCAGCCACGTGTGCGGGCGTTGCTGTGCTAGGCACCATTCATGGGATTGCACTAGGCACTCCCACTGGTGACGGGCCATTTCTGGGCCGTTGTTGCAGAACAGGTAGTCCATGCACAGTCGCACGTTCCTTTTTTTTTTTTTTGCTGACTCCAGAAGTTCGAAGATTGCTCAAGACAGTGCTTGGAAATTGGACGCAACTCTAGCATATGATATAATGGATCCCTGCAAGGCAAGGCACAAAGGCGAAGACCCAAAGCTCACAGGCGATAACCACAGGGCTCTCTAGTGCAGTAGGTGACCGCCACGCCATATGGCGAACCTACAAGGAGATAAAGATAACTTAAATTTGCATGAAGCGGGAGACAACAGAGCGGATAGACCGCATGACGGAGACCCGAATCAATGGGGTAGAGCCGTGGATGTTTTGGCATACGTCCTTCGTATTCTGGTGGCTGGGCCATTAGACCCTTGGCCGTGGCTTCCTCTTCTAGGCCGGTAACTGAAGTATGGCGGCGGCAGTTGCGGGACTTGAGTCGGCTCGTCCCGGTAGTAGAGCAGGCCACGGCACGAGGGTGGTGAAGAGTGCGGCGAGAGTTGTGCCGCCGCAAACTCCGTCTCCACTGCCAGCAGCTGCAGCGGAATGTGCTAGTGGAGGCCAAAGTCATTGCACGGGTCGACATGCGCATAATTGTTGTTGTCATCTCGCTCAGTCATACTGCACTAAACGAAGCTTGCGATTGGGGGAGTGTGGCGGGGCATGGATGGGAGCGGTTGCCTGTTCGATATCGCCCCCCGACACCCGCCACAACAAATCCAAAAACGAACGAGTCCCCCGGTGCCTTTTAGCTAACGTGGGCAAGTGCAGAGGAGACCGAGTACCCAAGAGTTTAGGTCGCTGTCTAATTTGTCTTTTGGGAGATGGTGTGCATGGCTCCCGTGTGGCACAATCCACATGCCAGAGGCATCACATGAGTGAGAAACGCTCCACGCGCCACCGGTGGCATGTATGTTGCTGTTTAGCACGAAAAGCTAAGCAGCAAGGTGTTGTAGGTGTTGGTGCATGGTGGAGTGTGATGTGTGCAGTTGCGCCGCATGTGCCGCGTGCGTGGTCTGCACCGCAGCCTCGAGAGCACACCGCTGGTATGCGAACCACGGCTCTGCTAGGTACCGTGCCGCCTGCGTAGCTTGCGTCGTGGACACCGGCTACTATTGACACTGTCGAGGTATCCAACCACCCACATTCGCCTATAGTATGTGCAGGGGAGGTCCCACGTACGTTGTGCCTTCTAGTGGACGGTCGTCACGTCTGTGTGTGGTCCCTGTGTGTCGGAGTGTAGTTCCTTGGGTGCGTACCTCACTTGGTCGCGTAAAATAGAGTCCGTCGGATTTGGGTGCACCTGGCGTGGACGCAATTTGGTATACCATGCAGATACCGCCGTGGTAGGTGTGGACGGTGCCGAGGGATCCCGTGGTGGCATGGTCAAGTGGCCTTGCAGTTTACATACCCCATGTAACATGTGGTACTGGTGCCAAGCCACCTGCTAACGGAAATCGGGTCGGAGGTTTTTGGGGAGGAATTCCTAGAAAGAGTGTGGTGTGCGAAGGCAAGACAACAAGTCTGCTGGCGTGGCACGGGCCCAACAACACTCCATGATTTCTTGCTCGGGTCCCTAAGTGGCAAGCCACATACTGCGGGATGCTATCTTCCATCTCATGCATGGATGAGGCGTTGGTGCACTCTGGTGCCGTGGTGGAGCAGGCATAGGGGAGGTGTGATCCTAGGGAGGGCCGGTGCCGTCCCATCAGATATGTCCCCACGACCACCGTACCCAGAGCATGCGCTGTGTGCCCCGCATGGGTAGCCCGGATGTCCAGTGGGTGCCTAGGAAGATCACTGTGCGTCGACAACGGATAATCCACGTGCGGGCGGGCGTAGGCGCATGTCCACCACACATAGCAATGTCGCTGGGGTAGTGCAGGTCATGATTGGGCAGTGGCAGCCGAGTTGCCATCTTGGCCACAAGGTCCACCTCATTGTTGAGTCAGATGTGTTCACGCTCTGTTGCGTTGGTGGCCTCGGACTCATCACGATGGATGGCGATCCACTCCAGGTCAACGTGCTTCTATTTCGTGTTGGTGCAGTGGTGAGGCGAATGTGGATATTTGACCATACCTTGGCGGGCGGTGTGGTGGCACACTGAGTCACAGCCTTTGTGGTCGATGTACAACCGATCACCCTCACTGGCGATGGCCGTGCCGATGGCCGCCTCGAACATTTCGACCCATATGATTGCTGGGGCCCCATAACCCTCCATGCGCAATCGCACGTTACGGTGTTTGGAGCGCCCCGCTAGTGGTGTTGTGTGTTGTGTTGTGTTGTGTTATGGGGTGGCATGGTGTGGTGTGGTGATGTGTGGTGTGGTGTGGTGTGGTGTGGTGTGGTGTGTTGTATAATGTTGTGTTGTGTTGCACTGTGTTGTGTTGTGTTGTAATGTGTTGTGTTGTGTTGGGGTGTGGTGTAGTGTGTGGTGTTGTGTTGTGGTGCTGTGTGGTGTGGTGTGCCGAAGGCGTTGTTACCAAAAGGCAATGGCCAGGATGTCTTGCATATGGGAAAATGCAAAATAGCAGGGCAGTGTGTCTAAACGCACGGCGTGTGTAGTGTGTGGTGCGGGGGGCGCCCAGGGTGGGTGGCGGCGTCGTCAGCCGGCCTGACTTGGGCACCACACACTACACACGCCGTGTGTCTAAACGCACGGCGTGTGTAGTGTGTGGTGCCCAAGTCAGGCCGGCTGACGACGCCGCCACCCACCCTGGGCGCCCCCCGGGGTCAGAGGTGCAGCCTGTGAGGGGCAGACGCACCACTGCCTCACCAAGTGTGCTCCCACCAGCTGAAGCCCCCTCTGGGTCAGGTAGTCTTCATCTACCGGCTGGAGCCCCTTCTGGGCGTCTCGGTTCCGTCTGAACCTGCAGCGACTCTCCGTGTTCCGTGTGCGTGTGTTCGGCCAGACGTCTTGCCGTCGGACGCATTTCGCGGGCTGACGGACGGTGGTAGCTGGCACTACCTGACCTGACCTGACCTAGTGTGTGGTGCACCTGTAGCAGAGGGCTGTCTGTCCCTCTGGCGCCGGGCGGCTGCTATCTAGGGTTGCTTTGGGCATGACATGTCGCTCTACGCGATGGTGCCACGGAAATTCTTGTTCCGCCAAGGCGTTTGTGCCTCCGTGCCCTTGTTGGCTGTGATGAGGCCGGCACTTGGGCCGTTCACATCCTTCCAAACACCGCCTTAGTGCTTGTGGGCAGTGGGGATCCTTTTGTACACCGCCACAATGCAGTGGGCAGTGGGGATCCCTATGTACACTGCCACACTACCGTGTGCAGTGGGCAGTGGAACTGCTTCTGAATATTGCCTCAATGCCCTCGGGCAGAGCGCTGTGGAACTCCTTTTGTACACTGCCTCATTGCCCCGGGGCAATGGGCAGTGGAAATGTTTTTACTCTCTGTGAGCAGTGGGCAGTGGAAATCCTTCCGTACACTGCCTCAGTGCCTTGGGGCAGTGGGCTATGGAACTCCTTCTGTACAATACCTCACTATCCCAGGGCCGTGGGCGGTGGAAGTCCTTCTACTCTTGGCCGCACTGCCTTGGGGCCATGGGCTGTGGAACTCCTTCTATGCAGCACCTCACCGACCGCGGCGAGTGGGCACTGGAACTCCTTTAGTGCACTGCCTCACCGGCTAGAGGTAGTGGGCAGTGGGACTCCTATTGTTCATTGCCTCACTGCAGTGGGGTAGTGGGCAATCGGCCTCCCTCATTACATAGCCACCTTGCTGAAGAGCAGTGGGCAGTCCTTTAGTACACTGCCACACTGCTAGGATTAGTGGGTAGTGGGTCTCCTTCAGTATATTGGTACATTGCCACAATTTTGCAGAGTAGTGGGCCGTTGATCTCCTTCAATATGCTGCCACATTGCTAGGGAGCATTGGGCGGCGGACCACCTTCCATACACTACCATACTGCTAGGGAGCGGTGGGTATTGGATCTCCTCCAGTACACTACCACACTACTAGGGAGTAGTGGCAGTGGATCTCGTGTAGTACACCGCCACACTGCTGGGAGGTGGATCTCCTTCATTATCTACCCACATTGATAGGGAGCATGGGCAGCGGACTACCTCGTATACATTGCCACAATGCTGAGGAGGAGTGGGCAGTGGATCTCTTGCAGTGCACTACCACACTGCTGTGGAGCAGTGAGCAGTGGGACTCCCTCAGTACACTGCCACACTGCGAGAGATTAGTGGGCAATGAATCTCGTTCTGTACACCACCACATTGATGGGGAGCAGGGGCAGCGGATCTCCTTCACTACACTACCACACTGTTGCAGAGTAGTTGGCAGTGTATCTCCTTCAGTGCAATGCCACATTGTTGGGGAGCAGTGGGCAGTGGATCTCTTGCAGCACACTACCACACTGGTGCGGAGTGGATCTCCTTCAGTATCTATCCACATTGATAGGGAACAGCAGGCAACGGACTACCTTCTGTACACTGCCACACTGCGAGAGAGTATGGGTAGTGGATCTCCTGCATTACACTACCACACTACTACGGAGCAGCGGGCAGTAGGACTTCCCGATGGGGATCGGTGGGCAATGGATCTCCTTTTGTATACTGCCACACTGCTGGGGAGCGGGGGGCAACGGATCTCCTTCACTGCGGAGCACTGGGCAGTGAATCTCCTTTAGTACACTACCAAAGTGCTCAAGAGTAGTGGGCAGTGGATCTCCTTCAGTACTTCAGTACAATGCCACACTGTTGGGGAGCAGTGGGCCGTGGATCTCCTTCTGTACATTGCCACATTGCTTGGGAGCAGTGGGTAATGAGGCCTCTTCAGTACAATGCCACACTGCTGTTGAGTAGTGGTCTCCTCTTGTGTACCTCCCACACTGCTTAGGATCAGTGGGTCGTGGGGCTCCTTCAGCACAATGCCACACTGCTCGGGAGTAGGGGGTAGTGGATCTCCTATAGTGCACTGCCACACTAGCGGAGCATTTGGCAGTGTAGTGCAAAGGGTAGGTGTGGTGCGGTGTGTTGTGTGGTGCTGTGTTGCGCCGAGTGGTAGTGTGTAGTACGGTGTGGCATGGTGGTGCACATTTGATGACACAAACCAATGGAAAAGTAGGCGTGCTAAGATGGAAAATATCTCACCTTACTGCCGAGAAGCCTCACTAGTCAAAAAGCAACGATCGGCAACAATCACACAAGCTTCAAAGCGCCACCAAAGGAGGTAGCGTAGTTGGCACGGCGTAGTGCGCAAGACACAAAAGAAAACAAGCTACTAGAGCATTGGTTGAGGACAACATTGATATTGATTGGTGCTAACCTGGTGATTGACATAAGGTGGCTGCAAGTCAAGAAATAAATTGAAATGCGAAGGGATAGATCACTCACCACATCCGAGTGGTTTGTGCTAGCGGATGCAGACCACGGCGCCAAACTCGACACAGGGCACAGTGCAGTGCAACACCCAACAGTCAATACCCTCATCTCCACACTCCTTTGTCCACATTTCAGAGAAGCAAAAAATCAAAAAAATCTTCATGTGCATTGCCCTGCCCTAAACCACCAATCATTGCTCTACAATAGCAAGAGGGAATAGAAGTCTAGAGGAGCAACGTGGTTGCAAACCAGCTGTGTGTACATCGCATGGGCTGAACCCCTTGATAGTGCCCAAAAACCCTTTGTATGCCCGCTTTCACACAAATTCCAATGAAATGTGTGTCATCAAGCCATGGTCTTTTAGAGTATTGCACTGTGGTCATACAAGTGTTTGCACAGAACTGTTTCTCCTACGAAAAAACTCTTTTTGCTGATTTTGTAGACATTTCCGGGGGTTGCACACGTTGTGGCGTGTTTCTCGAAAGACAGCCGTGCAGCGGCCGTCGAAGGTCCTAGTGTCATCAACAGCGCTCACCTCATTCTACACACTAAAAACCCTGGTAACTTGTGGGACAGGGCCAAAACTAGGGTTTGAGCAGTTGCGGACATACAAAACCTTGCAGTGTGTGGGCACTTCATGAACGGCATTCCCATTGGTAGGCCTAGGCACGGCAGGGCAGGACAGGGTAGGGCACATGCAGGGACTGTTTTTGATCCTGTTCTAGAGCAAAATTGCGAAGGCAGGCTTGTGCTTGGTCACACCCCACCCAGCCAGCCCCAGCCGACCGATCCACACCCACATCAAAAAAGCCTTCCTCGGGAACTAAATTAAATCTATTCCAGGACCCCAACCCGGAGGCCAGTGTCAGGGGCACAAACTTTGTTTTTGGCCTCTGACCCACCCACTCACCGCAATAGGGTGGTCGCCAGCCTGACATTGGGGAAAAAGCCTGTATTCCATCAGATGGGCATTATATGCAATCCTTGTTTCAGTGTATGTTGGAAATGGGCCCCCCTTGGCCCATTGGTGACACGTCCCTCTTTGGTTTTTGTAATTGTGGGTGGTATTCTTTGTGGTGACACGGCCTGTCTGTCCATTAGCCACCACCACAAGCACTGGTTCAGGACATTGTCAAAGCATTCAGAACGGCATGGCCAACTCTGGATGGCTGTGACAATACGTGTAATGGCAAAAGAAAGAAGGTGGGGTGCAGTTGGTCCTTTCGCCCAATGCCCCTTGTGTGTGCAACCCATACCAATGGCCATTGAGGAGCTTGTCCGTTCCATATGGGTGGGAAATGAGTGATGACTTGCCCTTTTGTGTTCAAGGAAGCGCACCCAAAATGTGGTAAAAAGTACAGAAATCACGGGAAAAATACGGGAATTACAAAAATTACGAAAATTCGGAAAATATGATCGTAATCTTTACCCGTCCATGCAGTTAGATCAACCAAAGCCAAAAGAGACTTTGCAGCCCTTTTGGAAAGGTCATAACAATCCACTTTGCAAAGGTACAATCGACCAACAGTATCATCAAGCTCCATGCGCGGATTCCGACAATGGTTTGATTTGTTTCCTGACGCCAGTACCTCTGCTGCCGCCCCCCCTCCAGCAACCTGATCAGCAATGGGGGTCTAGACCTTCGGATGTGGTGCATTTCCCGTCAACAACAGACGAAGTGGCCCCCACTTGAGAAAGGCTGGTGTGCGAGTGTGCCGTGGGGCTCAGTGGCCCTCCCAGCTATGACCCCCCCCCCCCCAAATCTCCTGCTTCGTTTGGTTATCTGGGTCAGAGCAACTGCAAGGGCAAGCAGGCGACCACGTCCCTCGTGGATTGGTTTTGTAATTGTGGGTGGTCTTCGTTGTGATGACACCGCCCGTCTGTCCGTTAGCGTACTGCACACCCATCAGCACTGGTTCAGGACATTGCAAGGCATTCAGGATTGCCAGCCCTGGACCCCAAGCAGTGGCCTTGGTCTTTGTGTCGTTTGGAGCATTCAGGCAGCTCTGCTCCGCAATGCAGCACCACATCAACTCGGCCCATTCCATTCAGCACGCACCATGACCTGGTCGCACGTGGCAACCAATGCAACCTGGCTGCTGGTGCTGGGACCAGACCCCCCAAGGGGTAGAACACTTTTTCCACAAACCCCGCATATGTGTGTTTAAAATGATCAGTGCAACGGGGTACCATTTTGCGGTACATATATTGGAGTGCCCGGGACCCCCGGCCCGCCCCAAGGACTCCCCCTCCCCCCAACCCCCCCCACAGGGCCCAAAGGGTGGTGGTGGAGGGGGGCGTGGGTGCATGCACTAGTGGCATGCAGCGACGTCCAGGGGGAGGAGAGTGTGGCTCAGAGTGTGAGGCACGTGGGTCTGCGCTGATGTTGTGTGCTCGGTGCCTTCGTTTCCATTATCTTGCATCCTTCGTCGGCATTACCTGCCTCCTCATCTTGTGCCGGATGCCGAAACCCAGGGGCCTCCGTGACTATGCCGTGCACCCCCCTTTACCCAATACCCAAGTCGGATGAGTCAACAGTCCACACACCACCGTCACTGGCAGCGGCGAGACAACCCTCCGGGGCAGGTGGTATTGGGAAACCTCCAAATAGGTAAAGGGACAGGCCAAGAAGCAGGCCAGCCATGTGCCAGGCCCAGAATATCACGGCCCAGGGGGCACCTTGGGTAAGGGTGCCGGAAAACAAGGGGAAACAGGAAAACATGGGGGAAATGTGGAAAACATGGGGGAAATGTGGAAAACATGGGGGAAATGGGGGGAAATGTGGAAAACATGGGGGAAATGGGGGGAAATGTGGAAAACATGGGGGGAAATGGTGAAAAACGGGGGGAAATGTGGAAAACATGGGGGGAAATGGTGGGGATGCAGAAACTGAGGGGATCAATGGTCGGTTCCGATAGACTGAATGTCCCCGCCATAGACAATTCCAGCCATTAGTCCAGCAGTACTGCGAAGTCCAATCAATGCACGTGTCCCCTTCTTGGTTGGGGTGCTCCACTATGTAAAGTACAGTGAGGCGTTTTTTGCGGTTAGCTCTGCGGGTCACTTGGGTGCTTGTCCTTTCTGCCGACTCTAAAGAACAACCAGGATGCAGAAACTGAAGGGGGGGGGGGCATGGAAAATGGAATGGGAACTTCGGAAGAATTCACAATGCCATTTGCCAGCATTTCCCCCCACGTTTCCCCATTGCCCCCATTTTCCCGTGTGGCCAAGCGGGGGAAAATGGGAATCGACCGCCCCTCCCATGACATCGCCCCCCCCCCCCCCCCCCCCAAAAGCCCATTTCCCCCATTTCCCCCCATTCTCAGTGAATTGTCACATTTTGAAGATAAGGTCCTGCTAGGGTCCCGGAAACGAGATATTCTTGGCCTTGCATGTGTGACACGCCGGGAGGGGAGGGGGGGCGGGGCGGGCTGCAGACAGCGGCAGCGCCCCGGCTTCCTTGGCACAGCCCCATCACTTGTACCCGTGCCACGGGTGCTGCGACGGAAAATTCTCCCTCCCGGTCCAGTTCTGAGCGGACACGGGCACGTGCCGCGTGGCGGCGCTCTGGATGGCCGCGTGCTCCCCGCGCGAGACAATGCTCTCCACAATCTCCCCGCTGGCCTTCATCAACCGCCAGCGGCCGGTCTCGGGCTCATAAACCCGAGTTACGCGGTTGGCCTCTCTCTCGGCGTCCTCGGGCCTCAGGGGGCCGACGGCTCTTGACCTGAGAGGGAAGCGTCACAGAATCAACTCGGGACTGCGGCACCGCGGGACGCAGGCGGCGGCAATACCGGCGGCAGGGCCCAGCACCGCAGACAGTGTCTTGCCCCTGCACCCACCCTCCAGCAGCAACAGACGGAGGGGCGGGACTGCTAAGCGCCAACTAGTGGACGGATGATCCACGTTAACCCCCTCCCCCGCCCCCTGCAACCCCCCCCCCCCCTCACGCGCGACGGTTCTGGGGGGGGGCGGTCACCAAGTGACGCCCCCCCCCCCCCCCCCGAATTCTAGTGTAACCCAAAGAAAAATTCTCTTCGCCGCCTTCGGCGCCCAGTACTTCCTGCTTTTTGGGTCAAGTGACGGCCTCCCGGGTGGGGGGCAGGGGGGGGGGGGGGATTGCAAGGCCGCACGCAGGTCAAAGAGCGCCCCACACACGCAGGTCCTGGTGCGCAGATGCAGCAATGTGGAGGCAGTGCTCACGGCCGATGGGATTGGACGGCGTTCCCCGGTGGGCCCCTTGGTCAAGATTGGCCGTGTCTTTCCGGCCAAGGGCAGCTGGCCTTCGTTCCACTGCATCCCCCGCCCCGCTCCCACTAGGCCCTTGCTCAAGGCTGTGCGGGCCCACAGAGGGTCAGAAGGAGCAGTGGCGAGAGGCCATCAGGCGCCGCCAAAGGCAAAACAAGCAGATACCGAGGCCTTGTGCCACACCCCCCCCCCCCCTTGCAATCCCAATGATGATGAAGACATATGCCCCTTCTCTTTCCTCTCCGTACCCCCTACCCCTCACTCCTGCACCCCCTGCCCCACCCGACCGTGACCCATTGGGCCTGGCCGATGGAGTGCCACGTGTTTTGGTTGTGTCAACGGAGCCCCCGGATGACTTGTCCTGTTTGACTACTCCGGGGGTCGGCCGTCCCGGAGACGGGGCTGTTGCCCGTGCCGTTGACCAGGGGCATCCAGATGCACCCTCCGAGTCTATGCGGGGGTTTGCCGACTCCAGCACTGACTTGTGCGCGCTGGGGTGTGCATCTGCAGGATCATGTTCCGGACAGGGGCTTCTAACAAGGGGGGGGGGGGGGCTTCGATTCCCCTCCACAGCGCCGTCCTGAAGGGCGGTCCTTCACAACAAAAGCTCAACTCTGGGTTCTTAAGGAAAGCCCTGCCCCTCCAGCGCGTCGCCACATGTTCTCTGCATCGGCTCCGCTTCGTTTCCTTTCGGCGGAGGTGCACCCGCCCAGAACGACCCACGTGCGCCGCTGGCCCGCGGGTGGGCAGCGCCGTGCGCGACGGCATCGATGCGCCTGCGGGCGTGGCCTGTGAGCCTTGAGGGCCGCCCAGGGGACCCTCCCGGCCTCACGCCGTGTGGTCTGTCCCGTTGCGGGGGGGGCACTCAGGCTCAGACGCTGACACCAACACCCCCGCCATTACCTTCTGGGCCCTGTGTGTGGGCGGGAGGGGCAACAACACCATATTACAGAGGAAGGCCTGCATGGGTCAGTGGGCCAGCTGCCTCACTGAGGGCACGCTCTGCCTCGCTCTCCCCTGCGAAGGGCGAGCTGCCGGCGGCCCCCTGCGGTGGAGCCCTCGCCTGGCCCCGCCCCTCTGTGCTGGAGACGGTGATGAGCATTCCGTTCCTGCACGGCCATGCCGCTCCACCGTGCGCCCCCGGAAGGCACGTGCGCTTGCTCGGCGCCACTGCATGAGGGGGGGGGGGGGTCCCTCAGCCGCTTCATCGCCCTCCGCTCTCGCCCTTTGGCTGGCCTGTGTGTGGGTGGGGGGGGCAGGGGGGTTTCACCATTTTTACCAGGTCTCCCGGTTGGACCTGTATGGCCACACTGGCATCCTCGGGTCGGGTCGCTCCCCATTATAGCAGGCCTTCGGTGCAGGCCAGGGGTGCGTCCCTGTATTGCCCCTCGACCAGTGCGATATGCACTTAGGCCAGACCCTGGCTCGCTGCCCCAGGACCACCCTGGAAGTGGGGTGGTAGCTCCATGGCTTCCGCCGGGCCAGCTCCACAGTATTAGTTCAGCGAGCCCGTCATCGCCATGTTGCCCCGTGTGTTGCGTGTGTATTGGGGCGTTCACAGCGGGTGGTGCTCGTGGCAGCGAGGCGGCCTCCACGGCCTACTCAATTTGGCGATGTGTGTGTGGGGGGGGGGAAGGGGGAATACCATATTAAAGAGGAAGGCCTGCATGGGTCCAGGGGCGGGCGCCCAGCGGAGGGGGCCTGTGCCTGTGTGTGTGGGGGCGGAAGGTCCTTGGGGCGGGCTGGGGGGCCGCCGGGCTGGGGTCCCGGGTACCCCGACATAAATTACCTCAAAAAGATCCCCCGTCACACTGATCATTTTGAACACACGTGTGAGGGGTTGGGGGGTCTGGCCCTAGCAGCCAGGGGTTGGGGGGGGGCTCCTCCGGACCTCCTCAACGTTATGGACCTCCTGGGAATGGAGGGGGTAGAGGGCGGTGGCAGGTCTGAGCCCGAGTGCCCCACATGCGTCCGAAGCCGGTGTCGTATCGGCCGGCCGCTTCTCTGGTCCCAAGAATCGATAAATGGGCGACTGCCCCGGGGCCATCCCAAGGCTCTGACCCGCGTTGTGGTGGGTGCCGAGGGAGCGCCCGTCCAGAGCCAGACCCTGCAACGCCCGCAGCACGATCACATTCCGCACCTGCCGCCTTGTGCGGGGGGGTCGGCATTGCGCTCTGGCACGGGGCCCAAGGCGTGGGACGGAGTGGGCCCGGCCGCCGGAGGACAGGCGACGGAGTCGTTCGGGGCGTGAGGCTCAGTTTTGCGGCGCTTGCCCGACTCCACGTCCGACTTGCGCGGCCTCTTGCCCTTTTTCTTCTTCGAGTGCTTTTTGGACCGTTTCTTCTTCTTCTTCGACTGCTTGTGTTTGTGCTTCTTGGTCTTGGAGTGTCGCTTGCGCTTGCGGGACTTACTGCTGTCCGTGCTTTCTGCGCTGCTGCTACTGCTACTGCTGCTGCTGCTGCTGCTGCTGCTGCTGCTGTCACTAGAAACGGACTGTGACCGGCCCATCAAAGATGTCGTTCGTTTCGGGCTTCCACACGGCGTGGACACGTGAGGCTTGGAGAATCTCTCAGACACGCGGCACAAAGGTCACCGCAGCCCCAACAGGCGAGCGCCTCCGGCCGAAGTCACTGGGTGCGCGCCGTCTGATTCCCGGCACGGCCATCACGCGGCAGAGACATCCGCAAAAGCAGTACACAACCGGTCTGCAAAGGCAATCATGGGGGTTGCTAATGGTGGCATTGACGGCTGCTGACGTTTTGCCCCCCTTGCATCCTACCCCCGCCCCCCCAGGTAATCCCCCCCCCCCCCCCTAATGTCAAGAATAGGGAGGGCCCAGAAGAAACTGAGCATGGGAAAAGGGACGAACAAGGAGAGGTAACAGGACAGGGCAGACCGCGCTCGCCGAAAACGGTGCAGAGCGCAGAAGGAGGAGAAGGAAAAGACAAAAGGGAAAGAATGATTGTGGTTGTTAGAAGCCCCTGTCAGGAAAATTATTCTGCAGATGCACACCCCAGCGCGCACAAGTCAGTGCTGGAGTCGGCAAACCCCCGCATGGACTCGGAGTGTGCATCTGGATGCACCTGGTCAACGGCACGGGCAACAGCCCATCTCCGGGACGGCGGACCCTGGAGTAGTCAAACAGGACAAGTCATCCAGGGGCTCCGTTGACACAACCAAAACACGTTCGGACCCACAGAGGGCCAGAATGAGCAGTGGCGAGAGGCCAATAGGCGCCACCAAACGCAAACAACCTAATACCGAGGCTTTGTGCCACCCCCCCCCCCCCGTTTGTCCTAACACGGGCCAGGTTCTGGATCCTGGGGCAAAACGGGAGAAACGCGGGGTGCCCGTGTTTAGGCAAGCCCATGTTTGCACGCGGCACGTACCCCGGAGGACATGTTGCAGACATAAACCGACCCTACCCCTCCAAACATGACAACACAACCTGCTCGTACTAAGGCAACTGTGGTGGCACCCCGGACATGGTCCACTTAGAAGGGGATTCCATCCTTCCTGGCGCGCAACTCCCAGCCCTTTGAGCGAACATGTTGTCAACACACCACGGGGCTGCTTACGAATTCTGGCACCTGGTTTGCCCTTCCACACAAGCACCGGTTTCAAACGGATGACATTTGTCAACTTGAGACATGCATCTCCATTAGTGTCTGCTGCATGAACCACCTTCACAAAAAACTTTTACAAAAACGCAATGCACAGTGCTATACCACCCACTACATAACCTGGTGTCAGACTCAGTTCCTCACACGTGTCAGATCCACTATCACAGTCATTTGTGGGATCATCGTAGAACTGGAAAGCTCTGAACATTGATCCCCAGAGATTATCTCAAGTACCATATGGTGAGCAGGATCCGCAAGCTCATGTTGGTGTGGACCAAGAAAAAAGTTGTGTAACATTCCCAAGTACAATATTCATGATCCCTGTATACGGACGACCACCCTTTTAACCCCAGCAACTTCGAGTGTCTCCTCAGCAACTCCAACCAGAAGGTGGACTCATCTCCATTGCCGATGGGCTAAGCAGGCGGTGAGGGTTCCCTGTTTGAGGGCGAAGGTAATCGAAGGTGGGGAAGGGGTGCATCATGCTCTTCCTCATGACCATTGCGCTCATACCCCCCCCCCCTCCTTGCGCTTGGGCAGTGAACACGCATACGGCGTAAAAGCAGCGCTGTGCCCTGCACAGAGAAAGCAGTCTCAAAGAAGGAAGTCAACTTTGTGGTGGAAAAGGCCATTGTCCGCCATGGACCTGGTGACACTGTCATCATGGCGGCATGTGCACCATTTTTGGATCTTGCAGAGCTATTTATGGTTGACTGAGTCAAAAAAGGTTTTGTCCTTTTGCCTTTTTTTCGCGCTTGGCCTCCTTTTTTCGGGGGGTCATGTTTCATTCATCTTGGTGCCACTGAAGAGAGACCCTGGACTCTGGGATTGCAGTCCGTTCCCATACAGGCACACAAATGTGGATCAGCTGGACTCTGGGTCCATAGCACAGGCACGCACCAACAAGCAAGAGAATCGGGTGGTCCCGGCCGACCGGGTTTTCAACAAACCAGTTGTTAACTCGCCCACAGACATGCCAGCAGCGTCCGGCAGGGAAACTGGTTCGCAGTCGCTACCCGCCCTGTATCGAAGGCCTCTCAGCAATACCCGCCCACTGCACCACCAGAACTCAGTAGGAACGTGCTGCGTCCAGTTTGTGGCTGAGTAGGACCCTGCTCCATCCGGTCATGTCTGAGTTGGCAGACGCTAGTGGCAAGTCTGTTCGCCCATAATCTATATACGTCCATATGGTCCATACATGAGCACAGAAGGGCGGACACGCTTCGGGCACCAGCCCACCTTCCCGCCCCCAGGGTCACAGAGGACATCCTGGGACGGCTTCCTTCTTCCGTATGCTTATGCTTATGCTGCTTCTTTATGAGATTCGAACTGGGAACCATGAGAGGCTGCGACGGCTGAGACGCAAGAACCCGTTTGGTGGTCAACCGGGAAAGCTACACCGCCGCTTGGCCCTCTGGGGCCTCATGCAGGTCGCGAAGGTGCTCATGGAAGGCCAGTGCCACCGCCCACAAAGCCTGCCCAACGGCCGTCGACGAGAGTACGAGGCATCAACTGGTCGGGAGGCTGAGCTGAATGTCCCGGCCATAGACACTTCCAGCCATTGTTCTCCAGCGAGTTCAGCCTCAGAGTGTGAGGGTTCTTGTTAGGCAGGAGTGCGAGGGGGTGGGGGCCATCATGTCAGGTGTTGAAGCAACCGGGGCTCGTGAAAACTTTACTTGGGGGGGGGGGGGGCTTGGAGCACCCCCCAAATTCAGGGATGGGGGGTTGCGGAAAGGGGCTGCAAGGGCCACAAGCTTCTTTCCTCAATGCACATATCTGAAACTTTTAGCTGCAAATTGCTCATGGGGTGGGGACGTATTAGAACGGCTGACAACCACAGGGGGTGCCAGCGGTTTTGTCATGGGATATGCATGAAAAACATGGAAAAAAGAGAGCCGGCCCCTGGAGCCCCCCTCCCGGCGGGGGGGGGGGGTTGGAAAAGGGGCTCTAAAGCCCCCCCCCAGCCCCCCCCCCCAATAAACTTTTCGGGAGCCCGGCATGATCCGGACCTCATGCCACACTCCATCAGCCCGACTTCGACCAGCACCGAATGTTGCTTTGAGTTCGCCACTCATCAGTGGCTATCGAGTGTTGCTTCGCCGAGTTGAGGTCAGCTCAAGGAGAGGGAACGGGGGGGTGGGGGGGGTTTGCTGTTGCGGGTCAGAAGTCGGGTGGCGAGGGAAACCGGCCGCCCTCGTGCAACTCGTGCATCAGCCGGCGCACAACGTCCAGCACCACGAAGTCGCTGTCGCGGCAGCCAAACGCCTGCAGCCCGACAGGCAGGCCTTCTGGGGACAGGTGGACGGGAAAGCCGGTCGCCGGGAAGCCGCCCAGGACCTGCACGTGCGGCCAGAAGAACCCGTCGCCATAGAACCGCGACTCCCCGTCCACGATGAGCGCGCGACCGGACACGGCCGCGGCAGTGAGCATGTCGTACGGCTCAGAGGCCCCCGGCCAGGCCTCGCACGGGAAGATCGGACACACCACCGCATCGTACCGGCGAAGGTAGTCGTCCCACGTGCCGGTCGCGTCGGCCACCGCCGCCGCGTGCTCGGCGCCCGGGCCGCGCACCAGCACCGTGTCGAACTCCGACATGGGGGAGGGCATGGCAGCCGGGTAGCTGTCCCGCGCCCGCCCGAGCAGCGCCCGCACCTTCTGTCGCATGGGCATCGGCATCCCGAACGCCTTCCCGAACGCGCCGAGCCCCCGCAAATACGTGCGGTACGTCTCGAGCGGGTCGACGGGGGGCTCAACCTCCTCGACCGTCGCCCCCGCGCCCTCCAGCGCGGCCACGACCTGCTCTAGCGCGGCGCGCACCTGGCGGTTTGGGGGGTACGCGGCGTGACTCCGCCACACACCCACGCGGCAGTCACCGAGGGCGCGCGCGCTGGGCCGCGGCAGGTGCGCCGCCGCGTCCCCGCCGAGGACCTCCAGCATTGCCGTCACGTCCTCCGCCGTGCGGGCCATCGGCCCCGTCCGCGCCATGCGGTTCGCCCCGGCCGCGAACTGCGCCAGCCGGCGGTCTAGCCACGCGTGGCCGAACGCCGGGGTAATGTCCGGGACGACGCCGAAGGTCGCGCAGTGCCCCACCACCCCGCACAGGGCGCTGGGCAGCCGCACGCTCCCGGCGAGGTCGGTGCCGAGCTCCAGCGGCGTGAGGCCCGCGGCTAGCGCTGCCGCCGCTCCGCCGGAGGACCCGCCGGGGGACCGCGTTGTGTCCCAGGGGTTCCCCGTCCGGCCGTAGACCGGGTTGTTGGTCTCCCAGTCCGCCTGCCCGATCGCCAGGTTGCTCTTGCCCAGCAGCACCGCCCCCCCCACGCCTATGAGGCGCGCGGCCGGCACGCACGACGTGGTCGCCGGCAGCTTAGGCCACCGGAAACCATTCGACGTCCGGTAGCCCGGGGTGGGGATGGCCTCCTTGATGGTGACGGGGACGCCGTGGAAGGGCCCCCGCGCCCGGCCGTCGCGGACCGCCCGGTCGGCCTCGTCGGCGCGCGCGCGCGCGCCCACAAAATCGCGCGCCACGACCGCGTTCACCCGCGCATCGAGGCGCTCGATGCGGTCGATGTGCAGCTCCACCAGCGCGCGGCTCGTGGTCTCGCCCTCCCGGATCGCCGCCGCCATCCGCAGCGCGGAGGCGAAGGGGGACACGCCGCCGTCCGACCGGAAGCGGCGCGGCGCCGCGGCGCGGGGGCCGCGGGCGGCTCCGCGGCGCACCGCGCACCCGGCGGCAGGAGGTCGCAGCGGCATGTCTGCGCACAGCAACGGCGTGACCGGGTGTACGGTTGGTCATGCATCGTCCTTAGGGCTAGGCCTGTGCTTGAACGGCGGGAGGGCCGCTTCAGCAGCGACGGGCGTCTTACCCTCCCTAAGCAAAGGCCCCCCAAGCACGGCAGAATGCACCGCAAACCTTCCCTCCGGAGCACAGCGCAGAAGACAAGAATCGTGAACCTCACAGGCACACAAATGACTCGAGGTCTCTTTAATAAACAGTCCTGTCCCCACAAGTGTGGGGGTCAGTACCCTCACAACCCCTCGACCAGGGGGCCCCGGGGCGGTGACTGCGGGCGCCTGGTGCCTGACGGGCACGAGAAGATGCCCCGCGCGCGCGCGGCGCGCCAACATTCCCCCAGAGTTGTGGGACGGGGGCCCATGTGGCCACGCGCGGTAGAAAGGCCACTTCCGTGGTGAGGCCCGCGGCGAGCGCTGCCGCCGCTCCGCCCAGGGGTTCCCCGTCCGGCCGTGGACCGGGTTGTTGGTCTCCCAGTCCGCCTGCCCGATCGCCAGGTTGCTCTTGCCCAGCAGCACCGCCGCTAAAAGGCGCGCGACCGGCACGCACGACGTGGTCGCCTTCAGTCTGCTCCATCCCCCGTGCCCCTGTGCTGCAGCACGAACTCGAGGAACTCCTTCTCGAGCCCGTGCCCCTTGCAGAGCGCCCCCAGCTCCTTCATGTCCTCCAGCTCGCTGAACTCCGCGGGCAGAAGCCTCGTGCCGTGGGGGGTGTTGATCTCGCCGCGGACGTGATGGCCCCAGTTCCGGCCAAACCCCCCGGGACGGCTCTTGCTGCCCTTAATCCAATTCACGAAGTCGTCGCAGGCCACCGCGTCCCCCTCGATCACGACGATGCCCGGGTAGCCTGCCTTGAGGTACCCGCCCAGGCCCCTCTCGCCGGCCTCCTGGGCAATGGCCTTCCGCCGGTCGCCACTCTTGATGTGGTGGACCCAGATCCAGCGCCGCCCCAGAGCGCTCTGCGGTGGTGGCTCAGCCGCCTGCTCCTTGGCCGAGCTCTCCGTCTGGGTCATCTGGAGGGCCTGCACCGCCAGATGCTGCAGCTCCTGCACAAGATCCATGACAGCCTCGTGCCCCGTGAGGGCCTCGGCCTTTTGGCGCAATTGGGCGCAGAGCTCGTCGTGCGCGCCCCGGCGCAGGCCCGGGACCCGCGCCGAGACCTCAGCGGTGCACTGCGGGTAGCCCGGGGGCAGACCGCAGCGCAGCGTCGCCGCTACGGTGCCGGCCGGAGCAACGTCCAGGGGGATGTTCAGCTCCACGTCGAGTCGCGGGGCGGCCGTGACGCGGCCTGCCTCGACGGCGGCCTGAGCTGCCAGCAGCTCTGCCTCTGAGTGCACGGTCAGGCTGTTGTCATGCCCGTAGATGGCCTCCAGCGCCTCAATCTCTCGCACCGCCCGCTCCAGGGCCTCGAGCTGATGTTCGCTGGAGCCCATCAGAGGGTGGGCCACGGCGGCCGGGGACCAGAAAGAACTACTCTGTTCCCAATCAGGCAGTGCGGTGCTGGTACTGTGGTGGTGGTGCCGTGAGGGCGCTGGCTGCATGCGTAGTCCTAACTGACCGACACACGGAAGAATGTCGAAAAACAAATTTGGCAACTTTGGCGCCAAGATCCGTAACCCACCCTCCCCAAAATGGCCTACCCCCACGGAGGGTATGTGTGTGTGTGGGGGGGGGGGGGGGGGGCGTTCCGCTCAACCACCAGCCCAAAATGCCCTCCCTCTCTGGCCACTAAGAACGGGGCTGGTTGCACCGTTTTCACCGGGCGTAGTTAGGCTGTCCATGTTGGGCACCAATGGCAAACTTTTGGGTGTTTCAGGGCCATGTTGTAGGCTACGTCTGGGGCCTAAATTTGCATGGTGTACCTCGAGGGAGAGCTCCTCACCCCCACAATGACATGCAAATGACACACAAACACAAAGCAACGGCAATGAACTACTGCAACCACACATCCACTTGTGACATGAGTTGAGGCATATTCATGTGCACCCTCAGGATGGAAAAGGTCCCCCCCCCCAGGCTCCCCCTCCAGGGCGCCCAGCCTATGCCTAGCCACTGTCCCCTGACGGCAAGTGCCAGCTTCAATGGCATTTGTAACCGACAATAACCGTCCCCAACCACTTTCGCAACCTCCTCCAACCGCCTGTCTAACCGCCTCTGAGGCCCCTTCCCTTCTCATGCATCCCTGCCCCCCTATGTGACATTCCGTCTGGCTGTTGCTCCTTTACGGGGCCCTGGACAGTCACCCGTTCTTCCCTTCGCATGTTGCGTCGGGTTGCTGCTTTCTGTCGGCCGCTGCGGCTGGTATGGCAAGTGGGTGAAAATGGGTACAAATAGGTGAAAATAGGTGAAAATGGATACCAATGCATAAGAAGCTTAAAAACCTCCATTATGCAACAACAAACCTCCGCAAAAGGGCCGAAACTAAGGTTCGGGTAGTTACCGACATACAAAACTTTGCACCGCGTGCATGGCATTCCCCCTCTAGCGCAATTTCCAACACCAGGCGAGCCAGCAGGGTGCAGCGTCGCACTCGGATGGAGGTGTCCAGGCCAAAAGCCTCGGTGGCCGCATGCGGCAACTATGCGTAGTCATCCAAGGTATCCGCAAACCTGCATGGACACAGTTTGCGCGGGGGAGCCGGCAAGGAGGCGGCCTAGGGAGCGAGTTTGCGGTCCGCTAGCTCGATCCCCCACAAGCGCAAGCCGACACTGCCTAGGGCGCCCCCGTTGATGAGCCCCGCGAAGAACAGGGCCAGCCTCTCTTCCGCAACTAAGGCCCTCCACACCTCCATTAGTGGGTCCCGCCGTTCTAACTGCTAGTGGGGCCACAAGATGTAGGCACAGTGGGGGTAGTCCCCACTTTGCTCCACCCAAGGTCTGTACTGAACCACCCATGTGCAATCCCGCAAGAGCACTGGGACCAAGTCGGCGGACAGGTCTAGGTGACCTCCACACGGGTCCGCATATTGCTGCACCCATGGGGAGGGGGATCAATGGTCGGTATCGATTGAGTGAATGTCCCCGCCGTAGACAATTTCAGCCCTTAGTCCAGTGGTTCTTGCACAGTCACAGTGTCCCCTTCTTGGTTGGGGTGCTCCACTATCATATGGGGGCCCCTATGTACATCAGATAGATGATCTTGGTACACATGGTACATATGGTACATATGGTACATATATACAGTGGCTTTGGTTGCCTATGCTGCAACCTGCTGTCTTTCGTGGCACACTAAATCAATAACATTGAGGCGCCCGCACATCGGGTTGGATAGAGCGCTAGCCAAGGCTAGCTATATTCTACTACCTCCACCGTTTCCGGGCGTTGTGAATGCACTCCTTCGGCCTTGGCCTTAGCGGTGACTGGTTAAGTTTTCAATCAAACATACAGTGTGTAACTGTCCGTGTGTGCCTTCCTGTCGCCTTTTGCCGCCATGAAGCAGTGGTCGAGCGGCCGGCCTCAGCCCGGCTGTCGCCGGTTCGACTCCCACTGAGGAAGGAAGCCGAGGAAGAATACGAGGAGGAAATGCGCCAGCCTGCGGCTGGCGGTACCGGTGGCGGAGCGCGCTTCTGCAGGTGTGGTGTGGTGCTTCTTATTGTCTACACGTGGTAGGATGCGGACTAAAAGAACTGGCACATGAGAGTGTATGTGATGCGTACCGTACAGTGTTTTGCTTAGCCACCCTAGGGGGGGGGGGGGGTTAATTCAGGGACCCACCCACCCAGAATTTTGGCATACCCACAGACCGACAAATGTCCCACCCCCCCCCAGGGGGGGGGGGGGGGTCTGACACCCACCCACCCACCCACCCAGCAGTGGGGAAGCCCAGTGCTCATAATACAACCGGCGGTCCAATGGTAACGCAGCCGCCGTAAGGTTTGCGGTCGGCGGTTTCGAACCCTGGTCTGGTGCCTTTCCGCGCCGGCGGCGGCTCTAAATTCGCCCGGCCGGGGTTCGAACCGCCGACCAAAGGAACGCCGGTCGGCTGCATTACCACTCGGGCACTGCTTGGATTGATGTATGCAGGGCCTCTCCGCTGCTTGGGCCCGCATCTGCCACTGACAAAAAAACCCAAACTGTGTGTATCTGTCTGACTGCCTGCCTGCTTGCTGGCTCAGGGACTGATTGGCTGCCTGTCAACCTCTCTTCGAGGTGAACCTGCAACAGAAGAAAGAAAGAAGTGGCACTGGCTCAATAGACCCAAGGCCCCCACAAAGTCCCACCCTACCCTGGGGGGGGGGGGGTGGTTGGACACCCACCCACCCTGAAATTCTGCCAGACCCACCCACCCACCCCCCCCCCAGGGTAGGGTAGGACGGACATTAAGCAAAACCCTGGTACCGTAACAGCTTGTCTTCCTGACTGCTGTCAACAAAATAGTGGAAAAGAATACGATGACGAGACACACCACCCATCCACCGTCGATGACGAGACACACCACCCATCCACCGGCGGTACCGGTGGTGGCGCGGGAAGTTGAAGGGGGCGGTGGTGGTGGCCTTGCCGGCAGGCAAGTGGACGAGGAGACAACCCGGAGGGGCTACCGGGGTTCGAACCCCCGACTATGACTACGGCAGCGCATAACGCATACCATTGGACCGTCTATGCGTCTTACTGCTTATGACACACCATTGTGGCTGGGCTGTGGAGTAGCGCACGAAACAGGCGTGGTTGGTCGCCGGAGGCAAAAGCAGGGAGGGGTAACATGTAGACGTACATTAGTCGGGTGTTTCACTGCACTCCGTGTAGCAGGACAACGCTTCATAGGAGTGCGGGGATGCCGTTGTACCCACGAAGGATTTATGCTTCAAACAGAAAAGTTTCGGGCGGGCATTCAGTAGGCCGTTTAGTGGCAACTGCAGTCCGTGGAGCAGGAGCAGCAGCTGTTAGCTGCTGCCTGCTGCCTGCTGCCTGTGGAGAGCCGGTCCTGCGTGCCGCTGCCACTCATGTCTGAGGTCGAAATGGAGCGTGTGTCCTCCGAATCCGATCCTTGCTCAGAGAGAGGTTCCAGCCCCAATGCTGAGAGCATGTCAAGGGCTCCCGCTGATTGGGAAGGCAAGGGGGGGGGGGGGGTGCAGTGCGGTTGCGACTGATGGTGAATGCTCAAGGAAATCAATTTGCGACGCTTTGGTGCCTTCGGGATGTTATACCGTAGCAAATTCACTGCTGGTGTGCATAGTTTTGGAAATTTGGGGTGGGACATTCGTCCTTGTTCAGCGAGCTTATCAGCTTCATTGTTTCCGTCTTTGTGGACATGGGAGGGCACTTTTACCCAATGGATGGTGCGCCCTGGCCTGTCCAGCTCTAGGAGGAGTGCTTCCCAGAGTGCAACATTGGAGACTGGCCCACTGGATCCCTTCCAGCCCCGCAGTTTCCACCGCCTTGCTGCTCCCGTGGCTCCCAGTATAACATACTGGGAGTCGGTGCAGATGGCAATGGTACCCGTGGTGAACATTTGCAGTGCTCTCAGAGCTGCCATTAGCTCCGCAGCCTTATTTGTCTGTCTTGAGGCGATGGGCATGTGGGCAGTCCTGGCAGTGGCAGCCACGGCAGGCGACCTCAACCCGGAGGAGCCACCAGCACCAACAGCAGGGGCACGGCGGTGGCAGCCACCCAAGACAGCAGCCCCCCCCAGCAGCAGTGAGCACCAGCCGAATGGCAGCCCCCAACCCCAGCAGCCCCAAGAGCTGCCTGCAACAGCAGGAGCCCAGCAGCAGCAGCGGCCATTGAGCCTCAGTAGGCAGCATCGTGAACAACCCTTGGCTGCACGTCCTGTTTAGGGTGGAGCTCCGTCCACCTCTCTCCACCCGCCTTCTGCCCCCCGCCCCCTGATGTTTGCTCCTGATCTGCCTTGCCCTGCCCTGCATCCCTGCAGGCACTCACTGAGCTGTACTCTGTACTCCATCGTCTGCCATATTCGGGCGGGCTGCTGCGGTTCTCACCAGCCAATGCCAGCCTTTGATTGCTGGCCCCATTCAGCCCGACAGCATCAGGTTGAGTATCGGGCCTTTGGTGCACCAACCCAGTGGATATAGGTTTGCGGTTGGGTGGTGGTGACTACATTCCACACACAGCATAACGGGGAGGGCCTCAAAAAGGTCAGGTGTGGACCCGCCACTAAGCTCCAGCCCCGCCTGCCTCACGGCCTTCATTGCCAACTCAGTTCCATTCGTGTTCGTGTCATTGACAGTTCTCCGCAATGTGCTGCCCTCACCTCCCTGAATCGGGCTAGGGCTGGCTGTCGTCGATAGGGTTCGGGGCATTAACGCCTGGACACTGCACTAGGGTGAGTTCTGGGCATGGGGTGCATACCGTGCTCCTCGTTGGTATTCACCGACCTACGGGTATGCTTGCTGTTGCTGGCCCCATTCGGCCACATACCTTTCGTTCCGTTAGTCCCGAGGTCAAGGGTCAACCGAGGTGGTCGCTGCCACCAACCATGGCTTTGTTGTGGGACTTGAAAAACCCCAGTGGGTACAAGTGTTTCGGAGGTCAACACATACAACCATACAGGAAGGGGTGTGTGTGTGTGTGTGTGTGTGTGTGTGTGTGTGTGTGTGTGCTACGGCGTGGCAAACAATTGTCTGTCTGGGTTGGTACACTCTCAGAATATACCATAGCTTCTTCCCCTATCAAAGACAAGGGTCGTGAGTGACAACGAAGGAACTACTACATTCCTACCTTGAGTATACGTGGAGTGCGAATTCTGATCGCCACGCCCTCGTTTGGGCTCATGATCTCACCGCTGGCACGTCCTTTTGGCCTGGGGAACATGAACCTGTGTCTCGCAATTTGCGGTCGGGCGCCAGATATGTGTGGCCGAACATCCCGTATTTTGTGCTGCGTCTTTTTTGCTTCCTACTGCATTGGGGTCAGGAAGAGAGGCCGGCCTATATCTTTCCCAGACTGTGAACTTTGGAGGCACATTGTGGGACGTTCGTTGCGCAATGTGCAAAGCGGTTCCACCTGTGTCCCTTTGCCTTCCCTATCGGTGTGCAGATCTCTCCATCGACCGGGGGGGTTGAGGGGTGGGTGGCTGGCCTGCACTTCATTCCGCTGTGGTGGGCCTCCTTGGCAGCCGCCTCTTCGGCATGGGAGCAAGGGAAGAGGGTCAGGGATCCGACCCACAAGGGGCTCCGGAAGGCCGAGGAAATGGGAGATGCGGGGGCGTCGCCGTGGCACAGCGAGGGGGGGGGGGGGCAGCAGCATCGGAGCGCGGCGCTGTACCCCCCCCCCCCTGTGTCCAACGAACAATTATGTCCCCCAAAAATAAGGTCTGAACGGGTAGTGTTCATTGGGCACAGTGCTCGGTGCGCGCGACAATGTTGTGAGAGGGCGGTAACACATCCCCAGGCACAGCACTGTCCTCCATCAAATCACGGGTTCGGTACAGGGTGTTCTCAAAAGCACAGCACCATCACTACAAGGTACAGCACAACAGCCCCTCATTTCCCCAATCCTGTAGCCTGAAACCTCGGTTCTGAAGGTTGGCACCTAATTAGGCACCTACTTAATTGGGTCCTCAAAACGTTTGACACGGGGGGGGGGGCTACGATGGGCCCGGGGGGGGGGGGGGGGGGGGGGGGGGGGCTACGATGGGCCGGGGGGGGGGGGGGCTACGATGGGCGTTGTGGCGGTGCAACACGGCGGCGCCGGGCGGTTGCCGTCGCTGGGGCCATGTGGACCGGCGGCCGCACGCGCCCACCACCCGATCCGGCGTCACGCCCAGGGGCTGGCGTGGCGGACAGCCGAGTGTCAATTCGAGGGGGGGGCTGCACCGGTGGTTCTGCACCAGGGGATAGCCTGGCACAGCCTGGCACGGATTTTCTCAAGCCGCGAGGGTTCAAGCTCCGAATAGATACAGTACACCACCCCAGTGGCCATCCCAGTGACAACGCCAGGGCTGGCAAGCGCCGCGACCCCCCCCGCCGAGAAGCTCGCCACACTGGCCGTGAGGGCCCCATGCAGGGTCCCGGTACCCGCGACCACCACTCCAGTGGTGCTCATGAGGGTGGGCAGGGCGGCGGCCGCGGCAGACTGCAGGACGGCGCCCCCTGCCAGGACGGTGAGGGTGCCGGCCGTGAATCCTTCGGCCAAGTGCGTTGCACAGGTCTGCAGGGCAGCCTGGTAGTCCTCTGCGCTGTGGAAGCCTGAGGGGTGAGACCGTAGGCAGAGGCGGGAGCACGGAGGGGGGGGCGGGTAGGGATGGAGGTGGGGGAGCAGGGGCACAGGCAGGGGCAGCGGCACGGACGAGGGCAGGATGGCGGGTTGCAAGGGCAGGGGGCATGGGCACGAGCAGGGGCAGAACCAGGGCCAGGGCCAGGCCACGGCCCCGGGGGGGCGACTACCAACGGTCCTGATGCGACCACCCCCCCAGCTATCTGTCAAAACTCGGGGGGGAGGGGGGGGGGGGGGGGGGCTGGGGGGGGGTCGCATACAAGGACCCGGCCCGGCTGCCCCCCAGGGGCCACGGCTTAGCGTGACTGGGGCTGGGGGAGGGGCGGAATGGCCACCTGGGCTCCTCCGCCTAACCCCCCCCCCCGACACACACACATCAGAAAATTTTTCGCTCTGGAAAAAATGAAATTTATCAAAGGGGCCCGAAATTGGAAGTCGATTTTAGGTACACAAACTTTGTTTTGGGCCTCTGAACCCCCAGCCCCCCACACCCCGGTATAGGTCACGGTCGCCACTAAGCCGAGGCCTGGCCAGGGCAAGAGAGGAGAGGAGGGGCAGCAACACCTGCCGCACTGTAGTTGCCAGATCGGTTCATCTCGCCGACCTGGCCCACAAGCTGGTGCAACAAGGCGCCCGCGGTCGCCTGCATTTTCTTTGCGCTGGCCCCGGTCGCAGTGGCAGCACCATCCAGCTGCTCCTTGGCCTGGCTCACAAGGCCGGTGACCGAGGAAAGGTCAACATCAGACATGACATCTTTGGCACTGGCAGCCACCGCGGTGGCTTTTTCCTGCATCCTCTTCATGCCTGCTGCCGTTGCAGTGGCTGCGCTGTCCACCTGGTCCTTGGCCTGCCTAAGGCTGCCCGCGACAACATCAGAGGCCAGAGTGTCTTTGGCCCTGGTGGCCGCCGCTTTGGCTGTGTCCTGCAGGTCTGACAGATAAGCACTGCCGGTGCCGATGATGTTGTCATACGTCTCTGCGATGTGGCGCTTCTTGAAGAAGGAGTAGAACGAGCCGCGGAACGAGTCTGTGATGTCTTCTGCATCGGTTTGGCCCGTAACTGCGTTGAGACCGATGAGAACACATAGCAACAAGCGGACAAGGGTCCTCATCCTTTGGAAGTGAATGTGGTGGAGGCACTTCAGAGCGGGGGACAAAATCAGCAGTGGCCCACAAATGGGAGGTTTGGCTACATGACCTGTCTGGGGGGCTTCAGAGCGGGGGACAAAATCAGAAGTGGCCCACAAATGGGCGGATTGGCTACATAACACCTGCCGTCTTGGGGGTCCCGAACGCTTCAGAGCAAGAGGACAGACTCAGCAGTGGCCCACAAATGGATGGATTGGCTACATAACCCCTGCCGTCTGCAGGGTCCCCAACACTTCAGAGCGGGGGACAAAATCAGCAGCGGCCAAGAAGCATGGATAAAATTCAGAAGAGAGCATTCACTGCCACACTCAGATCCTCCATTGGACTCCCTTAAAGAAACAGCCCTCAACACACTCAGGTCCTGATTTTGTTCTGTGGTTTCTATTCCCACTTTTGTCTTGTTTTTTTTTTTGTTGCAGAACTCAATGGAGCAAAGGCTTTGTCTAAAGTATCCTCTGTTCCCCAGCAAATTCTGTTTCCCACAAACAGTACCACGCTTGTTACATGAGCAGAACACCTGAGCCTGCACCAGGCACGCATATTCCACCTATTGTCCTTTGTAACCCCCCGACCCCCACCCCCACTTGTCCAAGCTACGGAAAAGTCCCGACGCCTACTGTGGCTTAGACCCTTCTATGAACAGTGGGGATAAGCTGATTCTGATACCAGGAAATGCAGTGGGAACTGCCACGCCAAAAGGCATCCCAGTGTGCTCCCGGAGCAAGCACAGTTGGGCAGCAGCCTCATCTAGCTTGAGGCTCTATTGCACACAACGCTCACGCTTATCCAAGCCCGTTGTGTGCTCAAGGCCCACTGACGCCTCAACTGCAACCGCACATTGCAATGAATAGGTTGCAAATGAAGCATGGAGCTCTCCCATACAACGTTCAAGGATGTCCAAGAGTGATGCAGATCCGGGCATTTGATGCATCCAGACTGCCCGCACCAAAATGCCAAATCACTGCCTCCCCATTCCCCAACAATACACAAGAAAGAGTGCCACGTTGGCCAAAATCAGTATGAACCTCGTAAATCCAGATATGAGTGTCATTGAGCAAGGGCCTGGTTGAGGATGCCTTGCATCTTTAGATGCGTGGTGAAATGCTGCAGAGCGATGCCGCAGCAGACTGCTTTGACGCTGCTTTTAATGAGCCATGGGTCAAATTCTCGCGACTCTGCAAAGGGAGGAGCGCGTGGTCATGACTGCGGCAAAGTGTAGACCACTGGAGGGACAAAGCTGGAGTGCCTATTGTGTCATGCCAGGCCCCCGACTATCGCGAGCAAGGCCGAGCAATGAGGTGTGTCGCTGGCATTGAGTGGTGCAGGAAGGTATTCCTGGAGGAAAGGGGGCAGCAGGGCAAAGGGGAAGAGGGGAAATCATACAATGGAGGCCGGTTCCTCGGTGCAGCATCTGGTGGGGGATGGTCATCAGTCCGCGCCCCCAGTGGGGGAATTAGGGACCAATGCCACGCCGAATGGCATCCAAATGCTTGTACAAAGAGGATGATCATTGCTGCCATGAATGGGTCAGAATCAGGTCTTGACCATGGTACCGAGTCAGATTCGAATTTTTCCGATTTTTTGGAGAGAGATGACACAGTGCCTAAACTGGATTCTGGAACGTCTGACTGTAGTCAGACCCCAATACGATCAGATCCAGCAAGCATGACACTGCAACAATACCCTGTGCCCCACAAGGGCCCTCTATCAAATGGTGCAATGCATCTGATTCAACTTAAGATATATAGTCGCGCGATGCGGAATATTGCGATCCAGAAATGGCAGGTAAGGAGGTGCGATATCTGACGGTCCGGTCATGCGTCGTCCCCAAGGAGTACAGGCGTTCATTCCAAGAGGGTCATGTCAGGGGGTGTCGGGATTCTAAAGATCGAAGTGGAGTCTTCAGTGGGTTTACTGATTCACTTCTGAGGCGAATTTGGGAGAATCACGCGTCATGCGGTGTGCACGGCATGCCACCGGAGGAGGAAGAACTACATTGCTCGACGAAAGGGCACATATACACAACCCCCTCATGTGCGGGGCACTGTCCCCACTCTGCGAGAATGCCACAGCGCCCACAGGCCGCAGAGATCCCGAATTGCATGCTCCCACACTGTCACACTCATATTTAAGGCATAAGGCAGACATAAAACACAATATCAATTATCAAGTGTCATTCGCCGTAAGATCGTTGGAAGAAACGTTGGGTCGGGGGGAGGTCTGGCAACCAATGCCTTCGGATGCCAACCACAATCCGAAAGCCACGGGCCTTTCATCCAGAAGCAGCCGGGCCGCCTTCAAAGAAGGAGCAACCAACCACACCTGAATGAGCCCAGATGCATGACGATGAATCGGAGCAACCGCCAGTGGACTGTCACTGTGGCCGCTGCAGCGGACCAGACCCTAAATTTTCGATGTTGAAAATCTATTCTGGCTCCCATTGCAGAAGGGGTAGGGCACAGATTGGGCCCTACTCCACTCTTATCTGCGATTGAGATCGCCATGCCTCGTAGACTGCCGTTGCCCTCAACCACCGCTGAATAGTAGACTCCAGCTTCATGCACTTCACGTCATGGCTGGCTACAGCAGCAGCAAGAGCCAACCGACGACCATCAGCGACAACGCCAGCCACTGGGGGGCCAAAAGGGAGGCGCCGTTGGGGCTGCCTTCAAAGAGAGCCGCGAAAGCGTTTGGGTATTGAACATGGGGAATCTGGAGGTGGCCTCGAATGGTCTGGGGCACGTTTGGAGAGGCGGAAGGGGGGGTTTTCCCGTGTTCCGGGCGGCTTGGGTTGTTTGCAGGGGATGAAGACTTTGCAGGGGAGTGCAACGGCGCTGCTGCAGCCGATGGTTTGCTGCCTACGTCATGGCTGCTGCTGCTGCTGGCAGGGTGCGATGCAGTGGCCTTGGGAGGGGGTGACAACTTTGGGCCGGTGGAAGACTTCGGCAGGAAAAAGAGCATTGACGTGGAAGACGGTGCAGAGCTCTCAGGGTCAGGGTGTGGGTTGGCGCTGGCCTTGACGGGTTTTGGGTGTAGCACGGTGCTGAGGGGTGGGTTTGTGGACGATTTGGGCAGGAAGAAGAGCATCGACGTCGAAGACGGTGACGCAGGGCCCTTGGGATCGGCTTTAGGGAGCGGGGTGGTGCTGGCGTGGGGGCGTTTTGGAGGTAGCGAACGGCCGCGGGCGGGGCTGGGGGAAGGTTTGCGCAGGAAGAAGAGCATCGACGTTGGAGATGGCGGTCGTTCGGAGATCACCTTCGGATGCAAGTTTTCCTGTTTCGGAGGAGGCACATCGGTCAAGACGCCCAAGTCGATCTTGTACACGATCCCTATCTTTGCGACAGCCATGTAAGCGTAGCCCGCGCTCACCGGGGCCGGTCGATAGTCATTTCCAACCAAACTTCCGGCGGACTCACTGAGAGCCGCAAGCATCGGAGCTGCGGCCTTCGGATCCGAACCGCACTGACCTCCGAGGCAGAGATGCTTGAATCTGAAAGCTGTTAAGAACTCAATCTCGGAGCCGGCCAAGCCATGTTCCCATCGACCCATCATGATCTCGTGCCCCATTGGCAACTGCACGTTCCGCCGGTTCACCATATCAATGATGTCCGCCTCATCCTTGACATCCCACAACGGTTTCAGCCACTCCACCGTCTCTTCCGCGTATGTTTGTGCACGTTGCGGACCCTCTGGCGATGGATGACATTGGCCTGGGATGACGTGCGCAACCGAACTTGGAATGATGAGGACCATGAACAATGCCAATAAAGACATTCTGGGAGAA
This sequence comes from Eutreptiella sp. 'Long Island Sound 2002', assembly GCA_964036045.1. Classification (NCBI taxonomy): domain Eukaryota; phylum Euglenozoa; class Euglenophyceae; order Eutreptiales; family Eutreptiaceae; genus Eutreptiella; species Eutreptiella sp. 'Long Island Sound 2002'. The sequence continues at coordinate 7,297,036 of OZ038401.1, forward strand.
CTACAAAACAAACAGACACTCAGAGCGTTGGGGGGGGGGGGGGGGGGCAGGGAACAGTGGCAGGCGCAGAAATGACCCTTGCAAAGCACACAACGATCCGCAAAGTCATTGTCAGCCGTGCTGTGCAGGCTGCTGCCCAAGCGTAGGTCTTGCGGTCTCGATTGTGGGGTCCAGGTCTCCCCTGAAACGGCGCCCAGGATGCTAATCGTATTGAGGGTTACATGGGTATTGTTCAGGTTAGACCATCCCGTCCTATGAAATTGGGCTCCCGAAAAATTTAGTTGCACCCCCCCCTGTGTGACATTCCGTCTGGTTGTTGCTCCTTTACGGGGCCCTGGACGGTCACCCGTTCTTCCCTTCGCATGTTGCGTCGGGTCGCTGCTTTCTGTCGGCCGCTGCGGCCAGTGCTCTTGCTGGTGTCGTTTCCGCGTTCGCGGAGCCCAGTAGTTGGTGTGTTGGGACTGTGCTGAATGTGGCGGGATGTGCCGTTTGCGTGTCAGCGGCGCCCAATAATTGGCGTATTGAGGATGTGCTGGTTGTTGCTGGGGTCGTTTGACTGTTTTTGCTGACCACACACCTCTGTCCGCAGGCCATCCATAGCCTGCCTTGCTGTGTTTCTGTGCAGCCCAGGTGCCCTGCTCCTCCACGCGCTGTCCGGGCCGTCCACCATATGTCCTTTTCCCCCTCACACTTGGTCTGCCCCTGATGGGCCCCCGCTCCTGTTGCGGAAACAGCCCATCTGGGCTGCGGGAGACACCCCCCACCTGATGCCGGTTGAGCAGGGGTTGCCCTGGCACCCGGTAGCGACGGGGTTGGCTGGCCAAGCCATCCCCTTTATTGTCGCTGCCTCCCATGTGCACGCTCCACTATTTGCTCCATTCTGGTTCCCCGTTCCCGCCTTTCTGGTAGCCTCTCCTGCCTTGCTGTGCCCCTCCTCCTTGTCTGGTGTGCCCGCCCTTGTCCCCCTTGGTGTGGCTCCCGCGTTCTGTGTGTCTGTGTTGCTCCTCCCCCTGTCTGGTGGCGCTCCTGGGTGCCCATGTCGCGCACCCCCTCCTGTCCCACCCGCCTGCCCCACCGTACGAGGATTTCACATCTCCATACAACGTGGACTGTCTCGTGCGCGGTTGGTTGTTCACGGCCCTGTTGCCACCCCCGTGGCGGGCACCTCCCGGCGCGCGGGGCGCGGCCCCCGCTCTTGTGGAGTACGTGGGCACCTTGTAGAGGGAGGGGGGGTGTTTGCTGATGGCTCGCTCGGCTTGCGCTGCATTTGGTGGTTGCTGCAGTGCTCGCACCTCATGGTTCCCTTGTGTCTTGTTGCGTGTCCTGTTGGGGCTCGTCTCACTGCCGTGTGTAGGGCGGCCTTGTGCCCAGCTGTTTTGCTGCATGTGTTCCTCCCAGTTTCGGGCTCTTTCTTTTTCTGCTGGCATCCTCACTGCTTCTGGTGTGCGGCGCCAGGGGGGTAGCATGTCGCTCCCTGCATCCCATTGTGGCTGTCGGGTTGTCCCACTCGCAGTTGGGTGGTGCAAGGGGCACCGGGCACTTTTGCACATGTCTCCAAATCTACAAACTGACCTGTCACTGGTGTTTGTTGGGGTTGTTCTGGGGTGAATGTGTTGCGTTGTAGCCCCCCCCCCCCCCTAGAGGGCTCCAAGGGCCGGCTCTCTTTTTTCCATGTTTTTCATGCATATTTCAGAACTCCAAAAAAGCCTGATCCTGTTGAGTAAAAACATGCAGTGTAAAAAAGTTGTATCTCTCACTATAAGCCAAAAAAAATTTATTTCCTTCGGCAAGTCCACCTCGTAGAGAATCTACCCCGAGCAACACACACCCAAAATAGGGTGGAAACTTCATAAATACAGCCTAAAACATGCTGTACATAGGTTGGATGGTCATTTTGTGTGGTCACAAGATAAAAAAATAAGTTTCGGAAACTTCAATTTTTGAGCTGCCAAGGGTGAAAAACTGCATGAGCAGGCTATGTACCAATCCCTTGGGAACCCCCCCCCCCCCGATACCCAAATAATGTGAAAAACACGTAAATACGGCCTGAAACATGCTTTACATAGGTTGGATGGTCATTTTATGTGGTCACGATATCAAAAAAATAAGTTTCGGAAACTTCGATTTTTGAGCTGTATAAGCTGAAAAACTGCATAAGCAGGTTGCGTACCAATCCCTTGGGAGACCCCCCCCCCCTGCACCCAATGCCCAAATGGGGTGAAAAACACGTAAATACGGCCTAAAAGAATGCTTTACATAGCTTGGATGGTCATTTTAAGTGATCACAATATCAAAAAAATAAGTTTTGGAAACTTCGATTTTTGAGCTGTCCGGGGTGAAAAACTGCATAAGCTCTTGCTAGTGTCGTTTCCGCGTTCACGGAGCCCAGTAGTTGGTGTGTTGGGGCTGCGCTGAATGTGACATGGTGTAGCGTTTGCGCGTCAGCGGCGCCCAATAATTGGCGTATTGAAGATGTGCTGGTTGTTGCCGGGGTCGTTTGACTGTTTTTGCTGTCCACGCACCTCTGTCCACAGGCCGTCCGCCCCCCCCTCCCTTTCTGCTACACGAAACCTCTGAGAGTGTGCTCTCGTTAGTTCTGTGGACGCCACATTTGGGCTATAAGCCCATAGCAATTCTCGGAACGTACCGGATTTATAGAACACCATATTCCGCATATGCTGTACAAAGATATGGAGACACGCATACGAAAAAGCCGTGGACCTTATCGAACCAGACATTATGTTGTCAAGAGGTAAGAGGGGCACAAAGGCAAAGAAAGAGCTGATCACACAGCCATAAAACTGAAAACAGTGCATGCACTTCATTGCAACCACAGTAGTGGTAGGTTTTTGGCATTTTCGGCCATTTTCGGAGGCCGGTATTTGTATTATTTTTCAGCCATTTTGGCCGTTTTCGTAGGGCGGTACTTGTAATACTTTCAGCCATTTTGGCCGTTTTCGGAGGGTGGTTTTTTTTTAATATTATTTTCAGCCATTTTGGCCGTTTTCGGAGGGCGGTAGATTTGTCTTTTTTTTTTTCGGCCATTTTGGCCCATGTATCAAACCACACCGGTGCAAGACATACCAGCATACACACATATGACCTGTGGGGGGAAAGCGCGGTGGACATGCCTTGGCATCTCCTGCGCCCTGGGGTCCCACCTCCCCAACCCCCCCACAAAAACATGCACGGCCATATATACACAGTCGTCATGTATGCATGGCACCATCCTGTACCCACCTAACCACCAGAGGGACAACACAGGCTCCGAAATGTGTGAGCGCAAAAACCGGCGCAGTACATTGGACGGCATAGCATGGGGCTGTATGAAAGCATCGCACGTGCACGTCGACCCCATGTTGACGGATCCGAGGGTGGCCTGCATCGTCCGTTCAGGGCCAAGCTACACCGCATCCAACCCAGGGTGGGTTGGCTTAGAGACCGTATTGATTTGGGACCTGATATTAATTGGGTTCTAACGGGTTGACAACGACAGCACCTGAGGAAGGCCCTCTGGGCCTGCGGCTAACCGCCAACTGGCGGCGTTTGTGCAAACAGAACAAACTGCGAACCAGGCACCTCATTGCAATAACGCAGCAGAAAAACAAACGCCATAATGTTGTTCATTGAGCACCGACTGCGGCTGAAGATTCATGAATGCTCTCTGTACCGGTGACAGATTTCGGACGGATGGATTGCCGAATGATTTGAAGCCTTGCTCTGTGTAGCGCCCGTTTGCCTTTCCCTGTCGGTGTGCGCATTCGTTGGCCAGGCGCCAATCAATGAGAAGTTTTGTTGCCCGAAACGGACCCCAGTTGTCCTCCTTGCACTCGTCTGGCACCAGCCGTCCTTGCGCCCACGGAGTGCAGCATGGAACGTTCTGTATTGGTACCTAGTGGAGAGGTGCTCTACAGGGATGCGGTACCATAGGGGCGGCATGTACGTGCTGCCACTGTTCCGGCTGACGGGCACAAGGGTGCTGATTTCGAAGGACTGTAGCCCCGTGCCATGCCCGTGGCATGCACCGGGCGTTCTGCGCTGTTACGTACGCTCTTTGTGCCTTGGGGACATGGACCGTATTATTATTGATGATATCAACGATTGTAATTTTTAATTACCCAAATACTTTTCGACAGCACCCGAAATCGGGAAAAATTATTTCTGCGGAAGCCAGTTTGTGGAACGGGTTTTGGCTGACTGAGTCAAAAGGGTTTTTTTTTTGTGTTTTTCCTTTCAGGTGGTCATGGTTCATTGATTTTGGGGCCTCTGAACAGGACCTGGGGTTCCTTGGACTCTGGGATTGCAGTCCATAGCACAGACACGCACGAACAAGCAAGAGAATCGGATTCAGGCCCATCAGCAAACCAGTCGTAAATGCGCCCATAGTAGTGCAGATGGCACATGAAATGCTGAAGCACCAATGCAACTTGTAACATGGCCCTCACACCTTTTCACAAAACCGAGTTGCAAATTCGTGGCGGGCAATAATGCACATGGCACATCAAATGCTGAGATAATGGCACAGAAAGCGCTGCAAGAGCATCCAAGAAGCAGCAATATGCGAAAGAGAAATACGATGGACACAGAAAGCCTCGTCGAACACTTGTGTATGCAGCAGAGCCAATTCATGAACACGACTGCCTGAAGCAAAGAGGGCACTCATCATATTCAACATACAGGAGAATCATCAATGAAGCACAGCTGTGGCACTACACACAAACGCGCAAATGGCAATGTTCGGCTAGCCATACGGCGTAATACTAGGCAATTCGGTTTCTCATCGCTAAATTAAACAGTCTCAGAAATTCAGATATCGCTGTGCGGAGATGGGCGCGCGTTTATCCTTTTGCGCCGCTTCGGGGGCCAGTTTACATGTCCAACTTGCATGCCAGGCCTGCTTTCAGCAGCTCGAGAGAAATGCAAGCGGCAAACGATGCAGCTGCACTGGACCAGCTCAGAAAGCAAACATTGCACGGGTGCGCGCACGCGCGCGCGCGCGTGCATTTGGTCGGGCTGCCTGTGCTGCCGGTCAATCTGGTTGTGGCTGAGGTGGGTCAGGCTGGCGAGGGTAGAGGGCCGGCCGCGGGTAGAGCTGGAGGGAGGGAAATAATATAACGCTGTCGCGAACGCTTTGGCATTGCACCACAATACATTGCCCCCCCATTGGCAATGCGACGTGTCGGGTTGTACGAACAAGCGAAGACGAACACGCATTGCTGTGGGTCCAGAACCGTGTCGACCACGCATCAGTGAGGACAGCCACCGCGGCAGCAGCCACGACCACAACCAAACCACACGCGCACGTGCCATGCACACGGTACCCCCCGAGTGCACGGCTACTCATGTGCGCACTTTACAACGTCACAGGCAGTGATCAGACTGAACGGGCCCTGAAGCCCTGCACAAATTCTATTGCCTTCGGCAGTGCACCTCGAAGAGAGGTTGACAGTCAGCCAATCAGTCCCTTAGCCAGGCCAGGCCAGCAGTCAGTCAGACAGAAAAACACAGTTTGGGTTTTTTGTCAGTGGCAGACGCGGCCCCAAGCAAGGCGGTTCGAACCCTGGTCAAGTCAATACGGCTTCGCCGCCGCCGCCAACAGTCGGCCGATCAGGGTTCGAACCGACGACCAAAAGGTTTGTTTGGGCTGCGTTACCATTCGACCGGCGGTTGTCTGATAGCGAACTGCTTCCCCACTGCTTGGAGCCTTCTGAGCGAAAGCTTTTGACCCCCCCCCCCCACCCCCCCACCCCCGCCCTCAAAAAAGTGATACCCAGTTTTAGGGGATAGAGGCCTCAAAATCAAAAAATCCATTGGGGGATGGTCTTATTGGGCAAAATAATGATTTTACAAGGGGTTGGACATCCAATACCATGCCTTGGGGTATGCTACGCGAATGACCCCAAAAAAGGGGGTATACGACGCCCGCGCCTGCGCTTGATCTAACAACCTCTCTTTGAGGTGATTTTCTTTGGCGCTTTCTTTCTTTCTAGCGCCCAAATTGCCAGTTCTAACCAGGTGCTGACTAGTATGGGTTGGGGGGTCCAGAGGGGGGGGGGGGGGGGTTGGTGTCAGGCCTCACAGGTAAGCGCCCCCCGTGGCAGCAATGTTCGGCAGTTCGAAATCCAAAGTAGTCACACAGATCATACAATTGCATATACAACATGGGGGGTTCAGCAGGGCCATGGATCATTCAACTGAGGTGCTTGAGTTTGTTCCATGGCTGGCTCGCTCACTCTTAAGGTTCAGTACACTTGCAACATTTCAGTGGAATGCTGACACACAGCATCTGCCTGCTTGGCGTCTGTGGTACGGGATACAGGCTACGGTGGTGAGCTCTTCCCCCTTCCCAGCTTAAGCTACCATGTGATACTCCGGTCTGCTTCTGTGTGTGCACACTGTGTATCAGGAAAACACTGCAACAACACCGACCGCATTTCCCAGTACAGTTGTTCTTGGTGGGTGCCTGTTTGGCTGTCAATCCGGGTGGCTGTTTGTTTGGCTGTCAAACCACCCCATCCGGGCAGCCCCCTTCCCGCTGTTGAACCCCCCAACCATCAAACAGTGGCGACTGATGGTCGGAATCCACGCACGCTGGCTGCACACTGTGCATCTGTCTGTGCACAGTGACAAGATTAGGGCATTTTGAGGTAGGAATGGCTAGAAGTCATACCAATACAACAACGGAGAAACAAAGAAATGTGCCGAATTTTAAGTTTTGGGAATTTTTAAGGACAAGATCAAATATGAATTGCAGTGTATCGTTTTTTCCCTTCTCATACAACCACATGCACCATAGGGGTGTGAGAGCCATGGCGTCACACTTTTCAGTATGTTGCTATGGCGAACCCCTTGCGTGTGCGCGCGGGTGTGACCTCCAGGGGATACCATTTGAGTTCTTCTAAGGGGTGACCATTGGTCCACGGAGAAGTCCAAAAGCAGGTCCAGAAGCAGGATAGTGCACGCATGGTGCGCGCATGGTGGGGGTACTTTCCCCAACATGCAAGGGGGTCCACCATGCAAGGGCCGACCTTTGGGAAGGGTGGGCAGGAACCATGGGTCCAATGGAAGATTTTTCCACGATACCTGGAGTATGTTTCTGGGCTGATCTGCGATGCACTGCCCTCCCTGTGCCCCATGTGCACGTATGGCTAATGTTCTGGGGGACGGATCCCGCACTTAGACAACTCGAGGCAAACCAGGTGCCTCACTGTAGGGCTGTCCTTGGCAGGATGCAAACGAATCCCTGGCTTTCATCACTCCATTGAGGAAACCAGTTTGAGGACAGCCGACCACCTGATGGCGATCAGGGGTAGCAGGTGGTGCATGAAAGCCTGCTTGTGTCGCCAAAGGCTGCCCTTAGAGACCTGTGGCTTCGTTTGTGTTGGGTCGGATGTATGCCTCAAGACAATACAGGCCATACTTGCGCAGGGGACAGGGGATGGGCGGCGCGATCAGTATCAGGCAACATGCTCCAGATATCCCACATATATGCAACCATGAACCCAGGGAACGACAAGTAACCAGGCCCCGCAGTAGAAAACACCCTACTACAAAGTCCCTTTGCTGCACTAATGCTCAACTTTGATTGATTTGCTTGGGTCCTCAGCCCCCCCGTTCATGTTCTGTGGCAGACCACGACACACACAAAAGGTCCAGAACCCAAGCTCCGGCCATGCACATACACGCCCTGCACTGATGGAGGACAACACAAGAAATCAACACTAAATGGTTCCGGCTCATGAAGAGCATGATGGAGCCAAGATGATGGCTCAGCGCCTATGCCTTACCCCCCCCCCCTTGTATCCCCCCACCAATGTCATGACGGTTCCCCCACAAGGGGTGAGGGAGGGTCACGAAGGGACAGTTCCCCCCCTTGGGGGGGGGGGGATTGCAACACAAACTGTACCACAGTATCACAGTGTAAATCATCTTCGGCGCGTTCAGCGCCCTGGAAAATTCTATTGCCTTCGGCAAGGCACCTCGAAGAGGGGAGAGGGACAACCTTTTTTGAGCTGCTGAGGCGGGAAAACTGCATAAGCAGGTTGTGCTCTAGATCCCTTGGGAGCCCCCCCCCCAACACCCAAATAGGGTGAAAAACACATAAAGAGGGGCTAAAACATGCTTTACATAGGATATTTGATCACTTTGGATGGTCAAAGTATCAAAAAAATCAGTTTCGGAAATTTCCATTTTTGAGCTGCCAAGGCTGGAAAACTGTGTAAGCAGGTTGTGCCCTAGACCCCTTGGGAGCCCCCCCCCCCCCCCAACACCCAAATAGGGTGAAAAACACATAAAGAGGGGCTAAAACATGCTTTACATAGGATATTTGATCATTTTGGACGGTCAAAGTATCAAAAAAATCAGTTTCGGAAAATTCTATTGCCTTCGGCATGTCCACCTCGCAGAGAACTGCCGTGAGCAATGCACACTTGAGTGATGAGCTATTGATGGGGATCTCGCTATGAAAATTAAATTTGCCCAAATTCACAGAAACTTGCCTTGTTTTATTATGAGCATCTTAAAAAAAATTGGTCTCATTCCAATTCGGGTTGTAGGATGATGGTAAATTACTCAATACAAAATGTACTTGGAGAACCAAGGATAGAGGGGTTTAGTGGCGGTCTTTCCGACGTACCCTGGAGGCCCCGCCTTGCCGTCGTTCCCGACTTGCGGGGGCCGAATGGCCGGACTTTTGATTTGGCTTTGATTTGGAAAGCCCCGGAGTGTCCTCGCCAGTAGCCCTACCCATCTCCGGAAGCGGCAGGCAAGTAAGTAGCTGGTGGGTGTATTTGGTTGCGGCGTTGTTGTATAGAGGATTACAAGCACACGACTAACAGGACGTGACATGATGCAAAATCCCCAAAGCGTCGGTATTGCTTGTATGTAGACCGTGTTCAAGAGGTCAAGAAACTGACTACCAGGATTAGACATGATCCAAAATCCCCACAGCGCCGGATCTTGGTTGATGGTGGAGGTGGTCGCCAAAATCCGATTAACAGGACTAGACATTGTCCAAAATCCCCACAGCACCGGGTTCTGGTTGTTGATGGAGGTGGTGTACCACAGTGCCACAGTACCACATACACACACATACACACACACACACACATACCCCCACCAAGCTCTTTTGATTTGCCCACCGCTTGCTAGCCGATGTTGCTAGGCTTACATCATAATGCTGTTGATGAATATGCAATAAGAGTTTTAAGGGTAGACGTGCAAAAGCAAAATGGGAATCACCCTTCGGCCTTCGGCAAGCGAAACCAATGACCATATTGCTACCGGCGCCACCGGTTGCGAAGCTCAAGTCATGGATCCCACTTGAGTCCGGTCACCTCAGGTGACGCACATCTTACATGCGTAATGCATGACATTGCGGTTGACTACTGGCATGCACACCATTACTACTTTGGATGTGCCTAATAGTGTGCAGCATTATGGCATTTTTTGCAACATCTCATATGTCCTAAGAAGTAATGCAAATCGTTCGGTGGCATGAATGTTCGTTTGATCTTTGTCCGGGTGAAGCTTTACTGATAGGTGAAGATATTGCTTGCGGATGTTAGCTTTGTTTGTAGCCCCAAGCAATTGCATGCCAACTTCAAAATTGTTCTTGTCCAAATATTCATACATTGCCGGATATGAAGCAATGGGGAGATCAAGCAGGCATTGTGCTTTGGTCATGTTGGATGATGATGCAGTGTCTTGGTTTTTTTGTGGTTTGCGCTTGTGGGGAGATTTAGGTTGTAGATCGTCATGAGGCCGTTTTTTGGCCTGGTTCTTCTTAACTCGCTTTGTATGTGATACATGCTCTTCATCGTCATTGGTGAAAAGTTTGGGTTGATGACCAGTTGACTCCTCTTGGTGAATAGCATGCCTCTTTTTTCTCGGGGGTAATGCATATTCTTCATCATCACTAGTGATGGCCTGTGGTCGAATGTTGGTTGTTTGCTTTTCGTTGAGACCTTTGTGTGACGATTGCTCCTTGCCTTTCTCATGTTTGTCAAGGTGATTGAAACTTTTTGAAGCAACACAGGAAGAACAACGCTTTTTGGTACCAAGTTTCCATTGGCTCTTTGTAAAGTCTGCACGCAACCGCTGAATACCACAAGAGAAGCATTGTAGTGCATCTTGCAATGAACGTTTGGTGGGCTTCTTTTGTTTTTGTGAGCAATGTATGCATCTTCTGTTGCTGCCTAATGCTATTTGGGTAGCGGTAAAGGATATTTTTGGCTTTAATTCATTGCACGAAGCGCATTGTAGTCCCGCGGCTTGACAATGCACACATCTTTGGTCAGCACCTGCAGCATTGAATTCACAAGGCATTCTTTCAAGGTTGCAATATGGGCAGCAGATAGTTCTACAACGGTGGCACGTTGCATGTTTACCAAATTCGGAGTGCACACGCTCTTGCTGGCAAGAAGGACAAGTGACTTTGGTGCATTGCTGGCATGTCCCATTTGCAGTAATTTGTGATGCCATGCACTCTTGTTGGCAAGAAGGACAAGTGACTTTGGTACATCGGTTGCATCTACCTCTTGCACTAATTTCTCATGCCATGCGTTCTTGTTGGCAAGAAGGACAAGTGACTTTGGTACATCGCTTGCATGTACCTTTTGAACTAATTTCGGATGCCATGCGCTCTTGTTGGCAAGAAGGGCAAGTGACCTTGGTACATCGGTTGCATGTACCTCTTGCACTAATTTCCGATTCCATGCGTTGTTGTTGGCAAGAAGGGCAAGTGACCTTGGTACATCGGTTGCATGTACCCCTTGCACTCATTTCTGATGCCATGCGTTCTTGTTGGCAAGAAGGGCAAGTGACCTTGGTGCATCGTTTGCATGTACCTCTTGCCGTGATTTCTGATTCCATGCGCTCTTGTTGGCAAGAAGGGCACGTGGCCTTGGTACATCGGTTGCATGTACCCCTTGCACTGATTTCCGATTCCATGCGTTCTTGTTGGCAAGAAGGACAAGTGACCTTGGTACATCGGTTGCATGTACCTCTTGCACTCATTTCTGATGCCATGCGTTCTTGTTGGCAAGAAGGGCAAGTGACCTTGGTGCATCGTTTGCATGTACCTCTTGCTGTGATTTCTGATTCCATGCGCTCTTGTTGGCAAGAAGGGCAAGTGACCTTGGTACATCGGTTGCATGTACCCCATGCGTAACATACCTTGGATGGTCATTTTGAGTGGTCACAATGTCAAAAAAACAAAGTTCGAAAACTTCGATTTTTGAGCTGCCTGGGGTGAAAAACTGCATAAGCAGGTTGTGTACCAATCTCTTGGGAGACCCCCCCCCCCCCATGCGGCCAATACCCAAATAGGGTGAAGAACATGTAAACACGGCCTAAAACATGCGTAACATACCTTGGATGGTCATTTTGAGTGGTCACAATGTCAAAAAAACAAAGTTCGAAAACTTCGATTTTTGAGCTGCCTGGGGTGAAAAACTGCATAAGCAGGTTGTGTACCAATCTCTTGGGAGACCCCCCCCCCCCCCATGCGGCCAATACCCAAATAGGGTGAAGAATATGTAAACACGGCCTAAAACATGCGTAACATACCTTGGATGGTCATTTTGAGTGGTCACAATGTCAAAAAAACAAAGTTCGAAAACTTCGATTTTTGAGCTACCTGGGGTGAAAAACTGCATAAGCAGGTTGTGTACCGGCCCATTCACTAGGCCATTATTGGTGGAAACAACATTTCGCGTCTTTGGCACGCGTTGTGAACGGCCCTAGGCAAAGCTACAGACTGCAAAAAACGTCCTTCCATATCCCAGTAGGCATATGCTGTCACAACATCCCCACTCGCACCCCTCAGAGTGGGTACCACGGGGTCACCGAGGTCGCCAAAACCGCCCACATAGCAAAAAAGGCCAAAAAGTGCATAAACTGCGCTCGTCCCACTCCGCCCCATACAAACCCTATGGAGTCGGGACCCGGAAACACTTTTTCGGCTCAAAATCGAAAAAAAACCAAAAGATTCATGATTTTCGACCCAAAAAAAAGGGGGGTCATTTTTTCGACATTTTTGACCCCCCCCCCCCCACCCCCCCACCCCCACCCCCACCCCCCCCCCCCCCCTAAAAAAGTGGGTTTCAAGTGGGGGGGGTCTGGGGGGGTCCGGACCAAAAACTCATTGGGGGATGCGTTTATTGGACAAAATAATGATTTTACAAGGGTTAAACTAACAATTCAACCCCTTGGGGTAGGGTACGCGAATAAGCCCAAAATGGGGGGTATGTGGCGTTTTCCCCTATATACGCCTGCCTGGCTTTGATCTAACAACCTCTGCGAGGTGATTCTATTGCCTTCGGCAAGTCCACCTCGCAGAGAATCTACCCCAAGCAACACACACCCAAAATAGGGTAAAAACTACATAGATGCGGGCTAAAACATGCTTTACATATCTTGGATATTCATTTTAGGTGATTACGGTATCAAAAAAACAAGTTTCGAAAACTTCGATTTTTGAGCAGCCTAGGGGTGAAAAACTGCATAAGCAGGTTGTGTACCAATCCCTTGGGAGCCCCCCCCCCCCCCCCCCGGACCTGATTCCCAAATCGGGTGAAAAACACGTAAATACGGCCTAAAACATGCTTTACATACCTTGGATGGTCATATTGTGTTGGTCACAATATCAAAAAAACAAGTTTCGGAAACTTCGATTTTTGAGCTGTCCGGGGTGAAAAACTGCACAAGCAGGTTGTGTACCAATCCCTTGGGAGACCCCCCCCCCCCCGGACTAATACCCATATCGGGTGAAAAACACGTAAATACGGCCTAAAACATGCTTTACATACCTTGGATGGTCATATTGTGTGGTCACAATATCAAAAAAACAAGTTTCAAAAACTTCAATTTTTGAGCTGTCCGGAGTGAAAAAACTGCATTAGCAGGTTGTGTCCCGGCCCATTCACGAGGCCTTTATTGTTGGAAACAGTCATTTCGCATCTTTGGCACGGGTTGTGAACGGCCCTAAGCAAAGCTAGAGACTGCAAAAAACGTCCTTCCGTATCTCGGGAGGCATATACTGTCACAACATCCCCACTCACACCCCTCAGAGTGGGTACCACAGGGTCACCGAGGTCGCCAAAACCGCCAACATAGCAAAAAAGGCCAAAAAGTGCATAAACTGCATAAGCGCTCGTCCCACTCCGCCCCATACAAACCCTATGGAGTCGGGACCCGGAAACACTTTTTCGGCTCAAAATCGAAAAAAACCAAAAGATTCATGATTTTCGACCCAAAAAAAGGGGGGGTCATTTTTTGACCCCCCCCCCCCCCACCCCCCCCCCCCTCCCTCAAAACCTCAAAAAAGTGGGTTTCAAGTGGGGGGGGTCTGGGGGGGGGTCCGGACCAAAAACTCATTGGGGGATGCGTTTATTGGGCAAAATAATGATTTTACAAGGGGTTAAACTAACAATTCAACCCCTTGGGGTAGGGTACGCGAATAGGCCCAAAAAGGCGAAAATGGGGGGGTATGTGGCGTTTTCCCCATATATACGCCTGCCTGGCTTTGATCTAACAACCTCTGCGAGGTGATTTCCATTTTTGAGCTGCCAAGGCTGGAAAACTGCATAAGCAGGTTGTGCCTTAGACCCCTTGGGAGACCCCCCCCAACACCCAAATACGGTGGAAAACACATAAAAGGGGGCTAAAGCATGCTTTACATAGCATATTTCATCATTGTAAGTGGTCACAATATCAAAAATTGTTTTTGCAAAAATTTTCCATTTTTGACCTGTAGAGGGTAGAAAACTGCTTAAGCAGTTTGTGCACACACCAAAGGCCATTGAACCACCTACAAGCAGCAATTTTGAAGCTTTTGGGGGGCCCATGGCTCGGACCATATGGGCTTGGCGGCCACTACGTGGGTCCCCATGGGTGCTCAAGTATCCGTATTGTCATTAAATCATCACCCAAACCCATCCCAGGGGCGACAGAAGGGTTTCGCAAAAAGGCGAATTTCGGAAATCTTGCAGGTGTCACGAAACAGCCTACAACGGCAATTTCGGGGCTTTTGGGGGGGCCATGGCTCGGGCTATATAGGCTTGGCGGCCACTACGTGGGTCCCCATGGGTGCTCAAGTACCCGTATTGTCACTAAATCATCACCCAAACCCATCCCAGGGGCGACAGAAGAGTTTCCGAAAAAGTCGAATTTCGGAAATCTTGCGGGTGTCACTAAACAGCCTTATCCAGCGTGAAAACGGCCAAGTCCTCACTAGCAAGGGCCCATAGAGGGGGGCGACCAGGGGTACCCGGAATTCAGACCCGGGACCCCCGCCATGGGTTAGGGGGTCCATGTACAAGAAAAACGTTGCCCAGGACCTGGGTCCAAATCCACACACAGCACCTAGAATACGCAAAGAAGTTTTGACCCCCCCCCCCCCGACACCCCCCCCCACCCCCACCCCCCAAAAAAGGGTACCCGGGTACGGGGGGGTAAAGGGGTCAGAAACAAAAAATTCATTGGGGGATCATTTTCTCTCCTAAAATGATGATTTTACAAGGGGTTGGACATCCGGTACCATACCTTGGGGTATGGTACGCGAATGACCCCCAAAAAGGGGGGTATATGGCGTACGCACCTGCGCTTGATCTAACAACCCTCTTCGAGGTGACTTCGTGGGCGGTTTTCGTATCACGCATGTCCCGCGCACGAGCGCTCATAACAAGTATAGTGTCACACTGGAATCCGAAGATCAGCTGTGCAGTATACGCCGACCTCTGCCTCAACCCCCGATCTCACAGGTCCGTACGTGACAACAATGCCAATCATTGTACTGTCACCCTGGAAGCTGGAGTCAGGCGGTGGTGGGAGGTTGGCTGCTGGCACACGTGGACTCGCGCCCCCCAGCGCTTAGCACACTCGCCAGGTTTGGCGTCACTTGCCGATCGTCTCCCACCCCCCTCCACACCAACTCCTCCTGCGTCACCAAAAGCCAGTTGAAGACACAACACAACACAACAACGCCGGGGCCCAGGGGGTGTGAGTGTCGGGGGAATGCGGGCAGCACGCTTGGCCAGGCCCCTCCACCACCCTCTCAAATACCCCGACAGCAGAGATTCATCTGGCGTCTGACTCTCGAAGTCCTGGCGGAAGAACCCAAAAGCCGCGGTCATGCCCCACTGCCCATGGGTGCTCCACGTGTGCACCTCTGCCCGATGTTGTAATGAATTGCCAAGAATGGTTTACTCCCTCGGTGTTCAAGTAGTTTGAAATCAATACAAGAAACCCCGGTGTGCTTGAGGACTTAGACTATCTCACTTCACCACAATGTTTTTTTTGAGATTGTTTGCCCAATGTTTTTGGAAGAGTGCGATGTTCAATTCAGCAAATTCTGAGAAGTGACCAATCACGTCCAAATGTAAAAGCACAATGGTGAGTCCCACAAGAGCAAGTACCCAGCGCAAACACTTCAGCACTCAATGTAGAATCCAAACGGCGTCCACGCCACAAATGTCATAGCAGTATCCGTCGCATATCAACCCGCGTAAACGGGGATGTGTATGTAATGAATGACGTAGGCTGCTCTTATTGCCCGGCTCCCCCGCAAATTGAACCGACAGTAACTGTCCTGAACTGTTTGGGCGACCCCCTGCAACCACCAAGATTCATGCCACACCACCATGATTATACTGGAACGCCAAGCCTTTGGTACCCTAAGGTAGTGCTTGCACCTAGGCCCCATAGATACTCTTGTAGAGTGGTATAAATAGAGCAGAACTTCGGACCGTTGGCCGGCTCATGAAATGTTCGGGCCCTTGTGGCCATGCCAAAACAAGAAGCCCACCGGCAACCACCTCCCCAATCCGACACCCGGCCGCTGCCAATGCGTCCCGAGCTGGCCGCCAATCGGGGGGCGACAGGACATAACAGGCCAGAAGGCCCTGATGGCTTACAGTTGCTGCCTGGCAAGCGCTTATTGAGTGTACTGTGTTTGGGTGATGACCCGGGCCTGGGAGCCCTCCCAAGCCCCCTTCCTTGGGCAGTGTAACGGGGTCGAGGGGATGGGGGCTGTGGGACCCCGCCAGGGATGCATTGGGAGGGGAGGAGGTACGCCTCCCCCTCCGGGGCGCCCAGCCTATGCCCAGGTACTGTCTTCCTGTTGGCCAGTGCCAGCCTC
Organism: Eutreptiella sp. 'Long Island Sound 2002'; assembly: GCA_964036045.1. Classification (NCBI taxonomy): domain Eukaryota; phylum Euglenozoa; class Euglenophyceae; order Eutreptiales; family Eutreptiaceae; genus Eutreptiella; species Eutreptiella sp. 'Long Island Sound 2002'. Next base: position 7,313,174 of record OZ038401.1, read on the forward strand.
CATAGCATCTGTAACTGACAGTAACCGCCCCGAACCGCTTGGACAGTCTCCTCCAACCGCCTATCTAACCGCCTCTGGGGCGGCCTCTGGGTCCTTCCTTCCTTCCCTCTAATGCATCCCTGACCCCCACCCCACCCACCCACTGCGCTGGGTTGTCCCCCAGGGAGGCCAAACAACAGAGGGATCGCAGGCAGCCGAACAACCCGCATGCCCCTCCGCCGCGCCGGACCCCCCTTCACTGCTGCGTCCGGCCGCCAAACCGCAGGCGGGGCAGCACCTTACTGTGGACGGCGTTGGCGTACGCGGCCACCAGGCAGTCGACGCGGCCCGCCGCGGAGCCAAACGCGTCCAGCTGCACCAGCCGCGGCGCGCCCAGCCCGAGCCCCAGCTGCATGACGACCGCCACGCAGAAGTCCACGTGGGGGGCGCGCCCGTAGCTGAAGCACAGCCGCTCGAAGAGGCCCGCGCCCTCGGGCACGCCGGCGGGGGGGACCCCGGGCCCCACCTTCGCCCCGAACAGAATCACGGTCATCGCGTACAGCGCGAGGCAGTGCACGAACTGCAGCATCATCCCCGGCCCCACGAAGAGCGCGCGCACCCACCCGACCAACAGAAGGGCCGCGGCGGCGGCCCACGGGCCGCGGTAGCTGCCCGCGCGGTCCAGCGCGGTCCGCACGCTCTGGTGCGTCGCGCGCACCGCCGCGAGGTACCCGCTGCTGCTCAGCGCGGCCCCCGGCGCGGCCCCGGCCGCGGGCCGCCCGTCGCGGGTCGCGTAGTGCAGCAGCCCGCCGGCCGCCCCGAGGCCGAAGAGCACGTTCGGCAGCAGGAACGGCCCCAGAAAGTCCAGCAGACCCCGGCAGTGCAGCGCCGCCAGGAACGTGAGGACGTGGACGAGGGGGGCCCAGAGCAGGCGGTAGTGCGTCTCGACCCGCGGCAGCATCTGCAGCGTCTCGCCCATGAGGCCCAGGATCAGCAGCGTCCGCTGCACCAGCGCGTCGGCCTCCCGTAGCAGCTGGACGCCCTCCTGTGGTAGTGCGGCATGAATGTTTCAAAGACAGAACATCCTGGTGGTTGCAGGGGGTTGCCCGAACGGTTCAGGACGGTTACTGTCGGTTCAAATGCATGAATGTTTCAAAGACAGAACATCCTGGTGGTTGCAGGGGGTTGCCCGAACGGTTCAGGACGGTTACTGTCGGTTCAAATGCATGAATGTTTCAAAGACAGAACATCCTGGTGGTTGCAGGGGGTTGCCCGAACGGTTCAGGACGGTTACTGTCGGTTCAAATGCATGAATGTTTCAAAGACAGAACATCCTGGTGGTTGCAGGGGGTTGCCCGAACGGTTCAGGACGGTTACTGTCGGTTCAAATGCATGAATGTTTCAAAGACAGAACATCCTGGTGGTTGCAGGGGGTTGCCCGAACGGTTCAGGACAGTTACTGTCGGTTCAAATGCATGAATGTTTCAAAGACAGAACATCCTGGTGGTTGCAGGGGGTTGCCCGAACGGTTCAGGGCAGTTACTGTCGGTTCAAATGCATGAATGTTTCAAAGACAGAACATCCCGGTGGTTGCAGGGGGTTGCCCGAACGGTTCAGGGCAGTTACTGTCGGTTCAAATGCATGAATGTTTCAAAGACAGAACATCCTGGTGGTTGCAGGGGGTTGCCCGAACGGTTCAGGACGGTTACTGTCGGTTCAAATTGCCCTGTGCCCGTTTCGTCGGCTGAGTCGTGGGCAGATACGGGGGTGTTGAGGGCTGGGTCGCGGGGCTCGTCCCTTTGGAGGTGCCGCCCGCCGCGGACAGTTCACCACAGCCTCGGCCGCCCTGGGACTGGTACCCCAGCGTTGCCCCTGTGAATTGCCACGTTTAAGTGGGGGGGGGTTGGGGGGGGGGGGGGGGGGGGGGGCAGCACCGCACGCTGGGGCTGCGCCGAAAGTCGGGGGGGGGATGGCCTGGGGTGATCGTACCGTATGGGACCGGTTCGCCTGCCGATCGCGAAGGCAGCGGTGGCGGTCCTCTGGCCGGACGGACCCCAAGAGGCCCCCTGCGCTGGCGGACAGTGCGCGCGGCACGTCCGGCAGCAACGCGGTGTGCCAGGGTCCCGCGCCACGACCTAGACCCAGACACCCCCTCCCCCGGAAGGCCTCGAGAAAGTGTACGTCATTCATTACACACACATCCCCGTTTACGCGGGTTGACATGCTACGGATACGGCCACGTTTGTTGGGTTCGTGGGTCGGGCGGAGGTGCACACGTGGGGCACCCATATTATATTGGAACGCCTCGCCTTTTGGTACCCTATGGTAGTGCACCTAGGCCCCATATACACTCATGTGGAGTGGTATAAATAGAGCAGAACTCCGGACCGTTGGCGGGCTCATGAAATGTTCGGGCCCTTGCGGCCATGCCAAAAGGGGAGGTACGCCTCCCCCTCCGGGGCGCCCAGCCTATGCCCAGGTACTGTCTTCCTGTTGGCCAGTGCCAGCCTCAATAGCATCTGTAACTGACAGTAACCGCCCCGAACCGCTTGGACAGTCTCCTCCAACCGCCTATCCAACCGCCTCTGGGGCGGCCTCGGGGTCCTTCCTTCCTTCCTTCCCTTCTAATGCATCCCTGACCCCCACCCCACCCACCCACTGCGCAAAAAAAAGACACTTGCAACCACCGACACCTGCGAGAAGTTCTGCTCGATGCGCTCCGTGGCCCTCTTCAGCGCCTCCAGCTCCCTCTGGCGTTCCCCCGCCATCGCCGTGCAGCGCTGCATCCACGTCCGGTACTCCCCGGAGAGCGACCCGGTGCTGAGCGCGAGGCGGTCCCAGGCGGCGTCGTCCGCCTCCCCCGGCGGGGCCGCGCCGTCCCCGGGGCTCCCGGACGCCAGGTTTGTCAGGTCGGCTGCCGCGTTGGGGATCAGCTGCTGCATTTTCTTCTCCACTTCTGCCTCCACTTGCTGGTGCTCCGTCTCCACGTCCGCCTTCCACCGCTGCAACTCCTCCAGCGACGTGTCGCAATCCCGCAGCCGTGCCTCCCCAGGTCCCTCCGTGCGCACGCGTCGCCCCGGACTCTCCCGCGTCTCCTGCAGCTGTTTCTGTATTCCGGCCACAGCGTCGACCAGCTTTGCGATGGTTTCACGGTCTTCCCTCAGCTGCTGCTGCTGGGTCTCGAGATGCAGGTTATGCTGCCCTTTCTCGAGGCTTTGATGCTCTTTTGTGAAGGGTGGCAACTGCAGAAGGAGATACGGTGCTGCCGCATGGGGGGGGGGGGGGGCTTCGTTGGCGATTCTGGACCCTAGCACCCAGCCCAAGAGTCCGGAGGGTGTGTGTGGGGGGTCCCAAAATGGTTTCAGCTTTTCGTTTGGCATTTTGAACTGCTTCTAGGCACTGCTAAGCAATCGTGAGTACGCACAAAGTGGGGGGCAAAAACCCACTCGCTGTTCACCACGAGTGAAAACAAAATTGGGCGTTCGACGCACAAATGGACGTGCAAACCCAAGGAGCCGTACCCAAATCGAATCCCAGTCAAAACAGAAACATTTTGGCAGTTGCCTAAGACAGCCGTACACCCGCTTAAAATGGCCAACCGAAAGACAATGGATGGCATCCGCCGCCACCGGCTTGGTATGTGTCAAAGAGCCTTGAGCTGGCCCCTGACTACATGGGATGGAATGCAACCCGGATCGGCAGCCACGACAGCTTCCGATGATCCAGCAGTCCTGGCCTATTTCTTGGCTCATTTTCATGAAAATGGCCGAGACTGGGCTAGTTCTGAAGGGGAGACCACCAACTTCCACGCGGTGCTCCGGGCTGCCACCGGTCAGTTTTAAGCTCAAACTTGGGATTTGGCAAGGCCACATGTGGGATTTTGGCCACTAGACTTGTGGCTGGCGCCACACTGCTATTTTGTTGTTGTTGTTGTTGTTGTTGTTGTTGTTGTTGTTGTTGTTGTTGTTGTTGTTGTTGTTGTTGTTGTTGTTGTTGTCGCTTGCTTGCTTGCTGGTGGCAGGATGTGGCGGAGGGCCTTCGATAGGACACAACCGGCTGCATGGAGGCCCAAGCACCCCCCCCCTTTAATATCGGAGGTGGGTAACACATGCTTGATTGGCCACAGCGGGAAGGCAGGGCGGAGGCAGCAACTTGGGTATCTGCGCAAACGGCAGCTGAGCTGCACCACACAGATTGCCCTCTAGGAGTAGGAGCTTTGAAATCATGGATCAAACAGGGCTTCCCCGGCACAACGGCATTGGACAACCGATCAAAATTGGAACTTTTTCCGTACCAGAGGCAGGACACGTGTACCATGACATGGCATGGGGGGGCAAACCGACCTTGCTCCATCACCATGACAACCAGGTGCCGAACCAGTGTTACAGCCTATGATATCATCAATGTCACAACCACCATCAACATCATCAGCAGCGTCATCATCATCATCATCGTCATCATCATCATCATCATCATCATCATCATCATCATCTCCATCATCGTCATCACCATCGTCATCACCATCGCCATCACCATCGTGATCATCATCATCGTCATCATCATCATCATCATCATCATTGTCATCATCATCGCCATCATCAGGGAGGACGAGATGACCATACGTGCGTGCTGCGCACTGGTGCAGCCAGACTGGTGAATGGTTATCATCGTTTCGTCATCGAGGAGGGGGGAGGGGGGGGCGCCCACTTTATCCACCCCTGGCCTGGGGCTATCCATCCCAGAGCTGCCTCAGGGGAACAAGTTCAAGTGGGCCCGAAGGGTTCCCAGCGGGTGGGGGAGTGTTCCACAAAGGCTCGTTGGTTGCAGTGCAGGGCGTCCGGTGCTGTGTTCTTTTTCGTGTGACCTGTTTGTTGGTGGGGGTGATTCCTGTCAGACAGGGAGAGGCAAGGGGAGGCTCAGCCACAGTCGTGCCGGGCTGGTGGAAGTGGACACGTTGAGCCAACAGGAATGAGGATCCTGCCGCAGCCCCCCTCCGCCCCCTTGTCCCTTGCATGTTGTGGCACGACATTCGGTGTGCATACGGCCAGAAGTTGGCCCAAACTGGCCAAAGTAATAAAAATGCAGCTCGAATTTTGCCAAAACCGACCAAAATGATAAAAATGCACGCAAAACAGGCCAAAACAACAAAACTGCAGGTGAGAAATTGGGCAAGCTGGGCCAAAATAATATCTGCACGCCGAATTGCCAAGATGGGCCAAAATAATAAAAGTGCAGGCCTTCTGGATGGGTGCGCTTATTTCTGGCTGGACATCCGGCCGTGACCTGCCCCAATGCGCGGGCGCCATTCTCGCGGAAATAGTACTTCAGGAACACTGTGCGAACAAACGTCGACGCCCCCCTCCCCCGGAGCCCCCTGGGCGTGCCCACATCCTCGCAGCATTGGTTGCGGGAGCGTCTGTGTGCGCACCGCGCGAATCAGGAGACCATCAACGGTGCGGGTTGACCGTGTCAACGTGGTTCCGTCGGCATGACCGGAGGCAACGCGGCGGCTGTCCCTTCCCGTGCTCAGCGATGCGCTTGAAGTCAGCGGGTGCCTCTCTGTGCCTTGGGTCGCGTCCAATCACATTGCAAGTAGCAACGCCAACCGACGGTGTACTGTAGGAGTCCCAGCTCGACAGGCTATCACGCCGGCAGCAACCTTCCAGAGTCTGCAACCTCCAGCAACCTCCAGCAACCCCCAGCAACCTCCAGCAACCTCCAGCAACCCCCAGCAACCTCCAGCAACCTCCAGCAACCTCCAGCAACCCCCAGCAACCTCCAGCAACCTCCAGCAACCCCCAGCAACCCCCAGCAACCTCCAGCAACCTCCAGCAACCCCCAGCAACCCCCAGCAACCCCCAGCAACCTCCAGCAACCTCCAGCAACCTCCAGCAACCTCCAGCAACCTCCAGCAACCTCCAGCAACCTCCAGCAACCCCCAGCAACCCCCAGCAACCTCCAGCAACCTCCAGCAACCCCCAGCAACCCCCAGCAACCTCCAGCAACCCCCAGCAACCTCCAGCAACCCCCAGCAACCTCCAGCAACCTCCAGCAACCTCCAGCAACCTCCAGCGGCCTCCAGCAACCTCCAGCGGCCTCCAGCAACCTCCAGCAACCCCCAGCAACCTGCAAGCGCATCCTCGATTAACCTCCATTTACCTCCAGCAACCTCCAGCGGCCTCCAGCAACCTCCAGCGGCCTCCAGCAACCTCCAGCAACCTCCAGCAACCCCCAGCAACCTCCAGCAACCTCCAGCAACCCCCAGCAACCTCCAGCAACCTCCAGCAACCTCCAGCAACCTGCAAGCGCATCCTCGATTAACCTCCATTTACCTCCAGCAACCTCCGGCAGTGGTATCCCTTTGCAGCCCTGCACCATACCGGACTACTGCAACGCGTTTCCTCTTCGAGCCGCTGCAACCGGAAAGCGTGTTGCGCGACGTCATCCTGCTCCTTCGGCTGGCAATCGTCGTGCGAAAACGTCTCGCCTTGGAGTGGCGAGGGCGAGGGCACCGACCGGGCAGATGGCGTCTGGACCGTGGCTGGGGCCTGAGATGGGGACGGGGTATCGACCGGGGAGTCGGCGCGGACCGCCGGGGCCTGCCCATCAGGCCAGAGGGTCCGCAGGGGCGGGTCCGTGGGGGGAGCGCCGGCGCAACAGTCGTCGCAGGTCCACTTGTCCGTCGTGAAGTTGGACGTGGGGATGGTCGCGTGGCAGTTGTAGCATCGCCGCCAATGGAATGTCTCATCCATCCGGAAGGGAGAGGCCTAAGGGCAGGGAGCACGACGGCTGGCGGTCCACGGTCGATGACCATGGTCCACGGGAGCATGGAAAAGCCGGGGGCATGTGGCTCGGTTGTGCTGGCACATGACACCTTTCACCGGGACGTGCCGAGTTCCCAACGGTCGCGCGTGCGCATGCGTCGAACCAGCCTCACCCTGTCCCCACCTCGTGTGAGGTAATGCCGAGATCTGCATGACAGTACTCACACTCCCTGTTTATTGAACACATACATATCCCGACCTGTACTGCACGCTCTGTCACCTCACCCGCACACACACCCCTCCCTCGCGCGGAGCCTTCGGTATTCTGTTCGAGTTGAAAGGGAGTGACAGGGGGCGTTTTCGCACAGCGCGGGCACAGCGCCAATTATTACGCTGTTTATCCTGAAGACCACCCACCTACAGAAGCGTGCACGATCCATTCAAAACAGCATCGGGGGTGCAGAATTCAGGACCCTGGGACCCGTGGCTACCGGCGGTGGAAAACAGCCGACTTTACGCACAGCACGCGGACAGCGCACGGTGCACCCCCACAATCATACTGCTCCACAGGGGCCTAGAGAGCGCCTGGGCCCCTACCCCCCTTGCGAGAACAACTGTAAAGTTCCAAAAGTTGCGGAAACATCACCTACTGTTGTTCTGATAAGAGGTTGGTACCCCTCCCTCTGGTACATGACGTCAGGATGCTCCTTGGATCCCTTCATGATCCCAGGAACCCAGGCAGTAAACACAACAACATGGAAGCCCTTGCTACAATCACACCCCATCCCACCTTTGCCATCCCCCGCCTATGGGCAATGGTGACCATCTGGACACGTGCAAGGTGTACGCCCTAAAGAAAAGGGCGCAAACGTTGACATAAGAAGTGCATCATCAGTGGTACTGTAGGCACCTTTCGGCTTGAAACAATACAGACACTAAGCCCCCGCCACCCATCCCAAGGGAACCGATTGGGAAGGGCGGGCAGCAGAACACTTACAATGGCGCCAGTGCCTCCACTACCAAGGGATTCCTGCCCCTGGGGAAGGTGCGATCTGAACGGGGCAGGCACACCACTGCCACAATAAGGGATCCCTTGCGGTGTGGAGATCAGCCTATCCCCATCACACCCAGGCGCCGCATCCTCTGCGACACATCACCCCACTGGCATCACCCTGCCGAGACCATGCTGATGGTGGAGAGGGCCTCAACGTGATAGCAGGGGGTACCGGATGGAGTTGTCAACGAATTTGTTTTGAACTCCGGCGCTACAAATGTCCATAAGCCCACAAATGCCACTATGAACAAATTGGACTGCTCGTAGCATATCTCTCGGCATCGGTACTGATTGTGCAAACTTTGTGCGTTTCAGGGCGTCGCAGCCCTTGTTGCCTCATTTGTGCCCTCTGAGTGTCCCGTCTGCTGCTGTTACCGGCGACAGCGACCGAGTGGGTAGTCCCCACCCCGACACAGCACCATGGGTCCCAGGGCTGCCTGAGATTGTCCACAACTTGACGGGGGACCCAGAGGACTGGGGATACCGGCCGTTCAAGCTTTGGGGGCAGTGGCAACTGCAAGGCATTAGCAGTCGCATATGGACTGATCCCAACATGCAATACACGGGCACGAGTACCCCCCTGCAGGAGAAAAATGTTCGCCGCCGATCCATGGAGCAAGAAGTGGCCCAGATTGTGCAAAAAAAAATTCGGAGGGAAACTTTCGGCATCAATCTGAAGAACGAAAGTTCCCCCCGAAATGGCCCCGTGCTGAAATCCCCCCCCCCAAGTGCCTCAAAAATGACCAGCATGACCAACGTTTGGCCCGCGTTCGCTCCAAAAAACACACGGAGGTGCCAAAAGGGGCACGGGGGACCACCCACGGGGGGGACGTAGCAACGGGCCATACGCCGACTCCCTCCCACTTTCCAGCCAATCTCAGGGCGGGGGGGGGGAGGGGGGGGGGGGGGGGGGGGCTGGGTCTGGGGGGGGGTCTGGGGCCGGCTGAAGGGGAGGGGGCCACCCGGACCCCAACATATATGGCTTAAAATGACCCCCTCATCGCGGTACACATTTTTGCGGTATGTATGTTGGCAAAAAAAATTGCAACAGGGGGGGGGGGGGGCATGGTAGGTGGTACTTGTGTTTAAGGGCATAGCACCCCCGAGTCAATTCCCGGCCACTGTTGCCAGTGGCGCCCCACCCAGGCCGAACCATGCATGTTGTGAAGAAGGAGTTGATGTATGTTTCGAAACCCTTTAGAGGAGAGGGGGGGAAGGGTTTGCAACGCGCGCAATACGTTTTTTTAAAAAAAAGTTCTCTCCGCGCACTACGTGCCCACAACGTGTGCACGTACTATGCCCGCACATCGGTTGTACATCGTGTGCACCAACGCGCCGCGTGCCCATCATGGGGTTCTCCTCCTTGGGGCCTCAAAACATTGGAGTGGTGGAGTTTAGGAAGGTGATGGAAGGGGCGCTAAGAGCGCTTGTCCACCGGACGATCAAAGTAGTCCTCGTCGTCACTAGACGAATCGGTTGCTTCCCGGGTTCTCTTCTTTTTGGCCTCGAGAAGTGCGTCAAGGCGCTTCTTGTCTCTTGCCCGCTTCCCGGTGGACTTCAATGGGCGTGTCCGACAATCCCCCTCTGTAGTGGCCTCTGATTCAGAGGGTGGCAAGGGTGGAGTATGAGATGTTGTTGGTGGCATCGGGGGAGTTGTAGTGGAGGAGGAGGAGGAGGACGACGACGAGGACGAGGACGAGGAGGAGGAGGAGCTGTTGTTGTTGGATGTGGTGAAAGGTGTGATGGAAGGAGTGGGCGTATCACCAGCCACTTTTTGCCTCTTCGACCTGCTCTTGAGGGCACCAACGTTCCATCCGCGAACGGATGCTTCCTCCTCCTCAGTGACACGAAGGCCATGTGGAATGGGATCGTTGGGATGGAGGGCGGCAAAATGGGCGCCCATACTGTACAACCAAACCGTGGTTGTGCATCGGGGGCAATTTACTGGTCGGTTGGTGCAAGGGTTGGCCTTGGTTGCCGTTGACATTCGGGCCCAAGAGATTGCCGATGGCTGCGATGTCGTTGAAGTGATGCCCGCAACCACATTGTTGTGGCGTACAACCACACAACCCAGAAACTGCTGTTGGGTGTCCACAAAGACCGTGGCAAGCGGCCACCTTCGATTTTCGCCCTGTACTAAGTCAAGCAAAATTTCCTTAGGGCGCCTTTGGCGCCCATGTTCCGGCACTTTCCAGCCAAAACCCGGCAGGGAGGGGGGGGGGGGAGTCGGCGTAAAGGGTCCGGTCCTGGCGTCCCCCCCGTGGGACCACCCAGCCCCAACTTGAGTCCGATTTCAGGGGGTAGCAAGCCCCGTTGGGAGGAGACCCGGAGATAGTGCGTATCACTGTGAGGGCGAGATACACACTTTTTGGGGGGGATACACAAACGACACACACTTCACAAGCCTGGGACGCACGTGTGCCAGATGGAATCCATGAAGAGAGAAAAGAGATCTTGGCCATCCCCCACATGTCACCATCACTGTAGCTGTAACCCTCATACCACATTTGCAAATCACTTTCATGATGAGACAGCTGACATGTGGAAAAGTGCATGCACAGGGAATTGCACTCACGTTCCCTGCTTCACCAGAGCAGTGCCTCACCCTCTGAACTGCAACCACCAGCTTCCACTTCTGTGCAAACAGAGCGTTCTTGGCTTGAAGTGATGTCCAGAAAAAGCGCAAATCCAGCGCAAGTCCAGCGTCGCATTTTTCAAATCCAGCGCAATCCAGCGTCAACTGCCCAGAAATCCACCGCAAAGTAGACAGCTGGGCGGGGCACACATGTGATAGCCACTCTTGAAAGTTGCGATACACACATGGTACACCCCCCCCGAAGTTTGGGATACAGTGTGATGCAGCAATGTCAGTTTTTGGGGTACGCTCTGTCTCCAGGACTTGTTGCGAGGGCAAACCCAAACTCCCGGTGACGTGGACTGGGGGGAGGGGCAGGGGTGCATGAGAAGTGTCTTGACGCGCAAGGCCATCCGGATCCGGGTGGCACAACACCCCCCCCCCCCCAGGGGTGCATTGGAAAGGGGAAGATACGCCCCCCCCCACACATACTATGACCTGATCTATCAGTGCAACTGCCAAACATTGCTGCATATGCATAATTATGCAGGAGTGCATGTGTGGAGCGCTTTGTTGACCTGCATGCCCCCCGCCCAGCCTATGCCCAGCCACCCTCTGCCTGACGGCAATGCCAGCTTCAATCGCATTTGCAACCGACAGCAACCGCCCCCAACCGCTTTGGCAACTTGCTCCAGCCGCCCATCTAACCGCTTCTGGAGCCCCCTCTGAGGTGCCATCCGGGCCGTTTGCCCCCGTCCAATTCGAAACCCGTCCCCTCGGCCGCCGCAAACGACGCCTGAATCCACGTCGGCAGGTCCTTGCGGGGCATCCGCCCCCCGCCCCAGTCCAGCAGCAGCACGGCCCGCGGCGCGCCGCTGAAGTTCACGGCCTCGTGCGGGGCCGCGGCGTTGAACACCAGCAGGCGCCCCGCCTCCCACCCGACCACCTGGTCCGCCACCCGGAACGCGCACCCGGCGGCGGGGACGTCGAGGCCGAGGTGGCACCGGACGCCGGCGGTGCCGGCGTGCGCCGTGTGGGGCCGGATGTGCGTCCCGGGGCCCAGCACCGAGAAACCGGCCGTGGTCAAGGCCGGGACGGCGGCGAGGAGGGCGCACGTCCGGGGCGCCAGCGCACAGTTCCGCCCCAGGGCCAGCCCCCACAGCTGCAGCCCGAACACCCGCCAGCCCTTGGTCTCGCCAAACTGCACGAAGCGGTCCCAGTGCGCCGCGCGCACCGCCTCGAACTCGGCCAGGACCCCCCGCCACTCCGCCTGCAGGGGCGCCAGGAACCCGAACTGCGAGGGGCTGTAGAAGCGGTCGACAACCGCCGGAAACAGCTCGCACTTGCGCACGCGCTCCCCCGCGATCAGGCCCGCGAGTTCGCGCGCCTGCTGCTGCGGCACCGTCTCGCACACCTCCGGCGTGTGGCACCGGTAGTACGGGTCGCGCCCGGCAAGGGCCTGCGGGCCGTCGTAGAGGTACGCCCGCTCGTACCACTCCTCGCGCACCATCAGCGGCTCGACCCACGGCGGCGGCTCGAACCGGAACGCGTCGGGCGGGAACGGGGCGGCTGCCCGGCGGCGCAGGTCCGGCGGCCCCCCCGCGAGCTCCCGCTGCCACGCGAGGTGGGCGTAGATGGGGGCCATGGTGGGCACCAGCACCCCCCGCACAAAGACGTGGTCGTCCTCGGCGCAGCGGGACCGCCGATTCGCGGAGAAGCCCGGGATGCCCTCGTAGCAGCACCAGTAGCAGCAGTAGCAGCCCCCCAGGCAGAGCAGGGCCCTCGCGCCCGGGGGCGGCACGCCGTGCTCCCGGCGGCACAGCGGCCAGGGGTCGTGCCGGGCCGCCGCCTCTGTGGCGAGGCGCTGCAGGAACAGCGCCAGCACGTCCCCCAGCGTGCCGCAGCCGCGGGCGTCGAGGCGCGCGAGGCCGCGCCCGAACGACAGCCGCCGGGCGACCGCGGCGAACGGGACGCGGTGGTGGAGGCCGTACCAGTTCCTGCACACGCCGGCCATCGCCGCGGCGGTCCGGGGGGAGGGGCCGAGGAACGAGCTGACGCGGTCACACAGCGCCTGGGGCAGGGCGGAGCGACCCAGGGCCCATAGGGGCGCCCGCGGGATTCCCAGGGACCAGCGTGTCGAAGCACGGACTGCGGCGTCCAGCTCCAGCAGCATCGATTCGAGAGTGGGGGGCATGTGCGGTGAGTGCCGCATGGTGCCATAGCCCGGGCTCTGGGGCCGCGAGGCGTGTTGGCTCACGAACTGCTGGGCGCTGTGCTCGATGGCAGACAGGTACGCCGGGGCACAGACGGGCTGGTAAGCAATGATTCCCATGCCGCTGCGGAAAAACGGGGGGAAATGCAGCAGACAGCACCGGTGGGAGAGCGAAAGGAGGGACAACATGAGGATCGTGTCCCGAGGAAGGAATTGTGGCGTACCGAGCGACTTTTTTCCTGTCGTTGAGCCGAGTGCAGTCTCAGCAGGAACTGGCCCCGTACCAAAGGCCACTCAGTAATACCCGCCCCCCGCACCACCAGAACTCAGTAGGAACGTGCTGCGTCCAGCGTGCAGCTCAGTAGGACCCTGCTCCATCCCATTATGTCTGAGCCGGCAGACGCTAGTGGCAAGTCTAGATGGATCTCACCTGCGGGAGTGGGCCACGGCCACGCCTTAGGCTTGGGCACTAATCATTTTTGTGTTATCGTAGCGCCACGTAAAAAAGGGTCACGTCCCCAGTTCTTCTCAGGTCGCTGACCGGAGTCATTTTTCTTTCGCCCTATTCCGAGCAATTGTTTCCAGCCATTTGGAACCGAACACAAAAAACACTCGGAATATGACACTCTTGAAGGGACTTTCCCGTATCAGGACCACGGCACCGGAAAGACATTACAGTACTGGGACTGACGATATACAAGGGGACCATTATCGCCGATGCCCGCCACAGAGGCCCTGTGGCGCGGGTGGCGAACCCATATCCAATGCCGCGCTTCGCGTTGGATGACATTTCCAGCTTCAGCGTGCCGTTTTCTACTCCGTGAGCGGCTTGGACGTGCGGTGCGCCCATGCACGATCCCACAGCGCCCAGAGCCATCGCATACCATGGCGTTGGCCGAGGGCAGGGGCGCTTTGAAATGATCACTGGCACATCAGCAGCACAGCACCATCTGCGTGCGGGTGGCAACAACAGGGATATCCTGCAATCCGTGTGCCCCGACTGTGCAGTGCCACCCACCACAAAGTGGTTCAGAACCCCCCCTCTCTGACACTGGCAAAGCATCATATAATTGCATGCATCACAGCACATTGAGCATGCTGCTGCTGTTTTTGTGCTTCGTCCCCCAACACTCAACACTCCGTCTGGTGGCACCCTCACTATCCCCTCGCTCTCAACTCCATTGATACTCAACAGTGAATTGTACAATACCTTGAAATACACCATGTTGTCTGAGGCACAACCTGAGTGTCCAAAAGAATTGCATAAAAACGGCACTTGCGTACAGGCGGACTTGCAATCCGACACCAAAGCTGGCGTCTCCCTAAGCCGTTTTATTGACAATGGTATTATTCTGCACTACATGAATCAGTTTGATTCTATCTGTGATCAGTCGAATAAGGTCTACCCCAGCAATCTCAGTTTTACTTTTGAGGTGAAAAAGTAACAGAGGTATATCCCTTTCATGGACCTGCTAAGTCTTTTAAGTCTCAGACCCTAGCAAACCTCAGTTTATTGGACTACTGGACAATGAGGTGGGTGGGTTGGGTCAAAAAAAAGTGCATATTCTCAGAGCACCATTCCATTGCTCTGTGCCACTGGCATGGAGCAGTGTAGTGCAGAGATTGGCTAGTCGAATTCCACAGTTAACGAACACCAGACTCTTTGCTGTTTTGAAGCCCTCTCCGAACCTTGGGGCTTTTTTTCGCACACAGTTGCACTCCACACTTGATGGTCACGCGTGTGCATCGCCCGAGAATGCATAGCATCGGGGGGCGGAGAGAATAACTGACTGTACAGTAATATTGTTTCAGAGTTTGCTGCTGTCATTTATGCCCCGGTGCGTGTGTCAGCTTGTTGGCTGATGCGGGCCTGTGTCAGGCTGAAACTAGGCCGCACCGAGTAGAAGAAAAGAAGGACACGTCCCATGTTGCTCTCGGGCTACCGCCGTGTCGCCATGTGGGAGTGCCAAGAAATCAGATGGAGAGTTGGGGAGAGGGGTGTAGATTAGAGGATATATATATATATATATATAGATATGTACATAGATATGTAGATATGACATAGAACAGCCATCAAGTGCCTTGGGGACACGTTTATCATATAGAATAGGCATCAATGGCCTTGAGGACACACTTATGATATAGAACAGCCATGAAGGACACGGATATGATATAGAACGTTCATTAAAGGCCCTAAGGACACACTTATGATATAGAACTTTGCCAGTGCACCTTTAGAACACAGCTGTACTTAACTAAAATTAGTGAAAGCCGAATGCCAAGAAGACAAACTGTTGAGGTTGCTAACTTTCCAAAAACAATTATAATTCATAAAAAAACATGCACCACATCAATGTCTGCATTGATGCGTTCCTTGTCAGGGGCTGTCTTGGTGGTTTTTAAGGTATTGTTTGTTTCGTCGCGCATCTCACATACCATGGTGTAAAAAAGGGCAAAAGGGCGAAAAAATGGCCAAAGGGCGGGGCCCCACTCCCCGGCTCTCGACATAAAAAGCCTCACATGGGGGGGGGCGGGGAATCCAACAAGCCAAGGACATCGCAACAACTGTGGTGCTACTCTGTGCACATTGTCTACATCTCAAGTAGGGGCCCAAAGTGGCAAGTAAGGGGGAAAATAGTGTATCTTCATTAAGAATACTTAAAATATTTGCTTTGATAGCCTAGCTACTGTCTTCTTCTTCTTCTTCTTTTTTTTTTGCACTGTGTGTCTCCGCGTTACCCCTTGGGCACTGGGAGGGCCTATCTATTGTCTAGTCTGGCTAGAGATGGCTGGGCGGATTGAGCAAAATTATGTAGACAACGACAAAAGAAAAACAAGTTACGGAACCCATACATCGGGTCTACAGCGTCGGATTTTGATGAGGTAGAAGCTGACATTCATCAGGGTTTGGTGTATTTTCTGCTTGTGTGCTCAAAAACGTGGTGCTGATTGCTGAACGAAGAAAAAAAGTAGGAATACGGAGCTACCATGTATTACTTGAGACCCGTAAACTGGGCTGAAGCCCCCATAGTGTCAATGGACACCCTCAAGTCTTTTTATTTGCTAATCTTTGTTTACTCTTAAACTTGGGTACACATTTTCATTGAAACTCAATGGTTTTGGTGTTTTAAACCCTAAGTGACTGTGGTTGTTCAAGCAATCCACAAAGCCTTCACCCCTGCCACCCGGGTGAGCAAAGTTTTCCTGATTCATGTGGGATTTACCGAAAAAAAGTGGACCCCTCGAATAAGGTTAAGTTTGGTTGTCTCCCAATCGAGAACCTAGATACTCCGACATTCTACTTCAATATTGTGGTCTGATTCTGAATCAGTTCTGAAGTAATCTCCTTTCGGTTACTTTGCCAAGCCATGGGCAATGGGTTTTTGTTTTTGCAGTCGCCACAAGAGGGGTTTAAACAAGCATGGGTATCTGTTGTGGCTATCGTGCTTTTCTCCGGGGTTTCTTGCTGAACAACTCCTTCTGTGCATGCTGTTGCCCCCGCTAACCAGGCCAACCTGGCATAGACTCCCCCCCACCCACCCACCGCACCAACCAATGCGCCTCTGTCGAAACAGATAGGCCTTCTCAAGAGACACACCACGAGGCGTGTTCCAGGCTACGTGCGACCCAAGACAAACCCTGCCACAATTAGTGAAACGTAATGAATTGCCCTGAGGTGTGACGTGCACCACCGGCCCCCAATCCACACCGCTCGTGCAGCAGGTGCACACAGCCTGAGCCCAGAACCACCAGGAATTGCCTGACCAATGGCCTGGTGTGTGGAAAGGGAGGTTGGCAGGAACCACTGAAAGGGGGGGGGGGGGGGCTGGTGGGGGAGAGAGGCGGGCATTGGGGGCAAGGAAATGGCATAAGCATGTTTAGAACGGATAAGGACCGAGTCACCAGAGAACTGGGCCACAGCTGAGCGTGAGTGGGGGCGATGGGCAGTGATCCAGCCGGTCCCTTCAAACCATATCTGCCTACTCGCTAGTCTTTAAACATTGTGTCAACAAGGTAGAGGAGGGGTGTGGATCTGTGGGAAGCTGACGTTGGGAAGTAGGGAATGGAAAGGGTAATGTCATTATCATTTTTGGCGTCCGTCATGTTTATGAATGGACAGGACAATCCATACCAAATCAGGTGCATATCACACCTCAGCAACACCCGAGGAATACACGAGCTCCATTCCCCCACTTCTCCCCCATCAGTCACGTGACCCTGAGGAAACTTAAGTCGCAGACGAGAAGTGTCTCTTGCTTGTTGGCGATCAAGTGGCTGGTTTGGGCCGCACGTTTATCAAAAGCATTGTGTTCGGAGGGCTGGACGGAATTCTCACCACGTGTGGTTTAGTGTCAGCAGCTGTGAGCGTTTATGACAAGTGTGTTGTTTACCTTGGGCAGCATAGTTGGGAAATGAATCGACAATAGTGTCTTGGGGGTGCTAATGTGCTGAGTGAGGGCGCTCCCGCGAGCAAGTGTGCGCAGAGGTGGGTGTGAATCAGATCTGTCAAGGACCGTAAGAGCCCTACAGAGGACCTGCTTGTCAGTGAGACCTAGAAAATGAGGCTTTGCGATACGAGCAAAAGATTGTGATATTTATGCACGGCGAATTGCACCCACGTCCCTAGGTTTGTGGCAACTGGGACACGCCCAAGTGTGGACAATGGGTTTGTAGCAGCTCAGAGTCGCCCGTTGCTGCGATGACCCAACCCAACATGCCGTTGATCGAAACGTGATGCACATTGCAAACTGACCTACTGTATGTTTCCTTTGCATAACACCGTGACCCATGGCTGATGAGGGCAAGTTTTGGGGTACGCAAACACCTGGGCATTCTTTTTTTGTGGTCAACGCGAATCCTGAACCCTAAATCCTGATGGATGGAATATTCGATCAATCAATCGAACAAGGCCAGGAATATCTTCTGTGTGCATTGACCAAAGCATAATGCCAAACACTTTTGTAGCACATGCACATATCTGAAAGTTGTCCACGTGCTAAGACGAGAAGAGGAATTTTGTTTTGAAAACAAAGAAAAGCAGTCAGAAAATTATTCTTGATACAGCCTAGGAACAAGCTGTGAATGAAAAGTTTGTTGCTAGACGTGTGAAACTCTGTTAATAAACTTGACCATGAAAACTCCAAGAGCCTATGCCACTCTAAGTTGCACCCTAAGTGTGAAAAAGTCAAAGCTTCCATTTCCATCCGAGCAAGCTGGGTCCCCAATGTGGGGGCATGGCTCCCAGGAGCTGTGGAGACGAGGTTCTCAAGAGCCATCGGGCACGAGATCCTAGTGAACAAGAGCCGAGTATGCTCCTGTGCGGGGGCGACATAGAGCACCCCCCACTGCGAGTCTTGCTCCGGTGTTTGCTTCTGTGTATTGGAATGTGCTGCCAATGACGTTATACAGCATATCAGTCCATTAGCCCAACTTGTTCCTTGATTTTAAGGTTTGTAACCCCGTAATTTCAGAACAACGGGTTTCTTCCGATTGTTTGTTTTACAACAACCGGTTTGGGTGATTGTTAATTTTCCAAACACCCAGGTTGTTGGATTACCGGCCAACCACCTTTCTACCGTTTTTACAAAATTGTCCATGCAAGCAGGAGTAGAGAGGTTTATACTAACCAAAAAGCTCGATTTTGCAATGTACAAGCATGTGTTGAGACACTACTTTGTTTTCTGGGGCAAAAGAAAAGACATGGTGTATTACCAGAGAAATTTTGATCATTTATCTCCTTGATAAATTGGTTTGCTGTTTACGCCGATTGTTCTGAAAATACTTGATGATTGCCAATGAACGCTTTTTCCGATTAATTGGTAAAAGCGGTTATAAACCTTGCCTAATTTTGACGGCTAAATCGTTCAATGTACCCCGACCCCCCCATGTCCAGCCCCCCCCCAGGGTACACGGTTCCCCCCCACCCCGGGGGGAACCGTCACCAAATGACGGTTCCCCCCGGGCTGGGGGGGAACCGTACACCACTCCCGACCAGCCAATTCTAGTATAACCCAACTAACAATTTTCTTTGGCGCCTTCGGCGCCTGTGGTTTCCTATTGATTTCTTATTGTTCATGGGCCAAGTGACGGTTCCCCCCCGGGGGGGGTGATGGACAAGGGGGGGGGCTGGACATGGGGGGGTCGGGGTAGGCTGCCATCGGCAAATGTCAGCCGCAGCTCTGTCAAGTCGCTGTGACATCGGCATTCTTCAGCACATATCCTCTTTGGAACTGCGGGATCAAGGGGCATCCACTGCACTTGCATGGGCAGTAGTGCGCAGGGGGGATCAATGGTCGGTTCCCACGGGATCTACTCCAACAGGTCGCGATGCCCCACCTCCCCAACCTCCCCGTTGGCTGTGCTCCATTGATGCTGGCGCCACTTGGTGGACCACTCCACGATACCTCTGTATACATACTATGAGTCCAGAACTACAATGAGGTTCTCCCCCGGCCCCCTTTGCAGGAGGGCATGCAGTACCCCCCTGAGCTCTCCCTGACTGACACTTTGTCGCTTGTGCACTAGCACACGCGTCCAAAAACTGCGCTCCAAATTTTCGCTGTGAAAGACCCCGCCTGTATATCCACCCCCGTACCTATTTTGCCGACCCATCTATGTATACCCGTACCCATCCCTGCTCCACCAGGCCCTCTATCTCACGTATGGTTGCATCACGATTCCCACTTGGCTTCTTTGGCCTCCAGTTTGTTCGCCGGCTTCGTTGGCTGTGCTGTGGTGGGCTTCCCAAGCGCTTGTTTAAACATGCCCGCAATGACAGGATTGTCAAACCAGCTCTGTAGCTCACCAATGAGATGTTGTAACATGTGTGTGGGACAGGAGATGTCCCTCTCCAATCGCCATCAGCGCAAAACGGTGGACCAGCCCGCCATGAATTCATCCAGGACGGGTGGCACCCGCTGATACTTCGCCCTGCATCTCAAATTCCACTGACACTTGAGTCCTGCCCACAACACGGGGCCCTGGGTGGTTTTCAGGGACAGAAGTGGGCATTCCAACAATCGCCGGCTGGGCTCCATAGCTTGCGAGCCCCCCCCCCCCCCCCCCCACACACACACATTCTAGGCTTGCTAAATTGGCTACTTGCCCCCATTGCACTCGTAGTTGCACCACATCTAGTGCCCTTGTCCTCCGCCTCCACCCAGCGCAGGCTCACCCGAATTGTGAGGACTTTCCTCTAACCTTCCTGGGCTCCCTCAGGTACCCCATTTATGTAGGGGCTGTGTAGATTATCGAGAAAGGATGAAGAAGAACAATATCAACATAATCCCTCCAGTTACCGAATGCTGGTAAAACACCAAAGAGGCTTAACGCTTAGGGGGTGTTTCTGCACAGCGCGCGCACAGCGCCCAATAGTTATGCTTTCCCTACTTTCCCATGACCACCTTGGAATCCAACCACCCTTGGGGAAGCACACGTACATGGCAAAAAAAAAGCAGTATTATATGGTCGGTTCTCATTGATTGAATGCTCCCGCCATAGGCAATTTCAGCCCTTAGTCCTTGGGTTCGTATTGCCGGTAATTCAGGCTGACCGGTGGCGCCTTAGACAGTTTGAAGGACATACAATAGCATTGAACCACGTCCGAAACTGGGTGGTACCAAACAGAAATCCAATTTGGTCACAACACATTTTATACATGCCACATTAGACAGCCACATGACACATTGAAAAAAATATGTGGCTACTTAGGGACATCAATATCACAAGAATGCTCCCGCAAGCAATTTGCACACAAATAAAGGTTACATGTAGAGCATTCCGATGTCTCCTTTTTGCCACAAACCTGACAAAGATAGGTATCATCATCTTCTTCATCAACCTCAGGGGCTTCGTCCTCTCTCCAAATGGAGTCTGGAATGTGCTCCCATGGGCCGTAAGGTTGATACCGTTTTTGCCTCCTCACCAGGAACTAGGTGAAGTGCAAGAGGATTCATGTATTGGCATGCAAATCCTCATGGGACCCCTGCCAAATGTCACGCACGGTGGGGAGAGATCAATATGGCTACATCACCCCTGCCTTCTCCGGGTCCCCAAGCACCCCTGCCTTCTCGAGGTCCCCATGGTGGGGAGAAATAAACCTAGAAAGGAGTGGATGTGGTGGAAATGAGCAAAAAATGGGTGAAAATGGGTGAAAATGGCCATACGCGGGGTTTTCAAACGCTCCCCACAGCCCCTCAAGCTGGGATCATTGCCGTCAACAATTGTGCATGGCTTGTGCGAGAAATGCAAGTCCGATGGTGGGGTTCGGCGGTCCCCATCGTATATACACTGGGGTAATACATGACAGGCCAGGAAAAGTCATGACTAGCTGTTGCAAAAGCTGGCAATCTGGTGGCCACAGCCTTTCACTCCACGTGCCTGTGAGTGCGGGTTCCGGGGGGGTGGGGAGTAGGGGAACACTCAAAGAAAACATGGCAAATCTAGGTACAAGTTCAGGCGAGGTTCCAAGCATGCGCTGGTGAGAGAATCCTGTTGGAGGGGGGCCTCGGGCCCAGCCCTATGATGCAAATCCTGAACTCATGTTCTCATGAGTAGACAGTACAGACAATCCCGAGCAGTGGAGGAGAAGCTTAAAAGAAAACATCTCTTATGGAACTCAATTCATATCAACCACTATACGAAGACTACGCAATACGAGCCACCAATGACCAACCCCTACGCGCCGCCGGGGCTCGAACCTACGCCCACGGGGTCACGCGCCCGGGTTTGTGGCCACTCAACGATGACGAGGCTATTCGCAAAAGTAGCAAAAAATTTGACATTAGTAACCGTTGTCGAACCACCATTCACCGGTGGCAACTTCATTGTCCCTAGGCATCCCCGCTGTCACCAATACGCACCAAGACCGGCAGCGAGGAGTCCAAGACCGACACCGACGCCTTGCCGGGTTTCTAACCAAGGTCCACGCGAACGTGTAGCCCGGTTTGTGACCACTCTACTATTGGTTTGCTAAGGGTGAAGTTCAGGCATGCGCTAGTGAGGCAATCAGATTGCTTCAAGAGGACTCCTTGTTTGTGCACCTGACACACCAACCTCGACAGCCACGAAGGCTAGAGGGGCGCGCCGGGCATTCACGTAGTTGTTGAGGTGAAAGTCAAGCATGCGCGAGCAAGAGAATCGTGTTTCAGGGGGATTCGCTGGAACCCGAATCACAGGAGCTGTGAAGGGAATAAGCAGAAAAGGGGGAACCAAGTTGCACCGGGGACTCCGCAAAGCGATCCGGATTGTATTTGGGGGTGCTTGGGTGGGTGGGGGGGGGGTCTTTGGGTATCTAAAGAGGGGGCGCTCTACAGTACAAGATTCCGGGGAACCCGACCGGGGTGGGGTACGTGTCGCCGTGGTGTACCGGCCTACGGAGTGCTGGTCTGCCATGTGCATAAGCTGTAGCCCCAACCTTCGAAGCAAAGGGGAGGGTGAAAATGGGTGAAAATCCAAATATACCATATCCCCGATGCGAAAAAACAATCAAAATACCCGTTTTCAAACAACAACCCCTAGTATCACGGAGTATGGGTTTCTAGTACGGCCACATGCCCCATAATAGCCTACGTTTCGCACAGCGCGCGCACAACACACGGTACGCCCCCTTAGCCAACACTCAACAGCACATGCAGCATCGCCCGAGTAGTCACAACGCAGCGCAATGTGCTATGTGGGACACTGAACCTCAATAGCACTGGAACTTTAAACAAACAACAACCTGAGCCCCCGCCCAAAAAAAACAGCCAAGTGACCCCTCCCCAGGGGGATTTCAAGGGGGCGTAGTTGCTTTGTGCATGCATTGCATTGAGGGTGCACCCTTGAATGCATTGGGTGGAGAAGGGCTGAATTTCTGAGGCCAAATGTGGCCTGAATGCAGAGGGTGTGGGACCTTGTCCCCCCCCCCCCCCATGCCCAAGAACCGTGGTGCCACAGTGATTCTGGAGGGTGACGACCATCGTCGATCTATGGCCAAGAACCGTGGTGGGGACAAGGATTTCATCAAATGATGCCTTTGGAAGAAGCTTCTAGTGGGCACGCGAATGGAGCAGCTGGGGGTAAATTGTGCCCATTGGATTCCAAGGTGGAGGATAATGCCCATGTGTTCCGGCACTGTTTTTTCAGCGCTTTTATGTTTGATACGGTTTAACACGCCTTTGGCGTGGTGGACCATGAGATGTCACGTTTTGAAATAACCAGTGCTCGCCCGTGGCAGTGCGCATTGGTGTGGGTGACGCCCAATAACATTGAAACAAAATCGTAGCGTTCGCTAACATACATCACCTCTTCCAGCTCTGTCTGCACTGCAGCAATGTTTGGTTGATTGCACACCTTGCGCACGTTCCTCCCCCTCAGTACAACAGAAGAGATGCATTATGTACACTCCATAAGTCTCCTACTGCACCCTGCAGCCCCGCAGGCTGATGCGCCAAACCCTGTGCAAGGGCCCCGTTGGGCAAGCCTGCGACCGCACACGGAGGTGGATTGACCTACGCGATGCTGTGAACAAGACGGCTCATGGAGGCTAAAGCCTGCTTGGAGCCACCGATTTCATAGTTGTAGGGTGCGCTGAGCCTTTACACACTTGGGTTGCCTAGCAGCTTTGCCTGGGGTTGACCATCTCTGTGGTTGAGGCAGGCTTTGAACAACCAGCCCTCCTCCCCCAAGATAAAGAATCGGCAAAACATTCGAAAATTCTAGATGCTGTGATAGCGGCAAACTCGACCTCGGCATTAGAGCCTGGATCCCTGAGTAAAGGGGGTTAAAATCCTCAGCCCAGAATACAGAATACAGAATACCGGCGTAAGTGTCCGCAACCCCGAATATAAGGGCGATCCTGGAGTAAGCGACCTTGATCCTGAATACACTGACAATTGCAGGGTAAGCGGCCACAACCAAAAAAAGCGATTGTGGCGTAAGCAGTTGCACGGTTGCACAAGGGATCCTGATCTGGAGTCGGTGGTGCTGGCATTCCTGCTTCCCCCGGCCTAGATTGACCTTGGCCTCAGGTTGCAATGCAATGCTCCACCTGCTGCCTCCGTCCAGCCTTGCACTCCACCCCCTTTGCATATGCCAGTTGGCGCCACCGCATCCCTGCCATTTGGTGACCTCCAATGCAAGCCATTGTGAGAATGCACGGATCTCGGGACGCTTGGGCGTGACAGTTCTTCAAAATTTTGGGTCGGTTTCAGGCAGTGCACCTGAACAGCAACTGGTCAGCCAGCACTTTCTTGAGGCTGCTGTGGAATGGGGCCCAACGACCGCCTTCTGCAGCAACCACGTGTGGGCCAGGGCCGGGTAAGGGTAGGGGGAGGGAAAAACCAAAAGTAGTGAGTTTTGTCTAAAGTGCATCCGACGACCCCGTGATCTTCCCCCGCGCTTTGACCATTCGTCTTTCCATCAAGTCGCCCCCGCCGCACAGCAACAACACAGCCTGCCCCCCATGCCTCCCGCGGAAGCCTCCATCGCCATGAAACCCCTCGCTCTGCAGCTGCAACCTGTCGGCGCCAAAGATAGGAACGCTTCTGAATGAATGCGACACGGCAAAGGTGCGCACTACCGCCCTCCTTCGGACCGAGAATGACAATAGTCCCGAACGGCTGCCTCATCTCCCGCCAGCTCTACGCTGTCACCACCTTTTTTCGTCAGGCAAATCACGCCTCAGTCAGAGGCCAACGCGAGAAATACGACTTAATGGCCGAATGTGACGATGCTTTTCGGGTAAGGCGTCTCCAGTCCCAGTCACTCTGTTGTCCAACCCATAACCCAACATGTGCACCCAGGCCTTTGGCATGTCAGAGACTGGGAATCTTGTACGAGTGCCGTGGCAATGCTCACAGGCGCACGCATCGCAGCAACAGCCCCGAAGTGTAAAAGACGGAACAGATCACTGGCTTCGGACTCAGTTCGGCAAGAATTGGACCCCCGTCTTCTGGGCATCTCTGGTGGACGTCAGATGCCTGCTGGTCCCGAAAGACATGAGAGTATGACACGGTGTTGCCCCCTCTGATATATGATGTTCCAAGCCGGGCAGAGGAATGTAGTGTGGGAATGTTGTTTCACAGTTGGGCGGGCTCACCTTGCCACCCCCGCCCGGTTTGGGAAATACAGAGGCCAACGAGGTGGCCAACGAAATGGCGGGTTTTACCACCCACTGGAGGGGGCGATACGAACAGTCCTACAGAATTTGTGGGGCCATGAAGTTGGCTCTACGAAATTCTGCAGGAGGGGTTCGGCAAAAAGCCTGTGTGTGTTGTCGGTTTCTCTCACGGCGGTGGCCATCACCTGCTCACCGCTTATCGTGCGCAGGGCAGGGGGGTCCTTAACGGGGGAAAAAAAAAGAAGTGTTCCATTACAGCAGTTTCTAAAAAGACCGCGGGTAACACATGTGTTCAACTGTCATGGGTTGGCGGTTGGCGGTTGGTGGCGGTTGGCAGTTGGCGGTTGGTGGCAGGTGGCGTTTGGCGATTGGTGGTTGGTGGCGGTTGACAGTTGGTGGCGGTTGTCGGTTTGGCTGCAGTTGGTGGTTGGTAGTTGGCGGTTAGTGGCAGTTGGCAGCAATTGGCGGTTGGCGGTTGGTGGCAGTTGGCGGTTGGCGGCAGTTGGCGGTTGGCGGTTGGGCGTCCCTAAGGGCGGTCCTTAAGGAGGGTCCTTAGCAAAAAAAAAAAAAATCTGGTTCCTTAAGGACCCCCCTGGCGCAGGGGAGCTCCTCTCCCTCCTGCTTGCCAGTTTCCTGTTGCTTCACCCTAGGGCTGGACTCCTCCTGTCTGCGCTGCGCGTGTGCGCCACGCGCTACTTTTACGGCGGGTTTACCCAGAATGTGTTGGCTTTTACTCCCTTCCAAAATGCCCCTTAAGGAGAGCAAACCCTTGGGTACAAGACCTGTGTAAACATCCCTCCGTCTTGCCCTATCCGGCGCCTCCCAAGGTGAAAATACATAAGATGGCCCCTTGGGAGCAACCACCACCCTGGTTTGGGGTCTCCATGCTGGATTGTCGATTGTTCCTACCCTTGTCCTAATAGCGGAGGGAAATTATAGCTCTTCCGGCCTGGCCTGCTGCTTGGTCGGGCCAGAGGGCTAAATCTCCGCGTCAGGTGCTCCCCCTTAGGAACCCTTGCTGTATGCTGCTTGTGGCTGTGCAGGGGTGGGGAGATGCAGTCATACAAAACTTTGAGGGGAGGAGGGGGGCGCGGTAGATTCAGTCATCCAAAAATGTGTGGGCGTAAATTTAGTCACCCAATCTGCCACCCAATCCAGGTCTGAAAGATTTGAAATCACATCGCTGCTTGTCATGGTACAACTCATCGAGCGCAATAACTATCAACGACATCAAAGCGCGGTCCTGCATGGGCTTCACGTGCACGAAATACGTATCCGCGTCGAACACGACGGACGCAAAATTCAACCCTTTGCGGTTGACGGTGGCGGCCACCGCGCCGTGGATCAGGATTTCGAATTCCTTTGACCGCCAGTTCCCTTTGACCTCGCCGATCACATCATCGCCCATAAGGATGTCCGCATCGCAGTGGGCAATATCCAAGATACCTGTCACCTGTCGAAGTACATGGGCAGGCCTTTTCCGAGCCAAGGGGTTGGGGGGGAGGAGCAGAGTTCCAAAGAAGGTGCAATACGCGAGTTTTTGTTAATATGCGCGTTAGACTTTTTAACACAAGTCAAAAAGGAATTGTACATATCTCCAACCCAATATTAAAATGGAAGAGCGAAAATCGCGTGAGCGACCCGAGCGACGAGCATGTGAGGCACGAAGTGCTGCGATGCAAAGGCGGCCTAAAAGGCCGCCGCAATTTTTGATTCTTAATTTTGTGTATTAAAAAATCTAATCTAATAATAATAATAGGGTATTACAAAAAACTCCTGTAGTACCACAGCACTCAGAGGTCAACTTAGGAGGGAGGGGGGGGGGGGGGGCATAAAGCCCGTGTGGGGTGCCTATGACTCAGGGCGGTGCCAAGCAGCCTCTCACCATCTCTGTCAACCTGAACGACCTGTCCTCTCCATTCTCTTCTCTCCTCCAGCCTGTGTGCAACCCGCTCCGCTGGCCTCTGTTCTGGAAAGCCATTCCTCCTAGGCTTATACCAGGGTAGGATATAAGCGGGGGTTGGTGGTCCCCGCTCCCCGCCCCCCCCCCCCGCTAGCCCCCGACGACGCAACGACAATTACGACTACAAATACTGTGGCAATACTGCAACACACCTACATAGTGAAAAGCCATCTGAGAATTTTGTAATCGTCGTCACGGGCATCTCAGCCCCACAACAGGGACCAAAACAAATACGGCCTGTCATATCCTACCCTGGCCTATATTGTTTCTGGTTGTGCCAACAGAGCCCCCAGACTTTCCCTGTTTCACAACTCTGTGCTCGTAAAAGCTCTCTTGCCTTCGGCAAGGCACCTCGCATCAGCAGCGTTGGGTATAAGGCAAACAATCGCGGTTGAAAAATGTGCGGCAGCCTGAAAACGGTGATTTTCGTGATCTGTTGGGAGCTGTTTCTCCATAAAACAGTCACTGGGGGTGCAGAGTTCTTCACCAGTGGATTCGACAACCTCAAACAATGTAGAAAAGTGGGTTAGTAATCGAAAAGTGGTGCTGCAGGGCAATTTTCAATTGACATCTGCCGAGTTTGGCAGAACGCAGTCCAGTGGTGAAACACCTGAATTTGTAAACCAAAGGTCATCAGTTCGGACGAAAGTATTGGCAACCACAGCTCTGGGGCCCCAAAGCGCTAGCTACACAAGCCTAACCAAGGTACATGTGTCCCTACAGGTGCTAGAGTGATTCTATTATCTCAATATCAAGACTCAAAATCATCCCAAGGCCGATACGAGGCTTTTGACGAAGTTGATTTCTTGAAAAATCTCAAGTGCCACTGTACAGCCTGCAAACAGCCATTTCCAGGGTTTTGAGGGGATCACAGCCCTGGTAGCATGGGCCTGGCGGCCGCTAAATGCGTCCCTATAGGTGCTGGAGTACTTATATTGTGCTCAAATGCTGAACGAAACGCACCCGTGAGCCAATACAAGGTTTTTGGAAAAAGTCAAGTTCGAACTTTTCGGCCAACCCTGCCCAGCCAGCCAGCCTGAAAACAGTCAACGCAGTTACCATGGGGAGGCCCTAATGGGGCCAATTTACGTTCTCTGGAGTTGGGACCTGGGACACCCATTATAAAGTAGGGGGTCCACATACAAGGAAAAAGTTGGATGAGAGCCGCGTCTGGATCGATGTACAGCAGCCGCAGAGGGCGAAGAAGTTTTGACCCCCTCCCCCCGCCCCACAACCCCACACCCCCACCCGCAAAAAGGGGGTGGTCAGTCCAAAGGTCAGTTTGGGACGAAATCCAAGTTTTTATGCTAATTTTTAATCAGTCTTTTGATGAATTTACAAGAGATTAGATGCCGGATCCGATCCGCCGGGGTATGCTATCCCGAAACCACCCAAAACGGGGGCTATACGGCGTTCTTGCCATATCCGTGGCATACCCCCAACCGGGGAGGTTCCCGGCTGAAGGAGGTGGCCACTGTTCCGAAAAGGGCATGCACACCCCAACACACACTGTAGGACGTATGCTCCACTAAGCGAAAGCCTGTGCATGGGGCACTATCAGACAGGGAAAACCTGAACTCTCTCTTGGAGAGGTGCATATCACGTGGGAGGGGGGGCTCAGGCAAACTTGTTTCTTGGGGTCTTGGGGTCTTGGGGTCAGCAAATGTACCCAAATGGTGAGGATTCAGCTTCAAATTGCTCGTCAGTCAGTCAGCAGGACCAATTCAGTGACTCTGCCTCCGGGAGTGCCATGGAACTGGATTGTGTATGAATATCAGCCGTGTTCACGCCCATCTACCTCTGTTGCCATGGGCTGCCTCTCTCTCTTGCTCCTGCTCCTCTCTTGTGTCATGCTTCCGACTCGCAAGGGTGGCCCTATCAGTTTCACGTTGCCTCGTGAGTGATACCTTTGTTCGGTGAATGGAAACATCCCAGGCCCGGTGGCCCTCCGACAAAGACAAGCGGTTGCTGGTAGGGACCATAAGCAACCAGGGCCTCATCGCCTGTGTCCCAGGGGAGTACCGCCAAATTAGCTTATGCCATCCATCCATCCATCCACCCACCCCCTCCCCTCCCCTCCCCCCTTTTCAAAGCAGAGATGGCGTAATATGCGTGAACTGTTTGATATGCATGTTAAACAGTTTAATATGCGTAAAAAGAATCGTGCATACCTCGAACCCAATATTAAAGCATGAGGAGCGAGGGGCTACTTGGAAAGGGAGACAAGGAAGCGTTCTGGGGGAATCTGCAGGCAGGAGCCCACACAGAAAAGAGGGGGCCGCCGGGAAGCCCATGTGGGGCATTGCATACACTACACCACGGCAACGATGTCCCGCACAAATGGACGGGGCCAGGAGCCCGGCACCATGGCGGTCATAAGGGGATCTTGGCGAAATGCACGGTCGTATGCAGCCCACGCCACTGCTGCTGACAAATATGACAGCACCAGGCTGTCTATTCAGGAGAGGGCAGGTATGGATATACGGGGGGGGGGGGGTGCGTCCCTCCTAGCCCCCCCCCTCCCCCCCCCCACTGATAACAGCATGATGATGACGAAGTTCCGGCTGACCTGGACCCCGAAATTCGGAGAAATCGAAAATGGTATTTTTGGAATCAGTGCAACGAGAGGATTCAGAAAAGTGCTCATTTGCCTGGTTTTTGTCAAGAAAAAATTCAACCACTTTGGACCCCCAAACAAATTTTCGCCGCCTTCAGCACCAGAGCTTTTTTTAATTCTGGCATTTCGTCATCGTCATTACGTCATCATGGCCATCTCAGCCCCCCACCTCCGCCAAGTTAAACATGTCACTATTATATCCATCCCTGGGAGGGGGAAGGAATGTCTTGAGAGAGAGACACGGCACCCGACCAATCCAACATTATTTCAGCTTAATCTACCTGAGAGGAAGGGGAATAGAAGGGATGGACCACCACGAGGACCCACAGGCCAAGAGGGCGCCCGACCGGGCCCAAGCAAGAATCCCTGAGGCATCCACAAAGACCACATCCCACCCTGGGGCGCCTCCATCTCGGGAGCTGTCCATGACCGCTAGCACGACGCCAGCAAGCAAACGCACATGGGGGGGGGGGGGGGTAACCCTCCTCCTTGCCAACGGAAATCGGAAGATTTTGAGCGCTGAAGGCGCCAGAAAACTTCTTTTTGGTCAAAAACGGTCAACAAAACACACAAAGCATTGGCACTACAGGAGACAAAGAAAATTTTCCGGAAGACCTTTTCGGACGACTTTAAAGAGAGGGGCTAACCGCCTCCTAACGTTCCCTGATTCAAGGACACATCTGCCCTCCCAAGACGTACCTTAAAGGGGGGGGGGGGGGGGCTGTCCTGGTAACCTGGGATACCGGTCTCCGAGGCATGAATGTATCCTCGGTATGAATTTTCGCACACACCACAGAAAAACGCCTCTACAGCCCCGCCCCCCCCCCCCACCCCCGGGATCGGCGTTCGAGAGGAGCAAGGGGTCGCGTGAGCGAACCCGAGCGACGAGCGTTCGAGGCGCCAAAGGCGCCAGTGACCGCGCGTTGCCGCAGGTGCCACAGAAAATTTTTAATCCTGGATATCGGGGATACATGTATCCTGGGTATCACGGGTTTCCAGGACGGCACCCGGGCAGGTGGTGGGAGAGAGCCTTGCCAGTCCCCCCCCTCTTCCCAGGCTCGACCCTCTCCCTCTGTTGCTGAATCCCTTGAGCGTCAAAGCCACACCTTGACAGTGATCATCCTCTCGTTTTCCTCAGTCCCAATACGAATTGCATGGTGCACCATTGAAGACAAATCGACTCTCAATACCCCTAGGCACCTCCCATTCGGGGCCAGCAGCTCACGCCGGCCCCGCATGCTCAACTTGTGGGTCTTGATCTTGAATACGTCAGAGCCTTGGGAGTCAAGGATCTGCCCCCCCCGTGCCAGTGAGGCTTATTTTGTTCTCTTTGAATACAAGCTCATCCTCTTCGGATGTCAAGTAACCGGAGCGCAGGGGATCAAAGGGACTTGTTTCTGTGATGCATTCCGTCATAGTGTCATGCGCTCGATCTGCGCTCTGGATCTGTGCGCATCAAATGCAGGAAACAAGCAAGCCACTTTTGTGTGACAATTGGGTACGCCCAACATGGGCGTGCCTCGATCTACTGTTGAGATGGTTGCCACTACGGATCTATCTTACCCCGCACCCGCAGGTCCAACGAACACCAAAGCATCAAACTAATATGGTTCGAACACACTGATGTCTCTCCCAGCCAAATTGTTCGTGTCGTGCAAGAGGTTCACAGAGCAAAACAAAAAAATCAGGATCATCATCGGGGTTACTGGTGCTTCATAGCCACAAACTACAACTAGACAGTGTAGAACTGTAGTAGTATCGGTTTCCGTCAAATTAATAACGTACTTGCATACAGTGGCCTGCTAAGCAGCAGGCTTTGGGCGTCTTTACGTAAATAATTGTAATTTGGGTACACACTAATGTGCCAATTGGAGGCGTGCTCGTCCTGTTGGATAGCTCCAGCACTTGGATAGGTCATGAATCCTCAACAAACACCCACGTTTCACCAGATCGTGCCCGGCTGTCTCCCATAGCACCTCTGTGGCCAAATGTGCACAGACCTGTTGTCCATCTCAATATCGTATGGCCATTTATTGGAGGGCTGGGGTAATCCGCATTATTTTTTTAACACACATATTGAACATTTTAATATGTGTAATAAAACCTGAAATTTTTGATATGCACATGAAAATGTCTTAGACATGTATTATTTATATTTATTATGTAATATTTTCACTATGCGTATAATGTTTCTAATTATGCGTATTAATATTTGTAATAGGTGTATAAAAACTGTTACTGGTCATTTTGACAGGTTATGTCATGAGACCAAAACGCTGGCTGCGGGACCTCAAACAGGTCCAGGGCGACAACGGGACGGAAACAGGGCGCCGCTAGTTTCAACGGGTAGGGCTGGGTGCAATTGGGCTCTTCTTCCCTCCACAGCTGCGACCTATCTTTGCTGCCGTGATTCAACCTGCATGAGTTGCCCGTGCACAAGGCCCCAAACCTTTGGGTTGGCGTCGGCTGGTTTTGTGGAGTCAATGTTGTCGGACATGGTATTTGGGCTGCTGAGGGACTCCTTTGGCGA
Source organism: Eutreptiella sp. 'Long Island Sound 2002' (assembly GCA_964036045.1). NCBI lineage: Eukaryota > Euglenozoa > Euglenophyceae > Eutreptiales > Eutreptiaceae > Eutreptiella > Eutreptiella sp. 'Long Island Sound 2002'. The sequence goes on from OZ038401.1 coordinate 7,344,968, forward strand.
GGAGTTCACTTTGGGCTGTCCGGCCCTCGAAGCGGGGGATCTCCAACAGAACCACCTGGGGCGCGTAGGTACAAAAACCTTCAAGCATCAACACCAATTCACTATGAATATTAAGTTTGACAAAACTCACATTTTTTGCATTGACTAAACAAAAACCTTCAAGCATCAACGGCGATATAGAAACAATAGCGTGGATTTAGATTGGTGAATCAAATGGAAAACTTGCGTTGACGAAACAAAAAGTCTCAACACCACGAGCATATGGGGCACGTAGGTACAAAAACCTTCAAGCATCAACACCAATTCACTATGAATATTAAGTTTGACAAAACTCACATTTTTTGCATTGACGGAACAAAAACCTTCAAGCATCAACGGCAATATAGAAACAATAGCGTGGATTTAGATTGGTGAATCGAATGGAAAACTTGCGTTGACGAAACAAAAACTCTCAACACCACAAGCATATGGGGCGCGTAGGTACAAAAGCCTTCAAGCATCAACGCCAATTAACTATGAGTATTAAGTTTCATTGACGGAACAAAAACCTTCAAACATCAACGGCAATATAGAAACAATAGCGTGGATTTGGATTGGTATATCGAATGGAAAACTTGCGTTGACGAAGCAAAAAGTCTCAACACCACGAGCATATGGGGCGCGTAGGTACAAAAGCCTTCAAGCATCAACACCAATTCACTATGAATATTAAGTTTGACAAAACTCACATTTTTTTGCATTGACGGAACAAAAACCCTCAAGCATCAACGGCAATATAGAAACAATAGTGTGGATTTGGATTGGTGAATCGAATGGAAAACTTGCGTTGACGAAACAAAAAGTCTCAACACCACGAGCATATTGGGCGCGTAGGTGCAAAAACCTTCAAGCATCAACGGCAATATAGAAACAATAGCGTGGATTTAGATTGGTGAATCAAATGGAAACTTGCGTTGACGAAACAAAAACCCTCAACACCACTAGCATATTGGGCGCGTAGGTACAAAAACCTTCAAGCACCAACGCCAATTCACTATGAATATTAAGTTTGACAAAACTCACATTTTTTGCATTGACGGAACAAAAACCTTCAAGCATCAACGGCAATATAGAAACAATAGCGTGGATTTAGATTTGGTGAATCGAATGGAAAACTTGCGTTGACGAAACAAAAACTCTCAACACCACGAGCATATGCGGCGCGTAGGTACAAAAGCCTTCAAGCCTTCTTCAGTGCTGCAAGTGCTCGGGCCCCACTAGCTCCTACTGAATTACCGGAAAGATCAAGCGTCAGAGTGTGCAACAAGGGGGCCTCCTTCAGTGGCTCGCGGATTACCGTGGCTGTGAGTGTCTGATTGGGTCGAGTGATAAGTGACAGGTGTGCGCCAATCTGCTGGCACCTGCTGCGAAGATGGTGGCTGGGCCTGTGCTTCAATCGGTGCTGCTGTCTGTGGCTGTTCCATGTGTTCAATATCCTGTTGACGTTGTTGTGGTACCTGCGGCTGGTCCTGTGGTGCTGCTGTCTGTGGCTGTTTGACAATACTGTCCTGTTGTTGTTGTTGTTGTTGTTGTCGAGGCCGTGGCTGAGATCGTACCTCCTCATGGGTTTCAATGCTGCTGCCGCTATTTGCTGCTGCTGCTGCCGAAAATGTGGCCCGGTGGCCTGTTTGTGGCGGGGTTTCTGGTATACCATCACAACAATCCATCTCCTGGACTCCATCCTCGGGGAAAGGGTTAGGGTTAGGGTTAGGGTCACCGAGCGAAGATGTGGCCCCGTTGCCTTTTTGTGGCGGGGTTTCCGGTATACCATCACGACAATCTATCACCTCCTCCTCCTCGGTGGAACGTGGCACTCTCTGTTCAGGGTTAGGGTTAGGGTCACCGAGCGAAGATGTGGCCCCGTTGCCTTTTTGTGGCGGGGTTTCTGGTATACCATCACGACAATCTATCACCTCCTCCTCCTCGGTGGAACGTGGCACTCTCTGTTCAGGGTTAGGGTTAGGGTCACCGAGCTGGTTAGGGTCAGCCTGCATTGCCTCCTGTGCCTTATTGCCCCCTGCACTTTGGGTTGGGCACCCCATGGTGAACTTTTGGTTACCCGCTCTTGCTGTTGCTGCCTCTGTTTCCCTCGGATCTTGTGCTGGCGGCGATCCTGCTTCAGTTTCAGGTGCCTGTCCGTCTGTTGATCCGCCTTTAATTTGCCCAACATCTGCAGCCCCATCAGCTGGTTTCATTCTTTTCAATTCCGATTTTATTCCCTCCTTCAGCTTCTCCAAACTTTCCAAATGTGATGTTATATCGTCAACCTGTATTGGCTTGGTGCTTGGTGTCGTTGCCGCCTCAGATTGCGGTTGGCCTGTCGATTCTGTGCTCTGTTCTGGCTTCTTCGAAACAAAATTCTCCATAATCCGACAGCTCTTCGAAACAAAATTCTCCATAATCCGATAGCCAAGGGGGGAGGGGGGGGAGGGGGGGGAGGGTATCAGATATGTGTCAAGTTTGTTAGGCTGCATTGGCTCGGTGCTTGTTATCGCCTTAGTCAGTCCAACCCCAGATTGCGATTGGCCTGTTGATCCTGTGGTCTGTTCTTGCTTCTTTGAAACAAAATCCTCCATAATCTGACAGCCAAGGGATTTGGGTATCGCCTTTTTGTATTGAGGAGGCACAGCAGCACACCCAAATATTGGGGGTTGTGGTGTTGACATTTTTTTGTATGGTATAGACGTATGGTATATATGACGCGATGAATCTTTAATAATTACAACGACACTTATCCGTTTGTATACCTATGTGACTTTGTCCCCTAAAAGGGTACATTGCTACAGCGGAGGATGTCTCCCCGAGTTGAAACAGAAAGTCAAGAAGGTCTTTGCAACCACCACATGCAGTGACCATGGGTACGGGTATGATGATGGATACCCTGCTGGTAGCCTGTCGCCACATTACCTTTTTTTTATGCTGTCACAAAGGGTGTAGCTACATAAAACACAAGCCACAAGCATGGATGACCATTCCGAGTATGCCATCGGGCATTATGGGAACACATGTTGGTTGGCTGCCTGGTTGCAGGCTGTGATCCGACCGATGCTGTCTGACCAATATTGCAAGATTCCAGTAGATGACGAAACCAAGAAGGAGGAATTGTACCGTCACACAGAAAACATTCTGCAAAACAAAGGGGACCAGGAAGAAAACATGATGCATCTGATAAAGATATTACGGGGGAAAGGGCATGATCGATCTCCACAGTGTCCTCATGAGTTCTGGCAATCGGAACGGGAAACGGGAAGGCGATGGACAGAACTACATCGCATAGATCACCTTACACGGATAGAGAATATTACAGGGGAATACAACAATAATATCCACGAAAACCATGTTTTTATTACCGGCGATGATTTTCAGGCTGCAATCGACGCTGCATTCTCAAACAATCACGATTCACACTTTCGACTACCAATATTCCTGCTTGTTAGGTGCGATGACGGACCACGAACCACGTGCAATTTGGCAAAAAAAAACCAAAAGCACGAACCTTGCTCTACAATTGGACCCTTGACCTTGCTCTCGTGAGTGAGCATGAAACGGATCTTGTGCATGTCCTCTTTGGAGAGACACTAAAAAAAACACAACAAATTATTGACCGTGGCTATATGTTGCTCCGAGGGTTTTGGGTGCAAACGGTTGTCATTATTGGAGGCGACCATTTGCTTCGTCATATGCCTGGTCTATCATCATTTTATGAAATGGGTTCAATTATTCTTTTGCGACATGGTGTAGGGAGAAAGAAAGATGGGTAGGGTGACGTAGTCGTAGTACACGACTTGAAGCAAAATTCCTAAAGTATAGGAAACAATGAGTTGGTTGTGTTGGTGCAAAAGGGTGCATCGAGAGTCCATCATTGAAAGTGGATGACCGTATAGGGTGTGTCATGATGTGTGTTCTGCATCTTGTGATACGATGTGGTGAATACTTAACAACGTTTGTGTGCACACGAGCCACAATTCAAAGCCTCCTAAAGGACGCTAAGGACAATATTTCTTTCCACGGCCGGTCCTTTCCCGATGGCACTTGTTTGCCAATTGGTTGCATTGCAAAGAGTTTGTGTCTAACACCAGGTCCCCCTCATTCGTGTCGCATATACTGCATTAGAACGAGCCTGTAGCTGATCTATCTTCATTTTCAGTAGTCATTTGGCTCCGGAATCACCAAAACCTTTTTGCAATTTGTGCACACCCTTGGACGAATGGATCATATGTCCACCGATAGATAGCGGTTAGCAATTCCCCATGTCCTCAACGATAGTTGTGACACGTCTGAGAGGCATGCAGCATGGGCAGCGGTACAATTACCGAGGACGGAAGCTGAAAGAAGAGCATGGGCGGCGCAATCACCACAGGAGGAGACACAGGCGGAACGGTTACCAAGGAGGAAGGAAGAGGCTGAGAGGAGAGCAAGACGAGCAGCAGAGGAGGCTGACAGAGAAATGCGGAAAATATAAGATTTGATTACCTCAAATGCCAGGATGGAAGTGGAAGTGAGAAAAAGAAGGCAAGAGGCACAAAGGAACGGGCGAGCATTAAGACTGAGGAGCAACTGCAATAGGCAAAAGAGGAAGCAGCATCAGCTGCACAACTAGAATTGGCGCTGGGCAAAACATCTGCTTGCCGCCATATCAAAGCTCCATTCACCATGTGTGTACAATTTGAAGCCATTGCGTTCTTGTGCAGAGTCCTGTCCTCTGATTGATTTTGTTTGATCGACATGTCCAGTGCCAAGCAACTCGTAGGTAACCCGTTTCTGGACACTATAATTCAAAGACAGCGGGAACTGGACGGCGGAGATGTTCTTCTTCTTCCCAAAGAACGAAGGAGCGACAACTTGCCTCCTCCACCGTCACCCATTGCCACCAAATTGATGGACGTGGGCACGTGCCTTCGCAATTCGGAGACACGCCTCTCGGACATGCATACTCTGCCTCTACCGGCTAGTAAAGATGTCCTGGAGATCATTTGTGACATGTACACCAACCTCGTAAGTGCCGCCTCGTGTCGCATGGACATTCTCCCCGAAGTAGCATTTTCCATGCTAATGAGGACCCGAATTCTCAAAAAACCGGAGTGGAAATACAAGGAGTTGTATATTGCCCCTGAAAAAACTCCCCAGGAGGTGGCCAGGGACGCACACAAGTTCTTCTTCAGCACCCTGGTGTCTGATCTAATCTACGACAACGAAGTAGATGCAGTGGAATTTCTGTTGGATTTCGAGATCATCAATATCCGAGACCGGACTCGTCAGTATGCTGCACATGGGAGCCAATTAGATTGCATTCGAATCCATTTGTGCAACCATCTGATCAATGAACTATACACAAAATTCCTGATGCCATTGTTGGAGGAGCATTTTGACCGCTTGGCCGGGGGTGGTAATGTTTTTGATGTCAAGTGTGGCAAACGGCAAATCCCCATGCGGCTCTCGGTGCACTGGGATCCCACAAGCACCGTCAACCGCTGTCGCTGCCCTTGCCCAGACTCTGTACCTGCCATTCCCCTTGTCTTCGAGAAGGCTGACACCAAATAAATGAGATATACTGCCTGCTAAGTGTCTTATGTACTTATGTCCTGCCATGTATTGTCATTCGTTGTAGAGTCTTCGGACTGAGAGTCTCAGAGGGTGTCTGCCAAGGCGACGTACACATGGGCTCGTGACAGGCAATCCATAAAGGCAACAGGGGACTGGCGTCCAAATTCAATCAGATTTGTGCTGCCAAATCGATTTATGCAATATGTCCCACGCGAGACGCGCACATTGAGGCACACATGCATTACCCAATGCTCTGTTCCTTTTGTGAATAAGCGAAATGTCATTCTTACTACCCATTTCCTGTTGAGTCAGGAGTGGTGGTATACAATTATCATGGTCGTCATCCCAATTAAAATCGGGTTGTATAATTAGTTGGCTCCCAACACGTGGGTCGGTCCAGCCCATGGGAAACCCCATCAGCCATTCCACCCAGCATGGATTCAAAACTCGACCATTCTGCCTTAGTGCGTCTGCTGTACTACTGGCAAATCGTACCTGTGTGCCCAAATCATTTAGTGACCTAGATCCTTTGCCTGTAATTGTGTGTCTACCACTGGCATAGTCATTTGTACGCGGTGTGGACATTCCATAAACTGACATCGGAGGGTCATATCATGCTCTGAACACCCCGATCCTGCCAAGCTACTGTCCTCGTTGTCTGTTACTGTTTCAATCATCTGTACTCTCGGTTTTGGAACCGTGATACGTGCCGTTGGGCACAGAACCCTGCTGTACAAAACAGTCAATATACGAATGTCCCTTTTGAACATTTCAAATCCCATACTGTGATCGTTATGAAGGTTCCCATAGCGCTGGATCCACTGTTGAATGGAAACCCGGCTCAAGTCCTGTAACATACTTGCCTGATCGAATGGCACACTCACAAGTGGTACTCCCCCCGAAAAGAGGAGTTTACTGAGCAGGGCTGAGATTGTCCTCACATAACCCTTCGACACTGATTTGGTATGCAGACATATTTGTTCACAGAGATGAACAAGCAGTCTGTATCGTGCATCACGTACGCTCAGTCTGTGATACGATAGGGGGAGGCATTCATGCACATAAAAATGCTCTTCATGTGATCTTCTGGCCCTACACCTTGCTGAATCACGGTGCCGCCTGTGAGCTGGGTTGATCCGTGTCACCAATGCCGGCATCACCACACCAAGGGCCCGGGCAAGATACCCCCTCACCCTGTGAGTGTGACTTTGTGTCCAACCCCCGCTCAGCGTCATTGCATTCCATGCTTGCTCTGCACAAACAAGGCCCTGTTGTGTGCCGTTCAAACCAGCAAGATCTTCCTGACACCTCACACTGTTGCCTGCTACAAAGTTAAACTCAACAGCAAATGCCAGCAAATAAGAAATACTGAGTTTTGCTCTACGTGGTGTTTGCCTTTCCTGGTCTGTTAACATTGCATATACGCGGTCATAGTGTTCTCGAACATCATTGTCTCTTATATCTTTGATACACCAGGAATAGGACGGGGTACGTGTGCGACATTGCATAAGCGCACACATTGCTGTATGCTAATTACAAAAATGATTCATCTTAAGCATGATATAATCTCCTCCTTGGGGCTGAAAAACCCACAATGCAGGAGCAAATATGTTGCTGACATCTACGACTTTATGGACAATATGAATATATGCAGCGTGACAGAACTGAACCGACTGACAACAGCAGAAATTGTTTCGAAATGGCACACGTACACCAAAGACAAAGTCTGGTCATACAGGGAGTTCTCAGACCGCTGTCGCCGTAGAAGCCAGCTCTGTGCGGTAGACAATCTCTACACCAAGCTATTGCAGACAAAACAACACCCGGATAGACACAAAGTGTCCACAACAAAGGGAGCTGAACTGTTTGTGAGAAACATGAAGCAGAAAAAAAGCCTTACCGAGGCACAGAGGAATCTGTGGCTGAAGCTCACAAAAACAGCTTTGTGTGTCAACAAGGACCACCAAATCAGGAAGGGCACACTGAGAAGTCTAGTGTATCTGGTTTCCTTTTTTACAGATGAGGATGAATTCACCAATCTAAGTGGCCCGGAGATTGAGTCGCGTATCATCAGGAATTCTCAGCGCTTTTCCGCCAAATTGCTTATCAGGCTTCGCATGCATCATTCATTTGACAACAGCAAATTGTTCAAAAGCCATCTATATGGGGTACCAGGCTGGCTTCTGCAGGAGCAACCCAATCTTAAGTTGTTTCCTCCGAACCTCTCTCGGGCGCTACTCCGATATGTCCCACTAGCAGTGGACCGAGCATGGCTTGTCACCCTGGCCACCAGGTTGTTGAACGCCAGGTCCCAAAAAAACACAGGGAATCCTGGCGCACAGCAAGGGGCATTGCCTGCTCTATTTCATGGCTCGTTATACCAGGTATTGTCGAGGCAGCTAAGGAGGAAAAGTGGGGATACAGCTTGGAGTACATGATGCGGAATGGTATTTTTTGCAAGGATGATTTTGTTCGTGTCTTGGCGAGAATTAGATGTGCAACACTAAAATTGAGCAAATTACACAGGACAATAAACATGAGGGATGGCGATCAACAACAGTCGCAAGAGCTCAGATTGTGCAGTTTCTTCAACGGAGCTATCAATCATGAACTATTCGTTCCAGTGATTGAGCGTGCATTCAGAGTCGGAGAACATCATCTATGGACACACATGGAGCAACTGAATCAGGAAAACCCGGACAGGTGGCCTCTGGTAGCAAAAACCACCACCACACACATACCGAACGCTGAAATAACATCCGACGATGTGAGCAAGCTCTTATCACTAGACGTCTCGACAAGAGGAAAGGTACTATTGTATATCCTGTATACGACAGCACTGCGTCACACGCAATTGCTGGCATGAAGATTGAGGATGTATGGGACAGCGCATCACAAACAGTAAAGTCACTGTGGTACATCCGAGAAAAGTTCAGTAAAATTCGTATGATCAGCCCGTGTCCCGAGTTGGGTGAGGCAATGTCACAGTACATACGGACCGAGTATCGAGACTTTTTCGCCTATTTATTGAGCTCACCCAAGGCTCCGTTGACAAAACCATCTGGGTTGCGACATCTGTTGCGGGGAATGTGTAGCCGAGCAGGGGTGCCACAATTCAATCCACATCAGTTTTGTGCTTACATGGTGCAAATGTTTATAATCAATGGCAATTCTCTAGAAGCCGCATCGAAATATCTGGGACACTGCAGTGTGCAAACAACATACAAATCGTATTTTAGAGTCGATAGTACCAGAGCAAATATCCCCTTTTTTCGCAATGAGGGCGATGTACATTCAGAACGGACAGACACCGACATCATTGCATGGGAGGAAGAGCAGCAACTGCGCAAGATGCTCGAATCTGAACTTGAGCTTTGCAGAAAAGAACTGCAAAATGCTCAGAGGGAGCTGCTTACACTGCGTCAGCCAGACAGCCATGAACGTGACATGCACGTGACATCTTTTGATGATCTTTTCTGAGCGGACAAGCGAGATCCACTGCCAAAAACTTCGCTCTTTCCGCTCGCAAAGTGTTCCACTTGCAAACAGGGGCCTGTAGCCGTAAATGCAATGCGTCTGCAGCCGCGGCAACCGCAGCAGTGACCTGTCCGTAATCTCCACCTGGTCCAATTGCCATTCCGACGGCGCGCTTGATCAGGGGTATGCGCAAGACATCCGTGAGCTTGACGTCGTGTAGGACAGTGGATGTCCACCCAGACGTCCTGCAGACCCGCTTTTGCCAGGGTTGTCACCTCCTGTTCTCTGGCACGTAAGGACGTGTCATGCTCAAACTCTGGGGGCTAAAGTATTGTGATCAGCACATAAAATCAGGTTCGGTCCATGTAACTCCTTGGCGATGTCTTTCCACTGCGACTGTCGACGCGTGTGCTTGTGATGGAAGTGGGCCACAACCATGGTGATCTCCAGTGGACCACTCGACAGTGAGGCTTTCGGCGCCCTGGGAGACAAGAACTTCATTGATTGTAGTGTCCACTTGGATGTTTTCCTCGCCAATGCCACTCCTCCCCGTCGTTCTTAATGAAGTGGTCCGTCCAGGCCATACCCGTACTTTGATAAGCACTGCATGCCCGCTTGACGATCCTCCACCGTGACGAAGTGGGGCTCTTGGATGGCGAAGAAGTCCACCTCCAGGGACCGCAGCAGTGACCCTAGGGCCACTATGCGCCTTTGCTTACGCTTTCTCATGGTTATTTTCGTTCGAAACCCATTGATATTTTGGGACAGTACTCTGAGCGTGCTGCTCAGAGGGATGCTTGATGCTGACGTCATCGCGCTGCTCCATTGGACGACGAAGCCTCATCTTCCTTCAAGTCCCGCTTGCGTTTGAGGGAGCTGATGACCTTGTCGGCTTGGTCATCCAACTCCATGGCCTTGGCCATTTCACCCGCCGTGATTAGGCCTTGCCTGCGTGTCTTTGCATCATCTGTGTTTCTGGGCCGATCTGTGATACGCCTTTTCCGCGCCTCATAATCCGCCTCGGAGATCACAAACATCGGAGGCATCCCAAAATCCGACAAGTAGACTTTTCCAATCAGCTGTGTCACACTTTCCCCGGTCAATCGCCATGTAGCTGTGCGCATCTCCCCAACACTCCATCTGACGCGGTCCGCGATGTACTGGCAATGAACCGAAGGAGCAAGGGCCTCAATCAGATCCGAGAGATACCACCACGGTGCCACATCCAGGATGTACACTGTGCCTACCAGTTCCTTCTTCCATGTCGAGGGAACTGTGGGCTTGGAGATGATGTCCCTGTCGAGGAACTGTCCTGTCCTTAGGTCCTTGAAGACGGCCCCGATGGCAGCCACCAGTTCACGGTACCTTGTCTTCAACAGCGAGTGCCCAGTTTCTGTGAGACCCAGCAGCAGTTTACTGGGTCCCAGCACGTGGATTTTCACTGGCGATGGCGCCTGCAAGACGCCCGGGATTGTCCAGAACATTGCGAGAACTGAGGCATACAGCATGGCAGACCATGTTTCCTTGTGTGTCTTCTTTATCCATACCTCATAGACAGCAGACATGTTGGTCAAGTTGGCCCCTCGATACCATTCCATTGGCTGGATCTGGAACCTTGGCTTGGACCCGAACTGTGATACCACGGTATTCACCTGTTCCTCATTTAGCTCTGTGAAGAACAGCTTCGAGTTCCGTGGGTCTGTTCCCGGAAGGAGATGGACTTCATCAGAGTTCAAACCAATAGACCCCAGCAGCCCGTTGATTAGGTCATTGTGGACCTGCACGGCGTACTGGTTATCCCGCACATCTGGCTCGTGGAACACCACCTTGTCAACTTCTGGCCCAGGTGTCATAAGCCGCAGGAGCTTATACGTTGGGGGCGGAGATAGGTTCCTGGAATCCCTTGTGCTGCTTGCAATCCAGACATCAAATCGATCATGTGTGCGTATGTGCATGAGGGACCTGTCCGCCATTTGCAGCTTATCGCAACCGAATGGCAAGTTTGAGTTGAGGGCGAGTGCCCGATTGAGAAATGATGGCCTGTCATCATCATCGCTGACAGGTTCAAGCAGGATAGCAACAAAGCGGCCCAGCATGGGCAAATCAGCAAGCAGTCTCTTAATTGCATTTTGGATTTTGTCATATTCAGTCATTTCCCCAACGAGCACTACTTTGGGGCGACTGCCGTAAAGGACGGCAGCAAGTTTTTCAGACGAGTCGCAGTCCTTGAAGAGGTCGTATGACAGGGAGGCAGCCTCTGGAACTCCACTCTTCAGCACCACTTCGTCCTGAATGATGTAATCTGCGTCATCGATGGCTGCCAAACACGCCAATTGACCGGCGTCGGCAGGAACGATGACCTCGTCGCCTGGCGTGGCCAGACGGGCCTGGGTGTCCCGGACACTCATGCGGTCAGGGGACAAGGAGGTGACATTGGCGGCAGTTTGTCAAGGCCCAGCGGCCCGGGCAAGCATGGACAAAAAGACACCGAAAAAAAATAGACACTCAGAAAGGGGCTTTTGGGGGGGCCATGGCTCGGGCTATATGGGCTTGGCAGCCACTACGTGGGTCCCCATGGGTGCTCAAGTACCCGTATTGTCACTAAATCATCACCCAAACCCATCCCAAGGGCGGCAGAAGGGTTTCCGAAAAAGTGGAATTTTGGAAATCTTGCAAGTGTCACTAAACAGCCTTATCCAGCGTGAAAACGGCCTGAAAAAGTCCTCACTAGCAAGGGCCCATAGGGGGGGGCGGCCGGGGGTACCTGGAGTTCGGACCCAGGACCGCCGCCATGGGTTAGGGGGTCCATGTACAAGAAAAAAGTTGCCCCAGACCTGGGTTCAAATCCACACACAGCACCCAGAATACACAAAGAAGTTTTGAACCCCCCCCCCCGACACCCCCCCCACCCCCAACCCCCCCCAAAAAGGGGTACCCGGGTACGGGGGGCTAAAGGGGTCAAAAACAAAAAATTCATTGGGGGATCATTTTCTCTCAAAAAATGATGATTTTACAAGGGGTTGGACATCCGGTACCATACCTTGGGGTATCGTACGCGAATGACCCCAAAAAAGGGGGGTATATGGCGTACGCACCTGCGCTTGATCTAACAACCCTCTTCGAGGTGATTTTGGGGCGGTTCATGGGGGCGATCAGACCCTCTGTTGGCTGCATGCCCTTCCTCGCAGGATGGTGGAATTTCTGCCAGTGGGGTCCTAATTGGCTCCACAATTGCCCTCTCTCCCTCCTGCATAGCCTGTGTCACTGCCTTGTCATGGCTGTGGAGGGATGGTCGCTTAGAAGTGCTGCCCGTGCGCAAAGAAGTGCTGCCCGTGCGCAAAGAAGCGCTGCCCGTGCGCAAAGAAGTGCTGTCCGTGTGCAAAGAAGTGCTGCCCGTGCGCAAAGAAGTGCTGCCCGTGCGCAGGGAAGTGCTGCCCGTGCGCAAAGAAGTGCTGCCCGTGCGCAAAGAAGTGCCGCCGGTGCGCAAAGAAGTGCTGCCTGTTCGCAAGAAAACGCTGCCCGTTTTTTTTTACTTTCAACCGTTTCCGAGATTTTCAGACGGCTACATTTTTATTTTTTTTTCCACCGTTGTGCCCTTCTTCAGGTGGCTGCATTCCCCTTTTTTTTTGGTACTCTTTGGCCATTGTCTGGGAGCTGATTTTTCGTTATTTTCGGCTGTGTTGGCCACTTTCAGGGGGCTGCATTTTTGCTATTTTCGGCCGTTTTGGCCATCTGCAGGCGGCTGCATTTGTAGTATTTTCGGCGGTTTCGGCCATTTTCAGACGGCTGCATTTTTATTATTTTTGGCCGTTTTGGCCATTTTCAGGCGATTGCATGTTTATTATTTCCGGCCATTTTGGAGTTTTTCAGACGGCTACATTCTTATTCTTTCCCGCCGTTTTGGCCATTTTCAGTGGGCTGCATTTTATTTTTTTAGGTTCTTTTTGGCCATCTTCGGGGAGCTGTTTTTTTTGTCATTTCCTGCTGTTTTGGTCATTCTCAGGCGGCTGCATTTTCATTCTTTTCAGCCGTTTTTGGCCATTTTTGGGCGGCTGCATTTTTATTCTTTTCGGCCGTTTCGGCCATTTTCAGCGGCTGCATTTTTATTAATTTCGGCCCCTTTGGCCTTTTTCGGCCGTCCTCGTTGTTTTTTTTTTTCATGGCCATTTTGGCCATTTTCAGGAGGCTGTTTGTTTTGTTTGCAGGCCGTTTTTGGCAATTCTCGGGCGGCTAAATAAATATCATTGTCGGCCAGTTTGGCCAATTTCAGGAGGCTGCTTTTTTTTTTTTGCAGGCCGTATTTGGCCATTCCCGGGCGGCTGCATAAATATCATTTTCGGGCGGCTGCATTGTTATTACTTTCGGCCGTTTTAGCCATTTTCATGCGGTTGCACGTTTATTATTTCCTGCCATTTTTGAGATTTTCAGGCAGCTACATTTTTATTCTTTTTCGCCGTTTGAGCTATTTTCAGGGGGGCTGCATTTTTTTTTTTCGGTTCTTATTGGCCATCTTCGGGGAGCTGATTTTTTGTCATTTCCTGCTGTTTTGGTCATTCTCAGGCGGCTGCATTTTTATTATTTTCAGGAGGCTGCTTTCTTTTTTTGTCGGCCGTTTTTGGCCATTCTCGAGCGGCTGAATAAATACCATTTTCGGCCGTTTTGGCCATTTGCGAGCGGCTGCATTTTTATTTTATTTTTTTCCGGCCGTTCTGGGCATTTTCAGGCGGTTGAATTGTGTGAATGCAGCCACCCGAAAATGGCCAAAACAGCCGAAAAAAAATTACGTGGAGCCCCCTGAAAATGGCCAAACATAAAAAAAATGCAGTCTGAAAATGGCCAAACCGGCCGAAAATAATAAAAATGCAGCCGTCTGAAATGGCCAAAATGGCCGAAACTGATAAACATGCAACCGCCTGGAAATGGCCAAAACGGCTGAAAATACCAAAAAAACCAGCTCCCCGAGAACGGCCAAAACAAACCGAACATAATTAAAATGCAGCCGCACGAAAATGGCCAAAACAGCCGTACAAAATAAAATGCATCCCCCTGACAATGGCCAAAACGGCGAAAAATAATAAAATTGGAGCCGCCTGAAAATGGCCAAAACCACCTAATTTATGAATATTCAGTCGCTAAGAATGGCCCAAATAACGAAAAAGAAATAAAAATGCCGCCGCTCGAGAATGGCCAAAACAACCGAAAATAAAAAAGAATAAAAAATAAAAAAGGAGCCGTCTCAAAATGGCCAAAACGGGCGAAAATTTGAATCTGGGGTCAATTAAATGCACAACAGCCTTCCTTCCGGACCATACCTTCACTGCAAGGCAATGTTCAGACTGAAAGAGCGAAATTGCAGCCACACAACAAACTGTTTGCATATTACCACTATTGCAGCACTCCTGAACGCTAGCATATGCTGTGACTTCAGAGGAACATTGAATGAGTAGTGCTACGGGGCAACAATAAGGAAAGCTGGAAGCAGCTGGCAACGGATCACATCTGTAAGCCGCACATAGCAACCTATGATAAAGGAAATTGCAGCAGGCACAACACAGTGCAGCGCATGAAACCCCCCACATACTGCGGCCCATTGGTGGGCGGTGGTGCGAAAGAAATTATGTTTAGGAGCATAGCCCTTGGGCTGGATGGCTATTTCCCCCCATCATTTTCCATACGGATTGCAGCTGGACGGCGATGAAGAAAACCATCCACTGGTAGAGCACGAGGCTCCCCCTTTCAGTGAGAAGGTCTCCTCACAGGTCGCATGGGCATGGCCATCCACGACACCCGTTGCTCAGCGCAAGCATCTACCCCGAGTGGGCAAGAAAACTTTCAGCACTGCACATACACTGACCGCCACATCGACGCCAGAAGGGATAAATCCGCGGGGATCTGCCTCCCATTCACCATGTCACAACAGCGAAATACCCCCTGAAACAGTACTGAGTGCCACACCCCCAGTGCGCGCAAGTCCTGCAAGGGTTGAGGGGGCATTACCCCTCCCCCCCTCCGCACCACCGAGCTGGATTTCAACGCGCCCTGCGGAAATGTGGACGTCGACAAAGGCATGGGTGCCAACTGGAGATAAGGCAAAACGGAGGGTTCCAACAACAGCCCCACTCCATCCGCCGCGCTGCGAAACGGCACCTGATGCCAACCCGCGAACGGACCCGGCCCGCTCACCAGTGTAATGAACGCCTGACTGTGTACCCACTGCGCATACACCCCCAGCCCTGCCTGCCCCGGCTCCCCCTCCGCCGGCAGCAAAGCCAGGATCTGCATGGTCAAGTGCCAAATATTGAGGCCCAAAGCTACTCGATGGACCATATGCAGGTGCTCTGTTGGACAGTATGTATGCGCCGCGAGATACGGTGCTGGCGCAGTCCATGAAGCAAAGAGCCCCCCCACCCCCTGAGCTATGCAAAAGTCCCAAAATTAATATGGTACCCACGGCTACTGTAGCTTGGACAAGCCCGGAGCTTACACGTACCACATACAACTATTGCAGGGTGGGCTGGTGCAAGAAAGGGGAACCGCAGTGCCCAAACTCCCCCCACATCAAGCTGTAGGGGTACAAATTGGCCAAGACAAAACACGTGTCCATGTGCTCACACAACATGCAAATTCGTCGCCAAAGCTATGTCTTATGAGCCTACACTACAGTTGGTACCAAAGTAAATGAGGTACCAAATTGATAGGGTCCCTACGCCCGCTGTAGGTTGGACAAGACCGCAGCTTTTTTTTGGGGGGGGGGATGTCCGTATTTCCATGCCCAGCGGGAGCCTGGAGAGGGTGCAACCTTGCGCCAGCCTTTTCGCTACTACCGGCATGTACGCCCCTGGGACCGCAACATTCCGCAACAGCACTCCTGGATACTTTATCTATGGCGTAACCGTGATCCCCACTACCGATTGCACGGGTTCCACTTCCGCCTCAGACTGTTGAATTATCGCATACGTCTTGTTATAGTTTACTTGCAGCCCCCAAAAGTACCCAAAGACCTACGTGGAAGTACTTGGCAGAGCTGGGGTCGGAGGGGTATGGGCTGTTGGTGTCGTTGCTGGCTCAACCCAAGGAGTCCGTATACAGAGCGGACATGGACGAGCGGTTGCACATGCAGTTGCAGAGCCACGCCACGCCACGCCACGCCACGCCACGCTACACCACATCACCCCAATCCACCCCACAACACCCCGTGCCACACCACGCCAATGGCGGGGGTCGCCCAGAGTGGACACGAGGCCTACCAAACCCATGTGGCCTCCGGGGTGGGCGCCTTCCAAGAAGGGGAGGCCATGATCCTCCTATTGTACATCCGGAGGTTGGCACAGCAGCCAGGAGTGTACTGGCTGGTGCCGGATTCCGAGGCAGCGGTGGGGGCCCTCCCGACGTATCAAGAAGGGGGCCATTGTGGGGATGGCATACACCACCTCTATGCCACGGTCCTTGGGGGCCGCCGCCGCTCCCCGGCCTCGGCCATAAACGTGGTCACTACGCCGTCACACTGCATAACGGACCTAAACGTCCGCATAGATGCGGCGACACAAGAGCCGCCGGAGGTCGACCTGACATGGCTCCTCCGCCGCCCCTTCTCCTTTCTCCCCCCGATGACCTACCGGGACCAGTGGTAGCTCTCCCCAACGGCGCTGAGCGACTAGTTGCAAGATCAAGCCTCAATTCCGGCGGGGGTCGGCTATGAGGCCCGATGGGGAGTGAACTACACGTCGGGTAGTGGCCTCTCCCTCGGCTGGTTCGACAGTGACCAGTAGCGCCACATTACGGCGCACCGCATGGACAACGTCCCCACGATGACTGTCTGGGCGCACCGGTCCTCCCACCGGAAGACGGTGCTAGACACCAAGTGCCTCGTCTGTGGAGCGCAGCCCGAAACGGCGCCCCACCTGTGGGCTTGCTTGGCCCAGTCCCATGAGTGGGGGCCGGCTCACTAGCGGCTTGCAGAGTGGCTTGATCAAAAGATGGGGAAACGGGCCGTGTCCGTGTGCCACTAGCTGTGGGAGCCGGCTGTAATGTGGCAGTGGGCGGCAACCTTGCGAACCCCCTCCGTGCAACGAGCCCACATGGAGTGCTCCGGGCCCCACACGCTAGGGACAGAGTTCATACGCAGGGTCATCGAGGACTCCATTAGAGTCTGGTACGCCCACGCCAAGGCGCCAGCCACGTTACTGAAGGCCCGCTTGGGCCCCGGCAGCACGATGGCGTGCGTGTTGCAGGAGCTACGCCTACACCAGCAGCCGGAGAGAGAGGGAGTACAGCGGGAACTTCTGGGATGACAACAGTCGCCTGGAGCGTGACACCCAAGTTTCCCCGACACCCCTCTTTCCGTCGATAACCACACACTTACACACGGCGCGTGCGCTACACACACAGCCCTCCCGTTTACGTGCACCCGTGGGTAGACATCCCGGCCATTGCCTTCTGGTAACAGTGCCTTCGGCACACCACACCACACCACACCACGCCACGCCACGCCACGCCACGCCGTGCCACGCCACACCACACCACATCACACCACATCACCCCACCCCACCCCACCCCACCCCACCCCACCCCACCCCACCCCACCCCATGCCACCCCACCCCACCCCACTCCAAAGAGCCCCCAGAGCGACCCCGCACAGGGTCCAAGATTTCAAAGAGGTCCCAGTGCGCTCACGCACGGGGGCCATGACTTCAAAGAGGCCCCGATGTGATCCCGCAGAGGGTCCAGGATTTCAAAGAGGCGCCACTGTGATCCCGCATAGGGGCCCTGACTTCAAAGAAGCCCCGGTGCGCTCACGCACAGGGGCCATGACTTGAAAGAAGCCCCAGTGTGCTCCCGCACAAGGGCCAGGATTTCAATGAGGTCCCAATGGGGTCCCGCACAGGGGCCATGACTTCAAAGAGGCCCAATTGCGATCCCGCCACGAGGCCATAAGTACAAAGAGGCCCCAGTGCGATCCCGCACAGGGTCCAGGATTTCAAAGAGGTCCCAGTGCGCTCACGCACGGGGGCCATGACTTCAAAGAGGCCCCGATGTGATCCCGCAGAGGGGCCAAAATTTCAATGAGGCGCCATCACGCTCTTGCACACGGGCCATGACCTAAAAGAGGCCCCACTGCGCTCACGCACAAGGGCCATGACCTAAAAGAGGCACCACTGCGCTCACGCACAAGGGCCATGACCTAAAAGAGGCCCCACTGCGCTCACGCACAAGGGCCGTGACCTAAAAGAGGCCCCACTGCGCTCATGCACAGGGGCCATGACTTCAAAGAGGTCTCAATGCGATCCCGCACAGGGGCCATAAGTACAAAGAGGCCCCAGTGCGCTCATGCATAGGGCCCAAGATTTCAATGAGGCCCCAGTGCACTCACACAGGGGGGCGATGATTTCAAAGAGGTCCCAACGCACTCCCGCACAAGGGCCATGATTTCAATGGGGCCCCGGTGTGATCCCGCACCAAGGCCGGTATTTCAAAGAGGTCCCAGTGCACCCCCGCACAGAGGGCCATGACTTCAAAGAGGTCTTAGTACGATCCCGCACAGGGGCCATAAGTACAAAGAGCCCTCAGTGCGCTCCCGCACAGGAGCCATGACCTAAAAGAGGCCCCACTGCGCTCATGCACAGGGGCCATGACTTCAAAGAGGTCTCAATGTGATCCCGCACAGGGGCCATAAGTACAAAGAGGCCCCAGTGCGCTCAACCATAGACCCTAGGATTTCAATCAGGCCCCAGTGCACTCACACACGGGGGCGATGATTTTAAAGAGGTACAATTGCGATCCTGCACAGGGCCCATGACTTCAAAGAGGTCCCAGTGTGATCCCGCATAGGGCCCATGACTCCCAAGAGGCCACACTGCGCTCACGCACAAGGGCCATCACTTCAAAGAGGTCTCAGTGCAATCCCGCACAGGGGCCAAAAGTACAAAGAGGCCCTAGTGCGTGTTACAGGAGTTCCATTGCCCACTGCCCACAGGCAGTGTGGCGGTGCATTGCAGCAGGTCCACTGCCGACCACCCTCGGGTAGTGCTGCAGTGCATTGCACGAGTTCCACTGCCCACTACCCCTGGGCAGTGTGGCAGTGCATTGCAGAAGTTCCACTGCCCACTGCCCACAGGCAGTGTGGCGGTGCATTTCAGGATTTCAACTACCCGGTGCCCCTGAGCGGTGAGGCAATGTGTTGCTGGTTCACCTGGTACAACACACACAGTCCAGTGCAGCACGGCACACACAGTGCAGTGCAGTGCGGTGCACGGCACCAAGCAGTGCAGCACAGCACACAAAGTGCAGTGAGCCCAATAGACCCTGTGTGACCGTGCACGGGCGTCGGCAAAGCAGCACCGGCCTAGTGCAACTGTGCACTAGTCCCGACTGTACAACAATACACTGGCACACAGCGCTCACTGAGACACACAGCCCTCCCGTTTACCTGTACCAGTGGGTAGACATCCCAGCCATTGCCTTCTGGTAACAGCGCCTTCGGCACACCACGCCACGCCATGCCACACCACACCACGCCACGCCATGGCGAGCCATGCCATGATGCCATACCATACCATACCACACCACAGGACACCACAGGACACCACAGGACACCACACCACACCATACCACACCACACCACACCACACCACACCACACCACACCACACCACACCACACCACACCACACCACACCACACCACACCACACCACACCACACCATACCATACCATACCATAAAGGTCGGTACGTGGCAACAATGGTCAGTCTGGATACGTAAGCAATTTCTCTCGTGGCAAGAAACATATGTGTCCCTATGGCAGGCTCAAGTGGCCGACAATGTTCCAGATGCGCAGCTCAGTAGTATCGTAGTAAGCCTATCCCGGGAAGACTTCATTAAGTATGTCTCAAAGTCTGTCTCTGTCAACACCTCTAGTATACGCGTGAAGATGTCCGTGCTGTACATATTCTACGCGGTATATGCTCAATGGGCTCATCAAGATGGCCAACTGCCCCTATATCAATTGGCATTCGACGCCGGCAAGAGCTGTGTGGAAGAATGTCCCCGAAAAATTGATGAACTGCCCAAGGTCGTTACGGCTGCCATCAAAGACCTAAACATCGAGCCATCACTAGCGATATCCGGCGGGGGCGCGGAGTGATCCCCCAATCGTGGTATGCCTGGTGGTGGTGTTGTGCCTGGCAAGCCTAATAGTCTACTGTCGGAGGCTAACATGCCCAACTGGCAACGGCTCCTGGTTCCGCCGTCTAACTGTGCAGCGTTAGCAGATAGGATGCAGAGGATCGTGGATGATGTGCAGTATCTGTCTGAGTTGATCACATCAACAACAGCCAAGTCTCTGGAGGAGTTACTCGTGTCTCATAGAGTCTAGAGCCAATTAGCCAATGCTCTGTCTGCAGTCCGCACAGCTGCTCAGCTGCACGCCGAGGTTCGTCAGATCACGTCCAGGGTTGCTACAGGTCTGAAACAGCAGCTACAGGCTCCACTAGAAGAATGGGTAGGCATGTGCATGAAGCTGGCGCCTACACACCACACCACACCACACCACACCACACAACGCCATACCATACCATACCATACCATACCATACCATACCATACCATACCATACCATACCATACCATACCATACCATACCATACCATACCATACCATACCATACCATACCATACCATACCATACCATACCATACCATACCATACCATACCATACCATACCATACCAATACCTTACCATTACCATTACCATTACCATGACTATGACCATGACCATCACCAGTACCATTACCATTACCATTACCATACCATACTATACCAGAACCAGCATTAGTGGCAGAGGAAGAATATTGGAGGTACTCATACCACCGAAGGTGGCGGCAGCGCTGCCCTTGCTGATGAAACCCCTGTTTGAGAAGGTGGTTCAGACAGCCTTCAAAAAGTTGAAGGGGGGTTCGTCGCCGGGAAAGGATGGTAATACCAGCTGAGGTGTACCAAGCGTTCCCACAGGTGTTTGTACCGCGGTTGCAGGCGGTCATGAAGCTGTTCTAACGGGAGGGGGGTGGCTGCGAGACGCATGGACCGTTTCCTTGTTGCGCGGTCTGCCCAAGTTGGCAGCGGCAGCGAAAGCGAAGGATATGCGGCCGTTTGGCACTGCAGCGGGTCTGAGGTATGTATGGGATGGATGTCCACAGTCTAGCGTTCTTTGGTTGTAGATCGACGATGGTCACCACTCTCCAGAGTAACTCTGGCAGTCCAACTGTACTTCAAGTATCACGCAGCGGAGCCGCGACGCACATTGTCCAAAATGTCCATTAAGGCGCCGCAGTCTAGCGTTCTTTGAACGGGGGTGGGGTGGGGGCAGGCATCCCAGCACAATACCTCAATATGGCCGGGCGACTTTTCTCTCCACAAATGGCTCTGACCCCCCTCTGCCCACCGATCCAGCTTTGCCAATCTCCAAATCGTGAGGCCTTGCTGCACCCCCCGTGCTGCACTACCCCCGCCCCACAGCAAAAACGCTCCCCCGCCACCCAATGCCCCCCAGGATAGAAAGAATAGGGAGGGCCCAGAGGAAACTGGGCATGGGGAAAGGGACCACAGGACAGGGCAGACCGCGCTCGCCAAAAAGGTGCAGAGCGCAGAAGGAGGAGAAGGAAAGGGCAAAAGGGGAAGAATCATTATGGTAGTTAGAAGCCCCTGTCAGGAAAATTATCCTGCAGATGCACACCCCAGCGCGCACCAGTCAGTGCTGGAGTCCGCAACCCCAGCATGGACTCGGAGTGTGCATCTGAGGATTTACATCTGACCTGGTGCATCTGGAAGCACCTGGTCAATGGCACGGGCAACAGCCCGTCTCTGGGACGGCCGACCATGGAGTAGTCAAACAGGACAAGTCATCCAGGGGCTCCGTTGACACAACCAAAACACGTTCGGACCCACAGAGGGTCAGAATGAGCAGTGGCGAGAGGCCAATAGGCACTGCCAAAGGCAAACAACCTAATAAAGGGCCTTGTGCCAAAGCCCCCCTCCGTGTGACATTTCGTCTAGGTATTGTTTCTTTACGAGGCCCTGAACAGTCACCCGCTCTTCCCTTCGCGAGCTGTGCCGGGCCAGTGTTTTCTGCCGGTCGCTGCAGCTGGTGTTCCTGGTGGTGTTGTTTCCGCATTCGAGGGGGCCCAGTAGTTGGTGCACTGGGGTTGTGCCCGTTGTTGCGGGGGTCGTTTTAGGGTTTCTGCTGCCCACTCACCTCTCCGCACAGGTCGTCCACCAAGTGTATCGCCAAGTGTATAGTGTATGTATAGTGTAAATGGTGAGAGGCCGATTAGCGCCGCCAAGCTCCAGACAGCACAATACCCAGGGTTCATGCCATACCCCCCCGCCCCGTGTGACATTCCGTCTGGTTGTTGTTTCTTTATGGGGCCCTGGACAGTCACCCGTCCTTCCCTTCCCATGTTGCGTCGGGTCCCTGCTTTCTGTCGGCTGCTGCGGCCGGTGCTCCTGCTGGTGCCGTTTCCGTGTTCGCGGAGCCCAGTCGTTGGTGTGTTGGGGCTGTGCTGGATGTGGCGGGATGTGCCGTTTGCGCGTCAGCGGCGCCCAGTAGTTGGCGTGTTGGGGTTGTGCTGGTTGTTGCGGGGGTCGCTTGACTGTTCTTGAGGTACACGCACCTCCGTCCTCAGGCCGTCCACGACCTGCCTCGCTGCATTTCCGTGTGGGTGAGGCCCAGGTACCCTGCTCCTCCATGCGTTGTCCCCACCGTCCACCACATACGCTCCCCCACTCCCCTTGTTGGTTGTGGGTAGCGTGCGCTTGATGGTTGACGCGGGTGGCGTGTGCGCCTACATGCACCCCAGCCCCCCGCTCGGAGCAATAATTTCATCCGCCAAAAAGCTTTGAATCCCAAAAATGGCACATACTACACATACTCTGGGGGACATTCGTTATGTGCCACCGCGGAGCAAATGGGCACTTTTTCCGATTTTTGCGACTTCCGCTCCGATGAGGAAAAGTGTCGTCCATGGGAAGGGGGAGGGGGGTCCGTGTATGCGTTCTGAAGTCTGCATGACTAGGGCTTGAAAGTGAGCCCGGGCTCAGGGTCCATTAAAGGGAGGGCCTGGAGCAGTATCTTCCGAGTGCAACTCAATCTGGATCCAGTCGTGCTTCAGGCTCAGGTGTAGATGCCCGTGATGCCAGCGGAGCAGGGGCCTGAGGCATGTCAGAGTGGAACGGTGATTCGGGACTCAGATACTGGGGACTGGCGCAGGGTGTCACGGGCTCTGGACCGAGCACGTCCAAGCCACGGGCGCTAAACGAGACCGGGCCCAGCGGGGACGGTACGGACGTTGGGGTGGCCTCAGCGAGCACCACGCTTTTCACGACGCCAAGGTCGCGGTCCGTGATGGTCTCAGTGCGCGCGGCCAGGCTCTCCACAAACGCCACGAACTCTGCCTCGCGGACCTTCGGGCCCTGCACGAGCAGGCGCAACTGGAACACGGACGCGTCCTCCGAACCGGCGCACGCCGCGACGTGGCCGGGACCGCACTCCTCCATCGCGACGTTGTCGATGCGGCTGTAGAACTGCCCGATATCGGAGCTGCCCTGGAGCGTCGAGGTGACGGAGAACGCGGTGTTGGGCTGGAACAGCACCTCCTCCTCCTCCGGAAAGTCGGAGTACTGCGCGATGCCTTTGGCCGAGACGCTGCTGAGGAAGAACAGGGTCCCCGTGGCCCCGGTGCTGAACTCCTCGGCCACGGCGCGGCTCTTCGACGCGCTCGAGAACGCCCGCCAGCGGGTCTTGTGGCCGCTCTTGTAGACGCTGCAGTCAAACTGGCAGTTGATGCCGCGGTACAGTTTGCCGCGATGGGCGGGCAGGCCCTCGAGCGCGGTGTCGACGGCCCAGATCAAGGGCCGCCAGAACGCGATGCCCCGCGCGTCGCCGCGCCGCATGGCGGTGTTCATGGCGCTGTAGATCTGGTCCTGCGGCTCGTCGATGTCGCGGAGCTGGTACGTGTAGACGTAGATGGCCAGCGCTTGCTTGGCCCGCAGCGCGCACCGCTGGCGCTGGAGCTCGTGCAGCTTCATGACGGCATCGGTGGCCATCTCCACCAGCGCGTCCAGCTCGAAGAACAGGCCGAGGGGGCACGCCGCGAGCGACACGCAGAAGGGCAGAACGTCCACGGGGCTGCGGTACCCGGGCTCGTAGAACCGGACCCGGCCGTCCTCGACCTGCGGCGCGGCCAGCCCGTCGTTCAGCCGACTGCCGATGCCGGTCGCGCGCGCGCTCCTGCCGGGCCCGCGCCCGCTCCGGCCCATGAAGGCCTCCAGCGCAAGGCACGGCGCGTCCGCCCCTGGTCTCGCATGGCCCAGGACCTGGTCCAATTCCGTGCGCAGCGCGTCCTCGAGCATCTGCCTGCGCCCCTCGTCGGCCGTGCCGAGCAACATCCGGTCCTTGCACGGGGGGGCCACCAGGGACACGTCCACCACTCCCTCCTCGTGCAGGAGCGCCAGCACCCCGCGGTCCTGCGACCGCGCCGGAAGATGCCCGAAATCGACCACGCACGCAGCGCCCCAATCGCCAACCGCGTCGACGACGGCAACGACTGCGCCGGCGCAGACGAACGCAGGGCGCACGCGGCTCCGGATGGCGACGATCCCCCCCGACGCAGTCTCGTGGGTCAGCGCCCGGAGGTCCAGCGAACACGCGACCCCCTCGGCCTGTACACCGAGCGTGGCCTGCCCCTGCGCCAGCGCGGCACTGATCTGCGACTGCACCGCGGGAGTGTAGTCCTGCCACAGACCGTCGCCCGCTCTGTACTGCCAGCTGAGACACTGAGGGTACTGGTCCTTGTGGCGCCGAATCACGTGCCGAATCGTGGCCTCGTCACCGGAGGCCACAGCCTCGTCCAGCAGCCCGCGGACGTGCGGGACCCTGGCAAGGCCCAGGTCCTTCGGCGTCAGCATCGGACCCGTGCATGCGACGTCCGGCGGGTAAGCTACGGGGCCGGGGTCCTGCAGCTCCATCGACACTGCGCAGTCGTCCACCTTCTTCTTCAGGGTCCCGTAGATGGAAAGCTTTTTTTTGAGTTTTGTCAGTCGGGTCGGTGCAAGCTCTTCCGGGGGTTCCGCTGACAGGCCTTCCAGGAGGTCGCGTGCGCTCGCGTCGCATGTCGCGCAGTCCAGCAGCAGCCGGAACTTCGGCTTGCCGCTGCCGAGGTGCGCCGACAGGCACCAGCCAGCGTCGGCCGGCCGCGCGTCCCCCGGCGCTGGCTGATAGTAGTAAATGTACCGGCCGCGCGTGTGCCCGACGTACACCGGCAAGCCATTGTACTGCAATAGCGGCTGATGGACGTACACATCCGCCATGTCCGGGTCAGGGGCCCGCCGGAGGGAAAGGCTGCACCCCAGAACCGGGTCGACCATGAAGTACGGGGCGAGGGATGCCGCGTCGGTCATGAACTGCAGGACCGCGACGCTGCCGGCCCGCGCCGCCAGGTGCATGACGGTGCACCCGCCCCGCCCCGCGACCGGGACCGCCTGCAAGCGCGGCTCGCGCCGCAGGGCCTGCAGCACCGCGGGGTCCGCGCCCCGCTCGATCGCGGCGGCAAACATGTGCACCAGCTCGACGTCGGTCAGGGCGGCGCCCTGGGCGGCGCACCACCGCTCCCAGCGCGCGGCGTCGCCGCCGACGCGCTCGCAGTGCAGCTGCCAGCAGCCCATGTGCCAGGGGCGGTGCGGGGGGGCCTCGGGCCAGGGGTCCCAGACCACGGGTCGCGCGCACAGCACGCAGCGCACGTGCGCCACGTGGGCCTTCCCCGCCACCGCCCGCCCGTCCGGGGCGGGGAGGTACACCCCGGCGTACCGGAACCGCGACACCGGCCCCTGGCACACGGGGCAGCGGTACGTCGCCCCGTCCCAGCACGCCCAGCCCCCGATCCCCAGCAGCAGCGCGGCCCCGGCCCCGGCCATGGCGACGCCAGCGCACACTAGCGCCTGAGGCCGCGCCTCCGGGTCGCTGGTCACCACTGCGGCCAGGGTCCAGATCGTTCCCACCCACACAGCCCAGGCACTTACGAGAACCCCCGCGCGCACCCGGCGCTGCAGCAGCCGCGGGTTGCGCTTCCACTTGGCGATTTTCAGGGCCGCAAACCGGTGGCCGTGCCACCAGCAGAGGCCGAGCGCGCACGCGACGCACACGGCGGTCAGGAGGCAAAGCAGCAGCAGCAGCAGCGGCGACGCCGCCGATACGACGTATAACTCGGCCACAACGTCCCCCGACGCAGCGCGAGGCACCGCACGCGCGCCGCGCGTCCCGCCCGCGGCAATCGACGGGCTGTACAACAGCACAACAGAGATTTCGGACGAGGAGGCCGTCGGCAGCAGTTGCGGGTGCCCGACGTGCTGCGTCGTGAAGCGGCTGCTGCACGCATCGCAGCCCGGGCAGCCCGGCGCAGTGGCTGGGCACCCGCTTTCGAAGCGGAGCGACAGCTCCCCGTTCAGCATCTGCGAAATGAGGAGGTAAACGCTTCGCCTCCGCAGCGAGACCGACCCAGACCCGAGGCTTAGGGCCTGTGTACATAAGCGGGTGCCCGAGAACTGCAGCGGGCCGCTGGCCGCGGCCCCGGGGCTCTTCAAGCACGTGCTCCACTCGGCGGTGGACGTGGGCATCACAGTGCGCGTTGCGGTGGCGGTGATGGAGGGCGTGGACGAGCGGGTCGGGGACGGGGAGCGCGTCGCGCGCGCCGTCGACGTGGCCGTCCACGCAGGCGTGGGCGTGGGCGTGAACGTCTCGCAGGTGGTCCCGTTCCCGAACGTCCCGGGGTCGCATGTGCAGTGGAATCGGCCGTCGACGATGCGGCACCGGGCGTTGGCGGCGCAGGGGTTGCGGCCGGGCGTGCACTCCGCGTGGACGGAGGGCTTGAGGAACGCCTTCTGCACTCCGGAGCGGACGCAGTCCCCGTTGTGGACGTCGCTGCCCGCGCCGGAGAACAACGCGCACTGCCCGCGGCACTCGTGGGCGGTCGAGCACCCGGTCATCGCGATGGCCGTGCAGTCCGGATCGATGGTGCAGTCCCGCTCGCACTCCGCCTTCGACTTCAGGGACACGCCGTATCGTCTGCTTACGAGGCCCCCCGACGGACAGCCGTCGAACAAGTAGTGGTACGCCACGGCGGCGGGCTTGAGGTAGGTCTTCTGGTTCCCGCTCACGTCGCAGCCCCCGTTGCGGACGCCCTGCCCAGTGCCCGAGAACAGCCAGCACTGCCCCCAGCATTCGGGGGACTTCAGGCACCCGTTGACCTCGATCATGTTGCAGGCGGGCGCGGCGTCGCAGGCCCGCTCGCAGCTGAGCAGGTCCAAATAGATGGACTTCATGACCTTCTGCTGCGGGGTCGCGTACGCCAGGCCCCCTCTTGGGCAGCCATCGAAAAGGAAAGTGTATGTCCCCGGCGATGGCGGATCGGACTCACTCCCGCATTCCCCTGCACTGCACGCCTCCGTCTGCGTAGTCGAGGGGCACGCCGCGCTGCCGTTGAGTCCGACCGAGCGGAGGGAGCGTGTCCGTCGTCGCGCGCCCTTCCCGCAGCCCAGAGAGCAAAGCCCCCACGCGGTCCACTCGCCAACTTGGCACTCGGCCTCGACGCAGTCGCAGTCGATGAAGGGGTACTTGTTGCACAGCGCATTGTACGCCCACGTCGTCTTGAACGCGGCCAGCCCCTCGTTCGGGGCGGTGACCGCATCCCCGGCCCCGGGGTGGCACGCGAAGGCGAGGCCGCCGGACCAGCCCCCGGTGGCGTGGACAAGGCGGTACCCGTTGTCGGCGGAGAGCCACTGGTTGGCCGTGTTGGCGTCCACGTACACGGCCTCCACGTCCCCGTTGCTCAGGGCCATCCACATGTCCAGGCGCGCGCCGTACGCCACGACGCCCGCGGGGTGGAACAAGGAGCCGACGGCCGACTGGAAGTGGCTGGCGGCCGCGACGCCGGTCTGAACGCCCACCGTTCTGCCCACGGCGTCGGCCGGGAAGACGGGGGCCACCGCGGCCGGCACCACGAACCCGGCCTTGGCCTGGTCCCGGTTGATGTACGGGCTGGTGAACGCGGTGGACTGCTGCCACGTCATGATGTTGGTCGCGCCCACGGCGCAGTGGAACCAGTGGTCCTGGTAGCCCTCGCCGGGGTAGTGCTTGGTATTGCGGGGCCACCCGAACCGGGAATAGTCCGCGGTCCTTAACGACTGCCGAGGCACGATCACGATGGCGCATTCTTTCGCGATTTGCGCGCACACCGCCTTCGTGAGCTCGATGTCGAACCCCCGGAGCACCCCGTCGTGGATGTAGCTGTGGTCCGCGAAATCCGCCGCTGTGGCAACCACAATATCCGCGCGCCCCAGCGGGTGGTCCGCGGTCGCCGGGTGCCCTAGAGTCTTCGTATTTGCGAACGTCGCCCCCGAAAGATCGCACGCGACACTCGGATACTTTGCGCACAGATCTGCGTATGCGGTGGTCGCCTTGAAAGCCACCAACCCCCGGTTCAGGGCCGCCACTTTGTCTCCGTACTCTGGGTGGCACCCATACGCCACGCCCTCCGACCAGCCTGCGTCCGCGTGCACCATTTGGTACCCGCGGACGGACGTGAGCCAGATGTCTGCCGTGCCCCTGTCCGCATACACGGCGTCCACGGCGCCTAGGGCCAGCGCTGCCCACATCTCGGACTGCGCAGTGTACTGCACCACGTCCGCCGGGAAGAAGCGGAAGCGGGACGCCTGCCGGAGGAAGTGCAACGTCGCGCCAAACCCCTTCACCAGCGCGACCTTCCTGCCGGCGGCGTCCGCCGGGAAGCCGGGCGCCGCGGCATCCGCGACGACGAAGCCCGCCGCGTAGGCCGCCGTGTCGGAGTACGGGTGGCTGAAGGCGATGGACTGCTGCCGCACGACGACGTTGAGGGTGCTGAGGGTGCAGTGAAACCAGCGGCTCTGATGGCCAACGCCCGGGTACATGTCCAACTCTAAGTGCCCGACCGGCCACCGGAACTGGGAGGCCTCTGAGGCCCAGGCCGACTGCCACGGGATGGTCACGATGGCGCACCGCTGGTCCGCGCGCGCGCACACCGCGCGGGTGAGCTCGATCCCAAAGCCGCGCAGCACCCCGTCGACGATGTTGTTGTGGGCCCCCCAGTCCGCCTCCGTCCCAATGACGATGTCCGCGCGCCCCAGCGGGTGATCCGCGACCTCCGGGGTCGTCTCGGTCTTGGTGTTGGCGTACTCCGCCCCGGCGGTGTCGCACTTGATGCCGGGGTACCTGGCGCAGAGCATACGGTACTCCTGGGTCCGCTTAAACGTTGCCAGCCCTTGGTTCAGTGCCGCGACCACGTCCCCGTACTCTGGATGGCACCCATACGACATGCCCCCGGACCAGCCACTGGTCGCGTGCACGTACCGGAACCCGACACCGGCGTCTTGGCCGGTCGCCTCGTCTGCGTACACAGCGTCCACTAGCCCGCGCCGCAAAGCTGCCCACATCTCGGTTCGGAGCACGAACAGCACCACATCCGCTGGGGCGAACGCGCGGCCGACGTTGGCGAGGAAAAACGTGCTTGACGACCACCCGTCGACCATCCCGACGACGCGGCCCTTCGCGTCGCTCGGAAAGGTCGTCGCCGCGGAGACCGCCACCACAAACCCCGCCCGGTCCGCCGTCTTGTCCGTGTACGGGCTCGTGAAGGCGACGGACTGCTGCCGAGCGACGAGGTTGCGCGTCCCGACGGCGCAGTGGAACCAGCGGTCCTGGTGGCCCTCGCCCGGGTAGTTCTGCGAGTTCCGCTGCCACCCGAACCGCGAGTAATTGGAGGTCCAGACCGACTGCCACGGCACCAAGACGACGGCACACGTCTTGCCGACGCGCGCGCACACGGCCTTGGTGAGCTCGATGTCGAAGCCGCCCAGCACTCCGTTCCGGATGTAGTTATGGTCCCCGAAATCGGCCTCCGTGGCCACCACGATGTCCGCGCGCTGCGCCGGGTGGTCCGCGATCTCCGGGTTGCGGAGCGTCTTCACGTTGGCGAATCGCGCCCCGGAATGCGCGCACGTGACGCTCGGGTACTTCGCGCACAGCTCCACGTAGCCTTGGGTTGCCATGAAGGCGGCCAGCCCCTGGTTCAGGGCGGCCACCACGTCGCCGTACTCTGGGTGGCAGCCGTAGGACAGGCCCCCAGACCATCCTGCAGCAGCATGGACCAGCGTGTACCCGCTGTCAGAGGAGATGAAGCCCCGGGCGCTTTCGATGTCCAGGTATAAAGCGTCGACGGCGCCAGAGAGCAGCGCGCCGAACAGTTCCGCCTGCGATCTGTACTGAGCCGTTTCTTGGGGGTGGAACAGATCCCGGCGGATCTGGAAGTACGTGGTCACCGCCCAGCCGATCAACAGGCCCACACTCGCGCCCGCGGCATCCTCTGGAAACTCGGAGGCAGCGGACTCCCGGACAATGAACCCAGCCGTGTCCGTGCCCGGGTCAGTGTACGGGTGCGTGAACGCGATGGACTGCTGCCGGGCCACGATGTTCCTCGTGGCCGCCGCGCAGTGGAACCACCGCCGGTGGTGGCCCTCCCCGGGGTACTCTTTCGAATTTTGCGGCCATCCGAAATCCCGATGATCGGACGGCCACACGGACTGCCAGGGCACAGCGACGGCGGCACACGTCTTCCCGGCGTGCGCGCACACTGCGTTCGTAAGCTCCAGGCCAAACCCGCCCACGACCCCGTTTCGGACGTAGGAGTGCTCCAGGAAGTCCGCGTCGAAGCCAATGACGATGTCTGCGTGCCGCTGGGGGTGGTCGGCAATGTGGCGGCTGGAGGAGGTCTTCACGTTGCGGTATTCCGCGCAGCCACACTCATCGCTGTTGCACGCCTGCGCGTCCCCCAGGGCGGGGCACGAAGTGCCATTCACCCCTTCAACAATCGACCGGAAGCGGCGCCGGGTGCCTCCCCCGCATCGGGCGGAGCAGGCGCCCCATGCCGACCACTCCCCAACGACACAATCCGCCTCTGGGCAGTCGCAGTTGACGGTGGGGTACCTGTTGCACAGCTGGCGGTACCGCGACGTCGCCTTGAAGGCCTTGATCCCCTTGCTCAAGGCGGCCACGACGTCGCCGTACTGCGCGTGGCACTGGTACGCGGTGCCCTTGGACCAGCCGCTCGACAGGTGCACCAACTTGTAGCCGTTGCCCGACGACAGCCAGCCCCTCCCGGTGGTCTCCAGGACGTACACCGCGTCGATGGACTCCGCAATCAGCGCCTTCCAGAGCTCGAACTGCCGGACGTAGTGCACCACCCGCCGCGGGTGGAACAGCGCGCCAACGTTCGCCTCGAAATGGTACGTCTGCGCCCACCCGCTGAGCACGCCCACGGTCCGGTCCGCAGCGTCGGGCGGGAAAACCGGCGCCGCCCACTCTGGCACAACAAAACCCGCCTTGTCGACCGACGGGTCGGTGTACGGGTTTGTGAACGCGGCGTTCTGCTGCCGGGCGACCAGGTGCAATGTGCCGGACGAGCAGTGGTACCACCGGCTCTGGATCCCCTCGCCCGGGTAGTGCAATGGGTTTGTGGCCCAGCCGAAGCGCGCGTAGGCGTTGGGCCGCGCGGACAGCCACGGCATCGTCACGAGAGCGCAGACCTTCCCGGCCTCCGCGCACACCGCCTGCGTGAACTCCACATCGAACCCGCCGAGCACGCCGTTGCGGATGTAGACGTGCTCCTCAAAGCCCGCGTCGGTGCCGATGACGATGTCCGCCCGCTGCTGCGGGTGGTCCGCGACGTGCGGCTTCAGCGGCGTCTTCACGTTCGCGAACGTCGTGCCGGAGGTGTCGCACGCGATGCTCGGGTACTTGGCGCACAGCGCGACGTAGGCCGGGGTCTTCTTGAATTTCGAGAGCCCGTTGTTAAGGGCAGCGACGATGTCCCCGTATTCGGGATGGCACCCGTACGAGACCCCGTTGGACCACCCGGCGGCCGCGTGCACCAGAGTGTACTCCGGGTTCGCGGACAGCCACGCGGTTGCGGTGCCCTCGTCGACGTACACCGCGTCGAGCCGCCCGAGGGTCAGTGCGCGCCACAGCTCTGACTGCACGGTGTAGCTGACGAGCCCGATCGGGTTGAAGACGAACGTCGCGAGGCGGGACTCGAAGTAGGCGGTGGTGCCCCAGCCCTTCAGCACGCCCACGATCTTGTGGTCCGCGTCCGACGGGAAGGAGGACGCCACCGCCTTCAGGACGATGAACCCGGCCTTCTCGACGGTGCTGTCCGTGTAGGCGTGGGTGAAGGCGGCGGATTGCTGCCGGGCCGGGATGTTGAAGGTGTTCATGGAGCAGCGGAACCAGCGGTTCTGGTGGCCCTCGCCCATGTAGTTCTTGGGGTTGTGCGGCCACCCGAACCGGGAGTAGTCTGACGGCCACACGGCCTCCCAGGGCACCGTGACGATCGCGCACGCCTTCTCGGCGGCCGCGCACACCGCCCTCGTGAGCTCCGGGCCGAACCCCCGCAGCACCCCGGTCTCGATGTCGCCAAAGTCCCCCCAGTCGGCCTCAGCGCCAATGACGATGTCCGCCCGCACCGCCGGGTGGTCCGCGATCTCCGGGGCGAGCAGCGTCGGCGTGTTGGTGTACGTCGCCGCACTCGGGTCGCAGGCGATGGTCGGGTACTTGCTGCACAGCAGCCGGTACTCGCGGGTCGCCTTGAAGGCGACCAGCCCGACGTTCAGCGTGGAAACCACGTCGCCGTACTCGGGGTGACAGCCGTAGGCAACGCCATTGGACCAGCCGGCGGTCGCGTGCACCAACCGGAACCCGTTGTCGGCGGACAGCCACGAGTTCGCGGTGGTCTTGTCGACGAACGCGGCGCCGATGGCCCCGACGCTCAAGGCGATCCACATCTCCTCTCGGACGGTGAAGTACTCCACCCGCCTCGGGTTGAACAGGGTGCGCTGGTGCATTTCGAAGTACGTGCTCGACGCCCAGCCGTTGAGCACCCCCACGACCTCCCCGGCGGCGTCCGCGGGGAACCCGGCGGCGGCCCCGTCGGGCACCACGAACCCTGCGGTGCTCGTGGCCCTGTCGGTGTAGGGGCTGGTGAAGGCGATGGACTGCTGCCGGACGACGAGGTTGTTCGTCCCGACGGCGCAGTGGAACCAGCGGTTGCTGTGGCCCTCGCCCGGGTAGTTCTTGGCGTTGACGGGCCATCCGAAACGCGAGTGGTTCATCGTCCACACCGCCTGCCAGGGCACGGTGACGATCGCGCACGTCAGGCCGACGCGCGCGCACACGGCCTTGGTGAGCTCGACGTCGAAGCCGCCCAGCACTCCGTTCCGGATGTAGTTGTGGTCCCCGAAATCGGCCTCCGTGGCCACCACGATGTCTGCGCGCTGCGCCGGGTGGTCGGCCGTCTCGGGGCTGATGGTGGTCTTGATGTTGGCGAACGTCGCCCCAGCCGTGTCACAGGCGATGCTTGGATACTTGCCACACAGCGCTGTGTACTCAGGCGTCGCCTTGAAGGCCACCAACCCCTGATTCAGGGCGGTCACCAGGTCGCCGTACTCCGGATGGCACTGATACGCCACACCACCGGACCAACCTCCAACCGCATGCACATATGCGTACCCGGCATTGGAAGAAAGCCAGAAGCGCGCCGTTGTCCCATCAACAAACACTGCCTCTATGTCTCCGGCAGCGAACGCTTCCCACATGTCGCGTTGGTTACTGTACTGCACCAATTTTTTGGGGTCGAAAACCAGACCCAACTTTGCCTCGAAGTACGAGGTCGCTGCGAACGCCTGGACCAAACCCACAACTTTCTCTGCGGCGTTGTCCGGGAAGCCGGATGCAAATGCATCTGGGACAACGAATCCCGCGGTATCCAGGCTGCTGTCTGTATACGCGTGCGTGAAGGCGATAGACTGCTGCCGCGCTACGAGTCGACGCGTGCCAACGACACAATGAAACCAGCGATTCTGGTGGCCCTCGCCAGGATATTGCTTGGGGTTGCTCGACCAGCCAAACTGAGGGTAGTCGGCAGCCCACACGGATTGCCAGGGTACCATGACGATCGCGCACTGCTTCCCGATTGTCGCGCAGACTGCATGCGTGAGCTCAACATCGAACCCTCCAAGCACACCGTTCCGCATGTAACTATGGTCTGCGAAATCGGCATCCGTGCCAATGACAAGGTCCGCCGTTTGTGACGGATGTGTTGCTACTTCTGGGCTGCTGGCAGTCTTAGTATTGGTGAATTCGTTGCAACGACGGCCAGTGATGGGATCCGGAGAGGTACAAAGACACATGAAAATCATCAGCCAAACCCATGAGCATAGCATGTCCACAAAGAGAGGCGCCTGAAAAAAGTAGATACTCAAAAAGCGATGAAACCTACTAGTACAACATCAGCTCAAGACCAGGCGCAGAAACGCAGGTCATGAGGGGTTCAGGAGAGACAGGTTCGGGGTGGCTCACACAGTCGCTCCTCCCACACGCTCGCTCGTTATCCCACATGCACCACACTCACTTGGTGCTCCAATCTCAGGTGAGCAGGTTCGTGCTTGGGCTGGCCCCCGCACTGGTTCATGGCTGTGTCACAGTAGTTAGACATGAACGTGGGGTGGGTGGGTAGGCTGTAGGCAATAGGCTGCAAAGAGGACCGTTGCCATAAGGCTGGGCTGGAGAAAAGCATTTTCTTTGCCGACAAAAGCAAAACAAAGACTCCAAAGAGCCTCAGAGGGCTTACAGAAATGGGGCAATGTTGGACAGCAGGCAGATCAATGGGCACAGGCTTAGCTTGGTGGTGTGCATTTGTGATTAGAACCGGGGTTTCAGATTATGATATGTTGTTGCAATACTCGTCGAAAGCATTTGCATCACATTTGGACACCAGCAGTGTCTTGGCACGTGTGATGCCAGAAGGAGTTGGGCTTGTAATCAGTTTTTTTGGGGGTTGGTCAGTGAGAAGAAGTACTGAGTTTTGAGCTGGAGGCATGGGGGGATTGTTTGCCCTGCGCGCACCCTGCGCGCTACTTTTATGATGACTTTCCCAAATTGAGTCCCCGAGTTTACCATTACCGTATGAAGCCCCCGAGTAGACCAACAGCTGCCTCTTGCCTACCAAATGAAGCAACAAACCATCCGTGCACAACATTGAACAGACTGCCACATGCCACAGACTACTATATCCTCCGGACGGATGGGATCGTAGTCTGGGACCAGTTGTGGCGGATGTCGGAATAAGAGCACTCCCGACTACACTGCATATGGCAAGCAATACCATCAGTTGTTGAGTCTGTTCGATGAATGGACTGCCCAACATTGCTGCATATGCTTACCGAAGCCATGCATGTGGGGAGTGCTTTTCGACTTGCGTGCGGCCCAACCCATCGGTAAAAAGAGGCGCAGGTATATTCATGGGGCTCGGGGCTTGCGGCCTTTCTTGTGTACATTGTGTTGCCCAAGACCTTTCAGTGGGGATCTGTTCTAGGGGTACATTCCGGGAAAGCAACAATCCCCCACCCCCCGTGTCAGAGCAACGGTAGGTGTTGTTTCCGCCAAATTCTATTGCCTTCGGCAGTGCACCTCGAAGAGAGGTTGACAGTCAGCCAATCAGTCCCTTAGCCAGGCCAGCAGTCGAACAGAAACACACAGTTTGGGTTTTTTGTCAGTGGCAGATGCGGCCCTAAGCAGTGGGGTAACGTGACATCTGGGATTACAGTAGCCGAATGGCAACGCAGCTGACTGCAGTCCTTACGGTCGCCGGTTCGAACCCTGATCCCCAGGTCATTTTGGTGCCGCCACCGCCGCCGCCGCCGCCGCTGCCGCCAACAGTCGGCCGACCAGGGTTCGAACCACCGACCAAAAACTTTGTGTCGGCTGCGTTACCATTTGGCCAGCAGTGGTCTGACAGCGATCTGCTTCCCCACTGCTTGGAGCCTTCTGAGAAACTTTTGACCCCCCCCCCCACCCCCACCCCCCCCCCAAAAAAAATTGATGTCCAGTTTTAGGGGATAGAGGCCTGAGAATCAAAAAATCCATTGGGGGATGGTCTTATTGGGCAAAATCATGATTTTACAAGGGGTTGGACATCAAATATCATGCCTTGGTGTATGCTACGCGAATGACCCCCAAAAAGGGGGGTATACGACGCCTGCGCCTGCGCTTGATCTAACAACCTCTCTTCGAGGTGATTTTGAGACTTAGTGTTGCCCTCGCAAAGGGGGGGTAGATACTTCCTTTGCACCTTCTCCTCATGTGCAGTGTTCCTCTTTTATCAAGTCTGGTAGCCTCAGGGCCTGAACCATTCACGTGACTGCTGGACTTCAACCACGGGGGGGCAACTACAATTGCGCCTCATGCGACCCTGTCAAACCTTGCGGGGGGGGGGGGGATTGGCAGCTCGGTGGGGGGGGTCCTAGGGGTGTGAAGCAACGGATACTCAGCTACCATATGACCCCCGTGACACAGGTCATAGGTCATCGCCAACAACATTGTTCTGCTGCACTGCAGCACTGTTTGTTCACAGACATAGCATTGTTCGCAGGTCACCTCACTCTGCCCTCCCCATGGCCCCGATTAGCTGTACCGACACCGCTTGGGCCAGTTCTCTGAGTTGTCCTCATTTAATTCCTCTGAAATGTGGGACCCCCCCCGAGCAGTTTGAGTCCGTGTCATACGAGTCAGGCATTTCCTGCAGTCCCAACTCCCCCCAGATATCCTGCACTGATTTTTGTTTCATGACACATTCATATGCCTTTCTCGCTCCCTTGGACGCCTTGGCGTCTGCATGCTCATTTCCCGTGACCCCCACATTTGACATGGGGGTCCTAGGGGGGGGGGGGGGGCTGCGCGCAACCCGCTACTACCACATGCATACCTCAAGGGTGTGTGACGCCCAAATCTTTCAAATCATGCTCAAACTGCGAGGTTCAACAATGATGCGACAAAACCATGAGTTCTTTTGTCCGAGTGCTGTGTCGCCGGGCTTCAGGAACTGGGTTGAGGGTTAGCCTATCCTGAGGCATGGGACATGAAAAGATCGCCCTCAAGGGTGTGTGTGTGTGTGTGTCTGGGGGCATGGGGGTATAGAGGTGATAATAGCGATTTCTCGTCTATGCCAGGAAGAAAGTCTTAAGGGTCTTAAGGACCAAAGGCATAGTACCCCCTTCAACTAAGCATGGGACAAAAAATTTGGCGCCATTGGCGCCATGGGCGCGGCACCACTATCTTTCAAAACTCAGGGGGGAGGGTGTGGGCTGGGGGGGGGGGGGGGTCGCATACAAGGACCGGGCCCGGCCGCCCCCCCCGTGACTTCAACCAAAATGTTGCTCTCGCAAGGGGGTGGGGGTGGTGAACTAACAAGCACCTGGTGGCTTCATCCAGACCACTGATGCATTGTCACCTGCAGCTGCCACCCTTTCCCGCGCAATACGCGTTGCAGTGTACCATCCAGAAATATTTTGTCACTCAGCGTAACAATCTTGGACAGCATGCTGTTGTTCCAGTGACGTAGATCTTTCGGAACACCAATGATTTGCAACTTGTCATACAAGCTCATCCACACCTTCGTGTGAAACACTTCACTCCGCTCCTCCACCAACTCCGTGAGACTGCGTACACGTGCACCATCCTTACCAGGCTCCGTGCTGGGACACCGTGCAAGGTCCGCAATATGACAGCAAACATCTTTGAATCTCATGTCAATCCCATACCACGGACCAACAAGTACACGGTGCTGCTGCGTATCACGCTTCTCGTACCACCATTGACACAACCGTGGGTGCGAGGCACAGGGATACTTATTGTGCAGGACTTGTGTGTCATCGCGCAACATCTTTTATACAATCAACAACAGCAGCAGTAGTCCAACCAGTTTGACGTGGAGGGATGATGCCTCTACCTTTGGGCTGTTTAGTCAACACACTTGTGTCTCAATCGTACAGTCCCGGTTGGGCGCCTACAGGCGCTTCTTACCCGCCTGGGCACCGTTGGCTTGCGCTGCCACAACACGGCCAAGTGAACTGGCTGGTGGTATGCAAATGTCTGGGGAAGAGGTGGGTGAGAAGGTGGGTGGGATGGTGGTGCTGCCTTCCCGTGTTGGCGCAATCATGATTCCGCTGCAACAGTGCGAATGTCATTGAGATGCAATGTACAGGCGGCATATCACTATGGACCAAGAAATTCGTATAGTACATATGAAACCCGTGGGCACCGGTGTTGGGAACGTGTGGGGTTGAGAGGGTCATGATGCTGACTAGACTTCAGATCCCGACGTGGGAGTGCGACATCCCGATGAAGATGAAAGTCCATCGCTGCCAGGGTGGCGTGGTGAACCGACCTCCGTGCTGGGCGTGCTGATTCTGCGCCATTGTGACGGCTGCGAGGGGGTGGCCAGTGCTTTTACTCCAGGGGACACCCAAACACCGCCCGGGTTTGGCAGATTCCCTGCTCCTGGTTCCCAGCAGGCACGTGTAAAACGCTGAATCCAAATGACGGGCGGGAGGCGCGCGGCCCCGCAAAATAAACTGCTTGCTGAAAAGGGAAAAGGACAGTGGTGCCAAACTGGGGTTTCTGGTGAAACCTGGGTTCTCGGAGCTGAAGGAACCCGCAGAGCGCAGCGTGGACGGGGGGGGGGACGGGGGGCTGGGGGGGCGCAGGCAGACGGCGTTCGGAAAGGGGACACCGCGCCTTTGGACCGGCTGCCCCAGCGCCCGCAGGGGGGCGGCCGTGCTGCCCGCGGGTCTGCGGGTCGGCGGGTGGCGCACCATCATCCGCCGCGGGGGGGCCCACTGCTCAGGGCGCTCCGTCGGGAAAGGCAATGCTGCGTCACAGCACCGACTACCGCACCCGCCGGCGAACCAACACCCGTTGGCCACTGACCACAGCCGAAGAAATTCTTGGTCTAAACGAATTGGCGCCAAAGGGGCCAGAGAAAATCTTTGATCGGCCGAAGGCCCGGAGGAAAATTCGGCCCTTTTGGGGGGGGGGGGGCGTGGGACCCCCCACCCCCCAACCCCCACCCCCCACCCCCCAACCCCCACCCCCCAACCCCCACCCCCCAACCCCCACCCCCCACCCCCCAACCCCCAACCCCCAACCCCCGGTGGTGCTGAGTTGTGACAAGGAGCCCGGGCGACGCTCCAAAAAGGAGGTCCCTCCGGACGCTGCAATGCCCCGTGGCGCACGCGGCGGAAGCGGGCGGGTTTGGGGGTCGCTTGGCACCCCAGGGCCTGGACTGCGTCCCGTTTGGGCGGCGACGCCAAGAGCGACGGCCCAACGAGGCAGAGGGGGTCGTGAGGATGGAGACGTCAGGGGGGGGCGGCACTGGCTGCGCATGGCCGCCAACGCAGTGACGGGGGGAGCCTGCCCCCCAATCAGAGCCTTTGTTGGACCCCCCCCACCCGACGTCTGACAGGCAACGAAGCCAGAGGCAAGTGTTTTGGGTCGGTTTCAGGCACACGGCCTCTGTACTTGCAGCCAAAGGGAGGGTGGCAGGGGCCCCTGCAAGGCCTCAATATGGTCAGGTTGCAATGTCCGCATAAGGCTCTGGCCGCGCCTGCCCCACGACTTTCCTCGCCCTCTGTCCAATGGCCATTGTCCAGCAGCATCACACTGCACTTCGTGGGGTGCCAGGGGGGGGGGGGGGGGGCATCGGTAAAACGAGGCGCAGGTATATTCACTGGGCTCGGGGCTTGCGGCCTTTCTTGTGTACATTGTGTTGCCCAAGGCCTTTCAGTGGGGGTCTGTTCTAGGGGTACAGTCCGGGAAAGCAACACCCTTCCCCCGTGTCAGAGCAACGGTAGCTCAAAGGTCAGGTGCGGAGCCGCCACTAAGCTCCAGCCGCGCCTGCCTCACGGCCTTCGTCGCCATCTCCGTTCCGCATGTGTTCGTGTCTCTCGGACAGTGCCATCCGGTGCAGCACCCTGACCTTCCCGAATCGGGCAAGGGCTGGCGGTCGTCCGTAGGGTTCGGGGCATCATCGCCCGGGCGCCGGGCCGAGTTGGGGGCGTCGCGAGTTTGAGCGCGTTCCACTTCGGTGTTCACTTCGCTGCCGGCGTCGGTGCCACTGCCGGCCCCATTCGGCCGCACGCCGCGGTGCTCCGTGATCCCGGCGCGCGGAGGGTGCGGGGCGGTCAAAGGTCAATCAATGCAGGTCGCTGCCACCGACCCTAGTGTTATGGAGGCCCTTCGGATTGAGAAACCCCCCGTGTGGGGGGGGGGGGGGGGGGGGCTGGAGGGGGAGGGAGGCGGGCATTGGGGGCAAGGAAATGGCGTAAGCATGTTTAGAACGGATAAGGACCGAGACTTGGGCCACAGCTGAGCGTGAGTGGGGGCGATGAGGGTGCCTCAGCGCACCGCGCGCGCGCACCGCGCGCACCGCGCGCTGAGGCAGACGCGTCACTTACCGGTGAAATGCACACCTTTTTCAGACACGTACCGCCGTTCTAAGTCAACCGGGCTACAGTCGCACCGCGCGCACGCACCGCGCGCACCGCGCGCACCGCGCGCGAGGCACCCTCGATGGGCAGTGATCCAGCCGGTCCCTTCAAACTATGCCCCCCCTCCTTCGATGGAGGTACCCAGTGCCCCCCCCCCCCCCCCCATCCCTCCCCCACCTCCTCAACCCCATTTGAATGCACGCCCTGCCGCCCAACAACGGACGCAAGGCAGGGGAGGGGAGGGGAGGGGGGGGGCTGATGGACAGCGTGCGCAGACAAGAGGCCGTGCAGGTGCACCGCGTGTCTGACACGAAGGCGAAACGCTGGCCAACGAGGGCCTGAGGAGGTGGGGCCTGTGCGGGTGCCGAGGCGCTGCGTTGCACACCTGCGGGCCTCTGCGATGGCGCAGCCGCCCGCCGCAGCATCGGGCATTCCCCCTGTGACTCCACATCCGCCAATTCCCACCCCCCCCCCCACCCCGTCACCCAAGTATGGGCGGGACGGAACTAAAAAGCTTGGGCTGTCCAGCTGTCAGATCAGTATTTAGGCACACGGTTGGACGGGATGTGAAGGGCAACCAACGGCGGTTGGATAACCGACGGCAGTTGGAGGGCAACCGGCGGCCGTTGTGGAGTAACTGACGGCGCTTGGGCGGGAAACGACGGCGGCTGGAGGTCGACATTTTTTGACAGGGAAAAAAAAGGAAAAAAAGTTGTCCACTAAATACCGCCCTCGGTACAGACGAAGCGGGGGAAGTAGGGGACGACGGGATCGCCAGACGTGGAAAAAGCGGGTCTCGCGCAGGACCCGAGGTATGGCACAGCGGGGCCTGACACATGCAGAGTTTGTGACCATTGGGCCACATGACGCCCCTCCTCCCCCCATGGGCGGAGCCCACTTTTGGGGGGGCCTCAAAGGTGAGGTGTGGCCCCGCCGCTGAGCTCCAACCGCGCCTGCCTTCACACGGCCTTCATCGCCAACTCAGGTCCATTCGCGTTCATGTCGCTGGGAAAGTGCCATCCAGTTCTGCTCCCTCACCTCCCGGAATAAAGGGCGGGGGGGGTCTGGGGGGGGGGGACCTCAGTGACATGCCCCCACATAATGTACAATGCCCCGCCCCGCTCCTCCGCCCAAAAGGCAACTAACAATGGCCGGAGGCCCGTCGGTGGGGGCGAGACAGGGCGTGCTGGGCCCAGTTGCGCCCCCCCGCCCCATCCCCCACCCCCCTCAAGGGCACAGCCCACAGCGCAGGGCCTGACACCGGCAGAATTCGTGATCTCTGGTCCCCTGTCCCTGTACAATCCGCACACAACCACGTCACAGGGCACTCCTGACCGTAAAAAGGGTGGTCAGGAAAAACGGTATGACGGTATGAAAGGGTCCTGAGTCTTGCGCCGAAGGGGGCGCGGAGGGGGGGTTTGGCATGACGCCGTGGTTGGCTTCTCTGCCTGCAGCCGGCGGCGCCAATGGGCCCATCGCCACTTACGCTGCCCTTCCCTTCCCTTTCCTCAAATGAAGGCCCCCCAAAAGCCGCTGTTCTGGCCCACCGTTTCTGTTTCTCCATCGGTGGCGCCGGGGGGGGGGGGGGGGGGCTGTGTTATCGCAGTGCAAGGGCACGCGCTCGGCAGTGGCCAGTGACAGACCAGAGGTGCCTTTCCGCCAACAAGAAACCGGCGGATCAGTGCCCAGTGGCAGGCCACTGGAGGGCACGCACAGGCCGGTGGCGGTTTGCACAGAACACTGAGGCCCGATGCTGTGGTGCATTGTCCTGCCCCCCCCCGTGTGACATTCCGTTGGGTTGCTGTTCCTTTACGGGGCCCTGGACAGTCACCCGTTCTTCCCTTCGCATGTTGCGTCGGGTCGCTGCGTTCTGTCGGCCGCTGCGGCCGGTGCTCCTGCTGGTGTCGTTTCTGCGTTCGCGGAGCCCAGTCGTTGGTGTGTTGGGGCTGTGCTGAATGTGGCGGGATGTGCCGTTTGCGCGTCAATAATTGGCGTATTGAGGATGTGTTGTTGCTGGGGTCGTTGACTGTTTTTGCTGTCCACGCGCCTCTGTCCATAGGCCGTCCGTAGCCTGCCTCGCTGTGTTTCTGTGTGCGTGAGGCCCAGGTGCCCTGTTCCTCCACGCGCTGCCCCGGCCGTCCACCATATGTCCTTTTCCCCCTCACGGCTGGTCTGCCCCTGATGGGCTCCCGCTCCTGTTGTGCAAACAGCCCATCTGGGCTGCGGGAGACACCCCCCACCCACCCTCTGAATAGCTGAACATGCACCCGGACAGGCACTTTCCGGGTCTTTTTGTGGTTCATATGCCCTCGTGTTTGCATGTTCTGTCACGTGTCACGCATCCTC
Organism: Eutreptiella sp. 'Long Island Sound 2002'; assembly: GCA_964036045.1. Classification (NCBI taxonomy): domain Eukaryota; phylum Euglenozoa; class Euglenophyceae; order Eutreptiales; family Eutreptiaceae; genus Eutreptiella; species Eutreptiella sp. 'Long Island Sound 2002'. Next base: position 7,387,824 of record OZ038401.1, read on the forward strand.
CGTGTTCCCTCGGGGGGGGGGGGCATCACTGTTGGTATGCCCCCGCGGGGGTGTGCGGATACCGTCGCGTGCAGGTGGTTGAGAGACAGGCTCTGTGTGCCACTTTTGGGCTTTGAAGAGCTGCACATGCTCAACGGGGGCCACGGGAACGGACATCCGTGGCTGAAATTGCGAAAGACTAAGTGTTCTGTATGATACAGGGGACCGTGGAGTGCCTTGGATGCAAGAAATTTGAAGTACACAGCAAAGCACCAATAGTACTACCTTGTCCAACCGGCAAACACGCGGGAGAAGCTCAATAATATCCAACCTTCTGAGTAAATGTGGACAACAAAAACTGACGGTTCCCTCGCCCCCCCCCCCCCCCGGCCCCTTTTACTATTCGGGGGCAGATACTGTTCAAAGGGGGGCGGGGTACCACAGAAAAGTGTGTGACCCCCACCCCCCCCTGTATGGTGACCTGTGAGCCGCCACAGGTGTGTTGCTGTTTGAGACGACGTCAGCAGAACACAGAGCAGATCACGGCAGAGAAGGACCTCCCCCCCCCCCTCCAACCCTGTGGCCTCTGACGAGGGTGAAGAGCCCCTCCACCGCCCCCCAAGAGACCGACAGTAACCGCCCGCAACCGCTTTGGCAGCCTCCTCCAACCGCCAGTCTAAGCGCTTCGGAAGCGGCCCCTGAGGTCCCTTCCCCTCTAATGCCCCCCCGCCCCACCCCCCACCCCCAAACCCGAAGCGCCCCTCCGCGAGGGCGGGCAGCTTGGACATGGCGTGGGAGTGGGGGTCGGAGGGGGGGGGGGGGGGTTGGTTGGTCGCTCGCCGTGCAGCACAACCGGTGTCCAGTGCCATGTCTCCTTTGTGACCTGCTTGTGTCAGTCGTCGGGTTTCTTGAGAGTCCCACTGCTCACCGCTCACATGCGGTCACTCGTGATCGCGACGTTCGGAGGGCCACTGGCGGGGGAAGCTCAACGGTCGGGTCCGGTCGACGGACTGCCCCCGCCCCGGCACGCCCTGCCTCGTCCACCAGGTGACCCTGGCAGCCCATCAACGCACCAATGTATCGCTGCCAACGATCCTGCTGCTGGAGGCAGGGGAGGGGGGGAGGTGTCCAGGGGGCGGGCGGGTGGGTGGGTCCAGCCTGCCCCCCCCCCCCCCCCTTTTGGTCTCTGTCGGCCCAAATTTCAGCCACCACAAAGCGAGGGTGCAGGCCGTGGGCTGGTTCCTCTTGGGGACCAGGAAACAGGGGAGCAGACCTTTTGCTGCCCCCACCCCCCCCAACAGAAATGGGGCCGGACCGAAAGCAGGCCCAGCACCCCCCCCCACCCCCGCATGCCCTCGCACCCTCACTGCAGGCCGTCACATGGTGATCGAGGTCCCTCAGGGAGCGGACTCCGAGCGACAAGTATGTTGGGATCTGGGACCCGCATGGTAACCCAGCAGGTGGTCCTCCTCTCCCACACAAGTGAACAGGTAGACCCATCCACCACCCTACCCCCCCCCCCCCCCGCCTGCGCCCCCGACAGGAGGGGTGCACGGAGTCGGCGCCCTCAGGGCCTAAAAGTGGAGGCTGTGAAGGGCTCACAGCTTGACCGCTGTGGGTATCCCTTGAGCGGCCTGCCCAGGGAACCTCCAGGTGTGCACGTGCCCCTCCAACTTCATCACAGACGCCTAGGCCAGCACAGCCCCGTGCACTCCAGTGCAGTTGTGGGTGACCCCTGGAGGCCAGACAGCCACCAGCCGACCCCTGCCCCCCCCCCCCCCTTCCTCAACGGAGAGGCCATTCGGGTGTGGTGCCCTCTGGGCCCCCTCGTCTACGCGGGCTGTAGCGCCGCAGCCAGTGCAGCCAGCACTGGTGGCACCCAGGGCAGGGAAGCACACTCTGCGCCCTGGTGCCCCTCCATCTGCCCAGGGTACGCCCTCGGCCGTGGGAGCCGGACCCAGCCCGCGAGGCAGCACCACCTGTGCCTAAGGCAGTCAAGGAGTGCGGGTCTGACCCCAGTCGTGCCACGTACCACCGCCTTCCCGTGCCAATAGGCAGTCGTGGAGTGGTTGGGTAGCATGTCCTTGTGACGTGGAGGTTGCGAGCCCAGGCCCACATCTCCCCCGGCGGGCTCAGCGTCAGGCTCTCCAGCCTCCCTGCCGGGGCCTGGAGCACCAGGCACACACTTCCCCGCGCCATGTGCGCCAACGCCGAACAACAATGGAGCAAGCAGGTGTGCCACAGCCCTCCCCCCCCCCCCTCAGACACACAAGGGCACATACACACAGGCACGGCGGCATCTCCCGCCCGCGAGCGCCACCGCGGGGTCTGGGGGCGGTCAACAGTCCGGTAGGCCTTGTGACCGGACACCCGGGTACGGCCGCCCAGTCGGGTCCCGCAGGGAAGGCGGCGCGGACCGTGGGTAGGCGACCAGGCGAGGCCTTGACCCAACCCAACCCAACCCCCCCTTTTGGTGCTGAATTGTTAGAGTTACTGAAGACAGTCTTCAGTCTAAACCTGCGGCGCCAGAGACAATTTTTGATTGGCCAAAGGCCCGGAAGAAAATTTGGCCCAAGGGGGGGGGGTTTGAACCCCCCCCCCCCTACCGGTGCCTACTGGTGCCGAGTTGCTCAAAGGAGCCCTTTGTGGGTGGGGGGGGGCTTCAGACCCCCACGCCCACACTGGGGAGTCGGTGTCCTCCAAAGCCTTTATGGACCCCCCCCCATCCCCCTTCTGCAGTGAAGCGGCTGCCGCCGAGCCCCCCACGTAGGCCCCAGCCCGCCCGCTGGCCTGTGCCGTTTATCGCCAGCGCGCCCTGACCCCTGCCTCTCCTGTGGCCCTGGCCATCTCCCACAAAGCGGCAGAGCGCCATACCCTTCTGAGGAGTAGCATGCAGTGGTGGATGCCAGCGGTGACAAAACCACGCCGGACCATGAGGCGGTAGTGAACTTGCACCGCAACGACCACGCTTGAGGGCCTGCGGGGAGCCTTGAAAACCTCTTGATATGGCCATACCATCCTCAGGACGTTGGAAATCCGTTACATACCATTCTCAGGACGTTGGAAATCCGTTACATACCATTCTCAGGACGTTGGAATCCGTTACATACCATTCTCAGGACGTTGGAAATCCGTTACATACCATCCTCAGGACGTTGGAAATCCGTTACATACCATTCTTCGGACTTTCCACATCCGCCCCATACCATTCTTTCGGCCTTGGGCATGTGCGTCATACCATTCTTTCGGCCTTGGGCATGTGCGTCATACCAGTCTTAGGACATTGGCCCCAGGAATAAGGGCGGTCTCGAACCGCCCGGCGGCGCATGGCCGGTGTCGTTTGGGTGGAGCGGGTAAAAGACGTCGGTTAGTACACCCGGTGGCAGTACGGGGCAGCAGGTGGCGTTGGAGGGTGACCGACAGAGGTTGAATGGTAACCGACGGCAGTTGTATGGTACCCAACGGCGGTTGGAGAGTAACCGACGGCGGTTGGCGGGTGAAGTGGACGTGAGGGCTGCTGCCCGCAAATACAGGGCAGCGCTGTCCTTAGGGGAAGATGCATTTCGTCTTCTTAAATCTGTTTCCACAAAGGACAGCCTGAGGCCTTGGGAGGCAGGACTGCGGTTCACCGCTCGGCCGACGGCGGTTGCTGGCCAACCGACCGCGGTTGGCCGGTAACCGACAGCACTTCCGAACCGGCTGGTGCTCCGTCGCGACGCTTAGACCCACGTGCCGTCGGTACTCGCCCTGACGCAGTCCAACACCGTGATCAACAGCTTCGACCGGAGCACGTCCAGCCCCCCGTAGCTCACCTTCGCCCCGTCCACCTGCACCTCCAGCTTCAGCAGCGCCATAGGCTCCGGGTTCGTGGTGTAGTCCAGGTACGCCAGCGGGGGTCCCATCATCACCTCCTTCAGCGCCACGTTGGCCTTGATGGCCGTGGTCACACTCGTCAGGAAGTCCTGACAGTTCCGGGAGCCGCCGCGCGGTAGCTTGAGTGGCAGCTCCAGCGTCATGAGGCGCGTGCGTGCGGCCGTCAGGTTCACCGTCTCCTCCTGCGGCGTGAAGACGAAAAAGAAAGACCCGGCGATGGCCACGCAGGGCCTGACGCGTCAGCAGGGCAGCGAAACTGAGGGGAACGCTGCCGGACAAATCCTAATGTTTTGAGGAATCCTAATTTTTGTGTTGGGTGCCTTCAATTTCATTTATTTGCGCAAAATGTTTGCGACAGGACCCAATAAGGGAAGATTTATTTCATTTTTGCGATTTTCTTCTGCGGAATTCAGTTTTGCGGAGCTGTTTTTGGTTGGCTCAGTCCATTTTTTTTTTCATTTTCGCTTTTTTTTTTTTGGCGCCTGGGTAATCCTGCGGCGCGCAATTTGGGTAATGGTCGTGGAACAGGGGACATTGCACCCCTTTGTGAACCGCACTTTTGAATGGGGAGTGGTCATCGCAACATTTTTGTGCCCGTTTGTGCTGCTTCCTTCACCCAAAATTTGAGGGAGATTCATGCGGTGCAAATTGCCCCTCAGCTAATTGCCCCTACCCTGCAGCGCCTGCGGTGCGCCTGTGGCGCACAGGAAGCATTCCCAAGGGGCAGTGTTGCTGCCTGTGAGCAGAGGGACCACCGTCCCACTCTCGCCTCATGTGCTCATCGTCCGTCCCTGGATGGTGGCGAGTGGACTGCCACATATGGTGGCAGTGGTGGTGGTTTTAGAGACACTGTGAGCGTACCCGGCAGCACATGCAGACCACGAGACAGTGAAACACTTGTCAAGGGTCGAGCAACGACCCTCGGCGCCTTCCGCGCGACCATTACTATGGGTCAAACGGGGCCACTTAACTGGGCCCGCAGGGCAGGTCCCGGGGGGAGGGGGGGGGGTCCGCATCTTAAAACCTTAAGGGAAAAGAAAGAGGGCTCTTAACACCAACAGGAACAAACGTTCACGGGGACGCTCTCTGCTTCATGGTTGAGACATGGGCAAGACACAAGACCACAGGAACAGTATTGAACAATGGTTGGCGGTTGGCGGCGGTTGGCGGTTGGCGGTTTGTGGTTGGTGACGGTTGATGGTCCTGGGGGGCTATCCTTAAGGGCTGTTCTGAACAAAGAAAATCATTGGGATTCTCAAGGACACCTCTGCCCCCCATATGATGACGTGTGCACTGCCACGTGCAACACATGGATGCCACAAGAGAGGACGGATCGCTTGTCAAGAGCCGGACCGGCCCTGGGCACCTTTCGCAAACAGGTCTGTGGGAGTCCATGGAGCACCTGCTGGCGGGGGCGGGGGGCACCACGTCCCCACGCTGCAGTCATGAGGGGTAAAGAACAGACCAATACCGGCGTCAGGCCAGAAACGCTCGTCAGGCACCAACAGACGGCCGAATCCGTGGATCGGACCTGCCGTAGGAGGCTGCACCGCCACCGCCGTCCCCGGGTACGGGGCCTCCATATGGTCCGGTTGCGTTGTCCGCATTGGGCTCTGGCCGCGCCTGCCCCGCGGCTGTCACTGCCTTCTGTCCTCGAGTCGGATGGGCCGGAGCGGGCCCCCACCCCCGGGATCAGCCAATACGGGGCGCTCCTCCCGGGGACGGTGCTGTCCGGATGAGGCAGAGGTACCACTGCCATACCAAGTTCCCCAGCTCAAGCCCCGTCTGGGTCAGGTAGCTTCTCTACCGGCTGGTGCCCTCTCTGGGCCTCTGAGTGCGTGTGTTTTGGCTAGACGTCTTGCCGTCGGACGCTGAATAGCAGGGCTGACGGACGGTGGTAGCTGCCAATACCTGACCTGACCTGACCACTGCCTTCTGTCCCTCATGCCACTGTTCGGCGCTTCTGCTGAGTGTTAGGCGAGCTCATGTTCGTCCCGCGACCCTCCCTCCGCTCGCTACACTGGCACTCCGGGCTCTACTGGGGTATGCGTGCATACGGGTCGGGGGTCACTCCCTCCCCCGTGCTGCTATGTTAGCTGGGCCCTTTCGGCCGCACGTGGTTGGGCTGGGACGGGGCCGTAGGTTGAAGAACCCAGTGGGTTCAGGTCTGGTTGAAGTCAGAGACACACAACATTCAACATTCAGAGGGTGAAGCAGCGCGACCCTTCTGTGCTGCATGACACCGTGGAAGCCGTGGAGGGAGAGGCCGGCGCGGACGTGTCCGAGCGGGCTTCCTGTGACGAGGCGGAAAATGCCAGGCTGCGGGGGGACTTCCTCGCCCTCCGGTACGGGGGGGGGGGGGGGGGTTTCGACCGGGACAATTTCGGAAGAAGAAAATCTCGCCACCTCCAGGAATCCTGAAGCTTGCTGTTATTTCCTGGCGGGCTTTGGATGGTTCCTGTTTTATTTCCTGCTGGGCTTTGAATGGTTCCTGCTTTACTTCCTGCTGGACTTTGGATGGTTATGGTTCCTGCTTTACTTCCTGCTGGGCTTTGAATGGTTCCTGTTTTACTTCCTGCTGGGCTTTGAATGGTTCCTGCTTTACTTCCTGCTGGACTTTGGATGATTCCTGCTCTACTTCCTGCTGGGCTTTGAATGGTTCCTGCTTTACTTCCTGCTGGGCTTTGAATGGTTCCTGTTTTGATTCCTGGTAGGCTTTGGATGGGTCACCGGCACCGCCGCAAAAATTTCGCTGGGGGGAAATTTTCGCCACGTTTCTTAACAGCGAAACTCCCCCCGCGAAATTCCCCCTCCCGAAACCCCCCCCCCCCTTCCTTCTGCACCCCTTCCCCGCCCGCCGGGACGCCCACACCTGCATCATCGCCCTGTTGGGGATGAAGGTCGGCGACCCGTCGGCCTCCTCGATGAGGGTCGACAGCCACCCGACCTCCTTCACGGTCCCCCGGCGGGTCCCGCTCTTGATCTCCTCGCCGATGGTGAACGGCTGCCGCAGCAGCAGCAGCAGCCCCGAGACGAGGTTCGCGACGATGTCGCGCGTGGCGAGCCCCAGCGCCAGGCCCCCCACCCCCCCGAACGTCATGATGGCCTGCCCGGAGATGCCGAGCACCTGCAGCCACTCCGGCAGCACCGCGAGGACGATGGCGGTGTTGACGACGATGTTGAGGACGATGGCGGGACCGCTGCCGCGCGAGAGAGCGGTCCAGTACCGCTCGAGGGGCCCGTGGGGCCGGCCGTCGTCGGGCACGAAGTCCTTTGGGACGGACTTCACCTTCATCAGGTACTGCGCGAAGAGGGTGAACATGGACACGTTCAGCGTCTGGGAGGACAGCCGCTTGAAGCCCTCCTGCAGCTGCTCGGCCCCCAGGGTGGTGTACCTGTGGGAAGACGGGGTGGGCATGTGAACTGGCCGAGGGGTAATGCCCCCGCTCCGGCGGTTGGAGGAGGTTGCCAAAGCGGTTGGGGGCAGTTACTGTCGGTTACAAATGCCATTGAAGCTGGCACTTGCCGTCAGGGGGACACTGGCTGGGCATAGGCAGGCCCCCCGTGGGGGGGGGGGGGGGTACCCCCCTGTGTCCGTTGGGTTGCTGTCTCTTTCGGGGGCCCTGGAAAGTCACCCGTTCTTCCCTTCGTGTGCTGAGTCGGGTTGTTGCGTTCTGACGGCCGCTGCAGCCGGTGTGCCTTGTGGTGTCGTTTCCCTCTTCAAATGGGGCACCAAAATTTTCCGGTTCCAATTTCGCGAATGTTGGTTTACACTATGGTCGGGGCCGTTTTGGCATTTTGGCCCCCTACAGGGAGGTGGGGGTGGGTGGGGAGGGTTAGGGACTGCACCTGGGCACCCCCAGTGAAAGCCTTGTTCAAATTTCTGAGAACCCTTCCTTCAGGCACAATGATGGTCGGTCACAGAAATTGGATGCCCCCGCCCAAGCAATTCCAGCCAACAGTGTTCAAATCTTGCTCGCAGCTACGCTACAGTCATATATGTACACCGAGGAAACATACATTGAATGAAATGAAGCTCGGAAATCTGACATAATACAGACAGCTCTCACTACAAGATGTGGACGGACTGTTACGCTGCAGGAGTGGTCGTGTACCTGACCAAGGTGGAGTGTGCAAAAGAGATGAAGGGGACTCTGAGTACACCGAAACTATCGTGGCATGGGGGTGTGCTGCACGTCGAGCGTGAGGCTACTGGGCTGTGCATTTCTACCAAGCCTGGCGCCTGCCAGACATCTTCCAGACATCTTCTGTCGCTTCCTATATGGGCACATCTGGGGGCACGTCGTCTCCCTTTGCAGTCCGGTCCATGCACTCATCAAAATTGAGGACCGCCGGCCGCGGCGGGGAGACCTCCCTTTGGGGGGGGGGGGGGGTCGTGAATGTTCCCGGCGGGTGCGTTTGACTCGCAGGCCGTGAGGTTTCGCCTTCGGTGTCTTTTGTGCTGGGTACAATGGATTGCTGAGACATCCCTCATGTGCTAGTGTGTTTACTTGTTCAGTACCCTCTACATTGACATGAAAAGGAACTTTGATCCACCGAAGGTCCTGAAAGGTGGAATCAAGAAAATGCAGAAGTTCGATCCAAAGAGGAACGTTGGAGACTGGGCCTGACGAACCCTCCCACCCTCTTGCTTGCCATCGTCTCGCCGCACCCTAGGATCTCTTGAGAACATGCTGAGAATCGGTGCAAAATGCTAGTTTAGGCTCATTTGCATGCATACGCAATGCCACAAGCGCAACTAGCAACTCAGCTGTGTCAATGGTCTACTTCATATGCATACGAACAGGGGAAGCCAGCGACACAGGTAGTCTGGAGAAAATCCCGTATCCGCCCACATATCCCAGTCCATTACATCGTTCCGAAGAGCCGTCAATGAAAACTAGGAGGTCTAGCCCTGGCCTTCAACTGAGTCCAGATGAGCGCTAAGTTTGTCCAAAGATCTCATTTTACGCTCTAGGCGACGCTTTGCCCTGAGCTGTGCACGTGAGGGGGGGAGGGGGGGGATAGGGTCCAGCTGAGGCCCGTTTCCCGGATCTCCCCGTTGTAGCGAAAGCAATAAGTCCGTGAAAGAAGAAAGTTGTGCTGGTCGAAGACAAGGTACTCTGGACTGCTGCCATCTATTGAGAATCTTCATATAAATCCGTAGGAAATAGGATTCAGAGAACAAAAGACCCTCCCATCGTACCACCCAATTGGCCTCAATGGCTGCCCAGGCCAAAATACTTGGGGGCAACTTCAAAGGCTCCGCAAGGTATTTTTCAACCAGCTCTAACGACGACCAAAGCATAGTGTCATGAACGTCATAGGGAGGGAAACACTCTTCCACAGTGGAGAAAGCAAAATGGAGGAATTTGCATTGAAGCACCATATGGTGCATGGTTTCCAGGACCTAGCAGAGAGGGCAAAGCAGGCGTTCAGGTTTCCTTCTGCCGGTCATCCACTGGCTGTTTGTGCCACAATGTTTTACGAATCAAATCTTTATCCTTTTCCGGTGGACCACAAGGCATCAGGGACTTCCAGACCTCGTTAGGCTGGTGCCGCTCCCTGTTTTGAGGGTACGGCAGAATGGCCAACGCCCGGGGGGGCGACTACCAACGGTCCTGATGCGACCACCCCCCCAGCTATCTGTCAAAACTCGGGGGGGGGGGGGGGGGGGGGGGGGGGCAGTTGGGGGTGGGGGGTCCAGCCGGGGGTCGGGGGGGGGGGGGGGGTATTCCTGCCGGGGGTCGGGGGGGGGGTGTTCCTGCCGGGGGTCGGGGGGGGGGGTGTTCCTGCCGGGGGTCGGGGGGGGGTGTTCCTACCGGGGGTCGGGGGGGGCGTCTGGCCGGGGGGTCAGGGGGGCGTCCAGCCAGGGGTGAGGGGGGGGGGGTTGGGGTTAGGATTAGGGTGAGGGTTAGGGTTAGGGTTAGGGCTAGGGCTAGGGTTAGGGCTAGGGTTGCTGTTAGGGTCTGCAGCCCTCCTGTAGCCCTCCTTCAGGTCAACAACTTTTCTTGTTGTTTTAACACAAATATGAATTCTCTACAAAATTTTGAGTATTTGGAGTATAAACACATAGTATGGAAAAAAAAAATGGCGCCTTCGGCGCCGGACAGTTTTCTCTAGGGACACTTGTTGAGGGCCGACCCGGCACCACTATCTTTCAAAACCCAGGGGGGGGGGCTGGGGGGGGGGGGTCGCATACAAGGACCCGGCCCGGCTGCCCCCCCGGGGGCCAACGCTGAGCTCCTTTGCCAGTCCGTGAGGAGCGAGGAAAGGTCACATGGAGCCTGCCTAGACCCTTCAGATGAAAAAGTCTGATTGGCAAGTTGTGCAATGGTGTCTCTATAGATTGAGCGCCATGTGGGAGCGATCTTCGCCAAGCTAGAACCGTCCTCAAGTAACTGTCCTACCGCAAGTATACCATCCCGTATCAGGGTGGGGCAGGAATATGTGTGGAAAAAAGTATTTCGAAACAGCACATTTTGCCACAGCAGCATATCATACGGCAGAGGACAGGGCGGTGACATGTTGAGCCCCTGTCATAGTAAGGAAAACGACTTTGCACCTTTCCTTCAGGGTGAGCCCCCCCCCCCCAGTTAATGTACCCCCGCGGTACATTAGGTTCTTGACATTCACTAAGCCCCAAGGGGGAGTACATTAACTTGCGAGGGTACATTAAGTGGTGGGTTAGATACATATTTCCCTCGTGTTGCACATTTAGTCATGGCTGATATTGAAGTATGCACTTTTGATGTCAAGATCTGACTTAATTTGTCAGCCCACCTGTGCCTCCTCCCCGTGAGGAGCCTCCCCTGAAGAGGCCAAAACAGCCCGGCATCCACTTCCTTCAGTGGCATTTGTGGCACGCTTCGCAGGACACCTTTCTTGTGTTTTGTTCCCGGGGTGTGGAGAGGTGCTGCGTTAGGCAGTTCTGGAGGGGCACATTAACATTTCATCTTTGACCGGCCCCACATGAGGGGCACATTAAGTGGGGGGGGGGGGGGGCTTAAGTGGTGGGGGGGAGGGGGGTTAGCAGTGCGACTCTTTTGTCAAGAAAACCAACGTATGATCTGTGACTTTCCGTGATTCTCGTGACCATCCATGATGTTTGCCGAAGCCCATTTCCGTGAGTTTCGGAGGCGTGCGTGGGTGAGGATCCCTGGGGGAATGTTTGCCCGGCGCATGCCCGGCGGGCTACCTTTGTACTAAGATCCGGGCTCTAGCCCCAAGTTTATTCTCACCTTGGGAAGTCCCCCAAGTCGACCGCACTAGACCGCAAACCTTCCGCGCAAAGAACGTTGCATAAGCCGAAATGAAATATGAGAACAACTCAACAGCACAAAATGTCACCCCCACCACTTCCAACCACCACCCTTGCCATCGTCATAAACTGGGTGCAAAGGATGGGCCAGATTCTTAGACACTGCAAGAAGGTACTCCAGATTGTTTGGTGAGGGGGGGCAAAAACAGGCACGGGTGGGGAATGGTCAAAAAAAGATGCCCGGCGCACGCCCGGCGCGCTAATACTCCCCCCCCCCTGCGGAGGGGTGGTTGAGGATCGGCGGGGGATCGACACCCGCTGCGGTCCAGGAACCGCCAGAACGCCGGCAGCGCGACGTAGAACCCCTTCGGGATGGCGTTGACAACGAGGTTCGAAGCGAAGAAGACGAGGACGAACTTGATGGCGCGGTCCAGGGGCCGGATGGCGCTGATGAGGCAGTGCCGGATGAAGACGGAGCCGGAGATCTGCCCGAGGCCCCGCAGCGCCACCGAGAGCGAGGGCTCGAAGACCCTGTGCTTGAGGCAGAAGGCCGGCCCCAGCGACAGCAGGACGTAGAAGGGGACCTGAAGTGGAACGTGCGCCAGCCCGTAGACGAGGGCCAAGCACGAGCACGGCGACACTTTCACTGGGAGCCAAAGGTGTGAGTGGGTGAGGTTCGGCCGCATGCAGGTCAGCAAGGCGCTCCACACATGCAAATCCTGGTGTGCGTATGCAGCAATGTCCGGCAGCTCGTTTCTCATACACCCGTATCCAGCCAAATGCATTTAGTTGTATGTACAATCTGTCAACTGGGCCCTCAGCTGCACGTTCACTTAGCCGTGTTTTGTAGGCCCAAACCTCGAGCCTACATACCAATATACACTGGTGTTGTGACCTTCCGGCTGTAGGTTTGCGTTACGCTGGCACCTCTGCAACCGCCAACACGGCTCCTGAGACCGCTCTTCAACCGCCAGTAACCGCTGCTGCAACCGCTCTTGACACCTCCCCCTTTTTCTTTCGCCTGCCTGCCTGCCCCTGAAGCGCAGCCCTGCCAAAACCTCAAGCCTACATACTACATACAACGGGTGTTGTGACCCTCCGGCTTGCACTGTCAGGGGGAGGGGGGGGTTTCGGGGGGTGGGGTGGGGGTTCCAGTCGATGTCGTGCAATTGTCATAAACACGTGTGCACGTGCACGTGCTGAATGAGGGGTGCCCCGATCCGGCCTTACCGCAGTGGACTGCGGGCGGTGGGGGGTGGGTTACTGTTTGGGTTGCTTCGCTGCTGGCTTCCGCCGGTGGGGCCTTATAGAAACTTGCGGGGACGCCTGGACTTCGGTGCCCCCTCCCACTGCACATGCCGATCCCTCTTTGAGTGCCCCCGCTTTGCATTGTGCAACAAACGACCATCGTCCAACAATGAGGCCCTGTATGCGTGCCACAGGGGGGGGGGGGGGCAGGGCTATCCTTAAGGGACAAAAAAAAAAGGAAGCAAGGGTTCGCAAGGCCATCAGAACCGAATGCTCACGGGGACGCTCTCTGCTTCATGGTCAAGACATGGGCAAGACACAAGACCACAGAAACAGAAAAAGTGTTGAACAAAGGTTGGCGGTTGGCGGTCGGCGGTCGGCCGCTGGCGGTTGGCGGCGGTTGGCGGTTGGCGGCGGTTGGCGGTTGGTGGCGGTTGGCGGTTGGTGGCGGTTGGCGGTTTGGGGTTGGTGGTCCCTGGGGGCTATCCTGAAGGGCTGTCCTTAACAAAAAAAAGGGGGGTTCTTAAGGACAGCCCTGGGGGGGAAACAGGGGGCAAAATCGAAGTGCAACGCAGGAACTCTGTCTTACCCAGACCCCCCCCCCCCGCCCGAGGGAAGCGGCCAGACACCCGCCCGCCGTGTCAAGAAGCCTGAAGGCAGATGAGCCAGACAATGCCGCATGGACGACAGTGAGGGGCATGGCCCGCAACCCCCTGTTTGGCCCACCACTTCCCCCGACGGGCGGTTCCACAGACGGACCTCGAGGCCGGGTAAGTGCGGCAGCACGAGGTTCACGAGGTCCAGGGTCTGGAAGAACCAGAGGTACGAGGCGGTCCAGAGGCAGATCTGCCCGAAGAGGATCAGCATGAGGCTGCGGCTGCGCTCCGGGAAGAAGGTGGCGAGGCGGTGGAACAGCGTGTGTCGCACGCTCGCGTCCGCGTCGCCCTCCGGCGCCTCGGGGGCGGGCTCGCCCTCCTTCGGCTCGGGGGCGGGCGCCGCCCCGCCTGCGGCCGCGGCAGACGCCACTGCCCACGTCTCCGCCGGATGCGGGGGCCGCAGGTCGGGGGAGGTCGCGTGCGCGCGGCCGCGCGACTGGCAGAGCCCGGCGAGGCCGAGAAGGACGGTGACCGCGTAGACGGGGAGCCCGTCGCGGAGGCTCTGCAGCGTCCAGAGGCTTCTCGTGGGTCGGGGTGGGGCGGTCGGGGGTGTGGACTTCGAAGCCAAGTCACGGACGAGGGGTTCTGGGACCGGGGGCGGCCGCGCACCCGTACCGTGCCTCGGGGGCTGGGGCCGCGCGTGCGGCCGCCGCGCGGCATGCGGCATGCGGTGGGCCGCGGCAGGGGCCGTGAACTGCGCCAGCCGCGCCCGTACGCCGCCCGAGTGGGAGCCGAGGGTCACCAGCAGCAGCACGCACCCCAACGCCACGACAGCGCGGCCAAGGCACCGGCCTCGGCCGTCGGTGTCCGTGTCCATGGGACGGCACTGTGGAAAGCGCTGTGGAGCGGAGGGGGCACGTGCAGTGGGAGGAACGGGGAGGCGCCCCAGCCCCCGCGCGCTGTGGGATCCCGACGTTGGATGCTACCCCTTTACCACGGAGGCACAAGGCCGCACAGCAGCACCGTCACAACGCTCTTCGGTGGCATTGCCATGGGCGCCTTTGGCTGTGACAGATGAGGCACCCTGAACTATACAATCCTTCATAATAACTGACACATCCGAGGGCTCGTTCAACGACCACGACGTGGACTACACGCACGTTTACCTCGGGTCAACCTGAGTTCGGACCCACGGAATGCGACCATACCCCATGTGCCCCCAAAGTCATGGAAAAGGCTGGTCAAACGGCGATGCTTCGCCAAGGCCGTGAGGACATGCAACCCACAGGCAACCGGTGCTTTTGCGGATTGGGGCCCATTGGGTGGGTACCTGCGCAGCGCGCCTATTTTGCGGCAATTACACCCGGAACATCCGGAGTGCGTCCCCCCCAAGGGCCCCGAAGGAGAGCACATCTTTGGCCAAAAAAAAATTGGAAACCCCCCTTCTTGCAACAAGCATAACCCCATCCCCATGTCCAGCCCTCCCCCCCCCCCCGGGGGGGGGGGGGTCACCAAATCACAGTTCCCCCCACCCCCTGGGGGGCATCAAATGGTCGGTCCGCTGAACTGGATGTCCCCGCCATAGACAATTCCAGCCATTGTTCATCAGCAAGTCCGCGCACTGTCCGGGTGTCCCAGTGCTTCCGCCAATGTTCTGGGTTGCCTCCCTCCCTTATGCACACTGATCGAAGGCCACTCCTTGTACTGTTCGTGCCCGGGGGGGGGGCGGGGGGACGGCCACCACACAACAGTCACCTGAATTGTAGCATACCCAACTAAAATTTTTCTTCCGCGCCTTCGGCACCTGTGATTTCCTGTGGATTTCTTTTTGTTCATGGGCCAAGTGACGGTTCCCCCACCTTGGGGGGGGGGGGATGGACGGGGGGGGGGGGGGGGCTGGACAGGGGGGGGCGGGGGCACAATCAAGGGCATAATACGATGGGCGGCCAGTTCACAATCTTTGAAATGGCCCTTGGCGCATTGTGGCTCCTCGCGGTCCCGGCACGAGAGGACGAACCCAACACGTCACCTTTCCCAACTTTTGTGACACGAAACGGATGTTGGAGACCACACCTGAAGCGACATAAAAATATACCGCCTCCGACGATGCTGTTACTGGGAGCCAGACGCACTGTTCTGGCGAACCGAACACTTCAGCGCCACTTCAAAAAAAAAATGTGTGAAACCAAATCACAATGTGACATCACGATGATGCTCCCACAATGACCGCGCCCTGATGATGTGGTCGATCAGTCGACCTTATGCGATTGGGGCATCACAACCTGTGGGGTATCTTGCACCTTAACACGCACAGCTGTGGTTGCCCATTTGAATTGGATGTTCTGCAAGGCTATGGACCGCAGTTTTGACACATGTGGGGTACAGTGTGCTGTTGGGGTTCACCCAATCAGCCAGGCACCCCATCTCCAAGAATCGGTCAACTGCCCAATACATGAGGTCCACAAATAAATGAGAACTATACTTGCGTTCGAATACCATCCTTTCCTAGTGAAGAGCCCCGTTTCATTTTTTCAAGTGCTGACTACCCCCCCGGGGGGGGCGGGGGGACCTGCCCCAGTCGCGGCTGCCTCAATGGCAGGATAGCTCGCTGCATTCGGGGGGAACTTTCATGGTTCCATCCACTGCATACCCTGTTCAACTGTCACATCTAGCCCCCTCATGACCCCTGTCCAGCACCAATTACGCGCCATGGCTATGTTCAATGCCAAGGTAAGCTGCTAGCCATTGACCCCTTTCACTGCTACCATTTGCCTGTGCGCCTGTAGATCCTCTAGCTGAGCAGACAAGCGCTTCTTCCAATCCCCTTTCCGTTCCCTGGCCCTCTCTTGTAGCTTGCAGCTGGCCTTTGAGGGCCCCTTGTAGGGAGCGCATTCGACATCATTCCACATCCGTAACCATGCTACGTCGAATCCGAAACCCCATTTCAGCCAAACTTGAAGATATTGCAATAATTTTTGCACTTCTAAAATCCATACATATTTCACAAAATATTTGTCTTAGCTCCCAAAAGCTGAAAAAGGATTTTCCTCCATAAATATGCATTTTGTGCATGCATTGTACCATACCTACCCTCTCCCCCCCTTGGCATCTCCCCCCTTTTGTTGGGCCATAGTATAGTAGTATAGTATATTACTACACCCCTCTCCCCTTAAATCCAGCTAACAACAACAACAAGCAACAAGCACGTCTCCATGCCGTTTTGGCCATTGCTCCGTCCCAACGCTCCGGATCTTTTGTCCATGTGGCCATCTTGGAGCCTAGGTGGTGCCCTTGCCAAATCCAAGTTTTGAGCCAGAAACTCACCGGTGGCGGCCCGGGGCGTGGGCGCCAAGTTGGGAGGTGCCCTCCCAAATCTGCGCAGTTTTGGGCCAAAAACAGCCATTTTTCGCCCAAAATAGCCCCCAAACCCGGACGAAACGCCCAAACGAAGGGAAACGCGCAGATTTTGGGGCCTTTTAGCGCCTTTTTGGGCCGTTTCTCGGACATATCGTGCAGTTGAAGGGCACTAGAGGGCTCTTTGACACGGTGAAGTCAAGCCACACGTGTAGTCTAGCGACCGCAATGTGCACCAACACCCCGAAACCAAGCACGGCCCGTATCTTGGGCTACGTGGCTCAAATCCGAATTCCGAGTGCACCCGCAACCCCCCACTTTTGTGGTTTCCAAGCCTCAGAATCACCCAACGAGCCACCTAGATCCCCGTACCAGTGGTCACTTGGTGGAGCCGGAGGGCAGCCCGGCCCGCGCAGGGTGGGGGCCAACAGTGGGTCCACCAGGGTCCCCGGGGCGAAAAAAATCATTTTTTCCAAAGTTGTTCCTAGACCACCTTGGATGCTCAAACAAGTGTTTTTAGCCCGTTTTGAGCTTGTGGTGGGGCGTTTTGGGCCGTGGAAAATGCCAAAATGCTTTAAAATGGGCCGTTTTGGGACCAAAAATGAGTCCAAAATGGGTCAAAAACACGTTTTTCCAAAAGTGATCCTAGACCATTTTGGATGCTCAAACAAGTGTTTTTAGCCCATTTTGAGCCCGTGGTGACGCGTTTTGGCCCATGAAAAATCCCAAAATGCCTTGAAAATGGGCCGTTGTGGGACCAAAAATCTGTCAAAAATGGGTCAAAAATGTGTTTTTCCAAAAGTGATCCCGGACCATTTGGGATGCTCAAACAAATGTTTTTAGCCCATTTTCCAGTTTAACCCAGTTTAGCCCCTTCCCCCAAATGTATGCACCAAGTTGTACCCTTCGCGCGGACCTTAGAGCCGTATGGTGGAGCCACCTAGAGTTGGGGAGAGGGGTGTAGATAAGAGGATATATATATATATATATATATATATAAGGGGAGAGGGGTGTAGTAATATGGCATAAGTTGCTAAGCCCCCCCCCCCCCGGCCCCACCCGCCGGGCTTTGGTTGGGGCCAACGACCTCCCCCCCCTATTTTTGGGTCGAGAAATTCAAAAAAAAATAGGAATTGGAGTGATTGGACATGGTGGTGGGCCGCTATGACCCTTCAAAGTTGCTAAAAATAGGTATTTCTTACCGAGTGACATCATCCCCAAAAATAGCCTCAAAATCCTAAAAATAGCCCTCTTCACCTCACAAAACCCACAAAACCCCTAGCCTATTGCCGTCAATCCCTTCCATTGGATCCATTCATCACCCTTTAACCCCACTAGGGGCAAGGGAAGGGGCACCTACACCTCAACGTACCAATTTTTGAGCCAACCTTGCATATTTTGCTATTTTTAGTTCACTGGTTAGGATCCTATCTTTGGTACCTAAATCCTGAAATTGTGCCCTGCCGCTGTCTCGGATCACTCTAATTCCTCTTTTTTTGGATTTCTTGACCCAAAAATAGGGGGGGGGGGGTCCTGGGTCCCCACCCAACCCCGGCCCATAGTGCCCTAGAGGGGGGGGGGGGGCTTAGCAACTTATGCCACACACACACACACACACACACATATATATATATATATATATATATGTATATATATATATATATATATATATATATATTTATATATGGCATAAGTGGTCAACGCCCCCCCCCCACCCGGGCCCCACCGGGGAGGGTTGGGTTGGGGCCAAGGACCTCCCCCCCCCCCTATTTTGGGGTCGAAAAGTTCAAAAAAATATGAATTAGAGTGATTGGAGACGGTGGGAGGCCGCTATGACCCTTCAATGTTGCTAAAAATAGGTTGTTCTTACCAAGTGACATCTATATATATATATATATATATATATATATATATATATATATATATATATATATATATATATATATATATATATATATATATATATATATATATATATATATATATATATATATATATATATATATATATATATATATACATATATATATGTATATATATTACACACGTCGCACACTAGGGTCCAGGGTGGGGGGGGGGGGAAATTGCGTATTCGCCATACATATATATATATATATATATATATATATATATATATATATATATATATATATATATATATATATATATATATATATGGCGAATACGCAATTTTCCCCCCCCCCCACCCTGGACCCTAGTGTGCGACGTGGGGCAGGACTAGGGACCCCTCCCCCCTATTTTGAGGTTGGGAAACACAAAAAAAATGGGTTTCGGGCTCGGATGGGACAGTGGGAGGGCTGTAGACAGGGTTTTTGGGCTAAAAATAGGGTATGACATCACTGCTGGTTGCATCCTGACCAGAGTACTAAAAATAACCACTAAATCCTAAAAATAACCAACACCACCCCTATATACACCAAATGACATAGTAATTCAGCATTTTTAACATTCCCCTGTCCATTTTCATGTCCTATGATACTATTATTGGTGGTATTTGGTGCTAGTATTAGTGGTTTGTACCACAATTGTACCTATGTTTAGTACTCTGGTTAGGATCCTACCAGCAGTGATGTCATACCCTAATTTTAGCCATTTTAGACCTTTATAGGGGCAAATACCCACTAATAACCATCCAATTCACTTCTAAAACATGTTTTTTTGTGTTTCCCGGCCCCAAAATAGGGGGGGGGGGGGTACCTAACCTTGCCCCATAGTGCACCGGTTGGCCCAGGGTGGGGGGGGGGGAAAATTGCGTATTCGCCATATATATATATATATATATATATATATATATATATATATATATATATATATACATATATATATATATATATATATATATATATATATATACATATATATATATATATATATATATATATATATATATATATATATATATATATATATATATATATATATATATATATATATATATATATATATATATATATATATATATATATATATATATATATATATATATATATATATATATATATATATATATATATATATATATCCTCCAATCTACACCCCTCTCCCAACTCTAGGTGGCTCCACCACACGGCTCTAAGGTACGTGCGAAGGGCACAAAGTGGTGCATACATGTGGTGGAAGGGGCTAAACTCGGTCAAAATGGGCTCAAAGCGGGCTAAAAACACTTGTTTGAGCATCCCAAATGGTAAGGCATCACTTTTGGAAAAACGCGTTTTTGACCCATTTTTGACCATTTTTGGTCCCAAAATGGCCCATTTTCAAGGCATTTTGGGATTTTCCATGAGCCAAAACCCGTCGCCACGGGCTCAAAATGGGCTAAAACTACTTGTTTGAGCATCATAAATGGTCCAGGATCATTTTTGGAAAAACGCGTTTTTGACCCATTTTTGACCCATCGTTGGTCCCAAAACGGCCCATTTTCAAGGCATTTTGGGATTTTCCATGGCCCAAAACGCGCCACCACGGGCTCAAAACGGCCTAAAAACACTTGTTTAAGCATCCCAAGTGGCCTAGGAACAACTTTGAAAAAAATCATTTTTTTCGCCCCGGGGACCCCGGTGGACCCACCGTTGGCCCCCATTGTGCGTGGGCTGGCCGGCCCTCCGGCTGCACCAAGTGACCACTGGTACGGGGGTCTACGTGTCTCGTTGGGCGATTCGGAGGCTTGGAAACCATAAAAAGTGGGGGGTTGCGGGTGCACTAGGTGCCCTCGGAATTCGTTTTTGAGCCACGTAGCCCAAGATACGGCCCGTTCTTGGTTTCGGGGTGCTGGTGCACATTGCGCAGATTTTGGGGCTTTTTGGCGCCTTTTTGGGCAGTTTCTCGGACATATCGTGGAGTTGAAGGGCACCAAAGGTCCCTTGGTCGCGAGAAAATCAAGCCGCACGTGGAGTGTAGCAGCCGTTTGCCTTCGTTTGGCTGTTTTGAACCCTTACTAGGGCTGTTTTGGGCGAAAAATGGCTGTTTTTGGCCCAAAACTGCGCAGATTTGGGAGGGCACCTCCCGACTTGGCGCCACCGCCCCGGGCCGCCACCGGTGAGTTTGTGGCTCAAAACTTGGATTTGGCAAGGCCACCACCTAGGCTCTAGGATGGCTAGAGTAGAGTAGAGCCCGGAGCGATGAGGCCGAGCAATGGCCAAAACGGAAAGGAGAAGTGCTTGTTGCTTGCTTGCTTGTTGCTTGCTTGCTTGCTTGTTAGCTAGATTTAAGGGGAGAGGGGTGTAGTAATATATATATATATATATACATATATATACATATATATACATATATATATATATATATATATACATATATATACATATATATATATATATATATATATATATATATTCTATTTTTTTTCGTCTCTTACAGGAATTTTGATGGATCCCCCCCGGCGACCAGGCGCCGCGGGGGGTACAGTGAAACCCTGGCCGGGGGGCAGCCGCGGCCTGCCAGGGCCGCGCCCCCCGCGACAAATGGACGGGTCGCCCGCGGCAGCGGCTCCTGCGGGGACTGTGAAAGCGGCGGATGGCCGCAGCGTGCGGCTCCCGGGGAGCAGTATATCAAGCAGTATATCAAGCAGTACGATGTCATGAGTAATACAAGAGATGGCCCAAAAGGTGAAACGGGCAAGGTGCATGTTGTGTACAATGCATGCAAATTGTTGTGCAAAGTGCTTGCATGGTGCGCGTGTACCAGTGCGTGCATGGACAGAGGGGGCAGGAGGATGACGGGGGGGTGGGGTCAGGGCGCCAGGAGGCAGGACCCCGAGCAGCCGGGCACAGAGGTAGAAAGGTGAAGGGTGGGGCAGGGCAGAGTATGCCTCGTAAAGTGTTGTGCATAGTGTCCTCGCGTAGTGTTGTGCATCTTGCACGTCAGTATCTCCTCCACCCTGGTGAAGCCTTCGACCCTCTGGTTTTGGCTGACGATCCTGACACTTTCGCTGAGCTGGAGGTGAAGGAGATCAAGAACGGCTGCTTGGTTATATTCTCTGTGTTCGGCTACTACGTGCAGGCCATCGCGACTGGTGAGGGTCCCGTTGAGAGCTGGGCCCCCCACACCGCCGACCCATTTGCCGTGAAAGGTATGACTAGCGCCAATGTTACTCTGCCTGCTCGCTTTTTCTCCTGTGGCCATGTTCGCCACCGCTGCCTGGTATGGCCCTCAGCGCAACAAGTGGTTGGGCCCATTTTCTGATGCCTCCTCCCCTGACTGCCTCACTGGTGAGTACCCTGGTGACTACGGTTGGGACGCTGCCGGTTTGGCTGCTGACCCTACCACCTTCGCCGCCGCGTACCATGAGGCCGAGTTGACCCACGCTCGTTGGGCTATGTTGGGCACTTTGGGCTGCTTGACCCCTGAGTTGTTGGCCAAGTACGCTGGTGTGCAGATCGATGAGCCTGTGTGGTTCAAGGCTGGTGCTCATATCTTCCCTGAGAGCGGTCTGGGCTACCTTGGCAGCTCCAGCCTGGTGCACGCCCACTCCATCCTTGCTGGCAGGCCTATTGTGTGCAGGGTGGTCCGCTGCACGAGAATCTGCATCTGCTCCACCCTGGTGAGGCCTTCGACCCTCTGGTTTTGGCTGACGACCCTGACACTTTCGCTGAGCTGAAGGTGAAGGAGATCAAGACCGGCTGTTTGGCTGTGTTCTTTACATTCGGCTACTACGTGCAGGCCACCGCGACTGGAGAAGGTCCTGTTGAGAGCTGGGCCCCCCACATCGCCGACCCATTCGCCGTGAACGGTATGGCCAGCGCCAATGTTGCCCTGCTCGCTCCTTTCCCGGTGGCAACGTTCGCCACCGCTGCCTGGTAGGGCCCTGAGCGCAACAAGTGGTAAGGCCCATTCTCTGATGCCTCCTCCCCTGACTACCTCACTGGTGAGTACCCTAGAGACTACGGTTGAGACGCCGCCGGTTTGGCTGCTGACCCTACCACCTTCGCCGCCGCGTACCATGAGGCCGAGTTGACCCACGCTCGTTGGGCTATGTTGGGCACTTTGGGCTGCTTGACCCATGAGTTGTTGGCCAAGTACGCTGGTGTGCAGATCGATGGGCCTGTGTGGTTCAAGGCTGGTGCTCATATCTTCCCTGAGGGCGGTCTGGGCTACCTTGGCAGCTCCAACCTGGTGCACGCCCAGTCCATCCTTGCTATCGCGGCCCGCCAGTTTGTCTTGATGGGTGCCTTTGAGGCCTACCGTGTGAAGGGTGGTCCTCTGCGCGTGGATCTGTATCTGCTCCACCCTGGTGAAGCCTTCGACCCTCTGGTTTTGTCTGACGACCCTGACACTTTCGCTGAGCTGAAGTTGAAGGAGATCAAGAACGGCCGTTTGGCTATATTCTCTATGTTCGGCAACTACGTGCAGGCCATCGCGACTGGTGAGGGTCCCGTTGAGAGCTGGGCCTCCCACATCGCCGACCCATTCGCCATGAAAGGTATGACTAGCGCCAACGTTACCGTGTTCGCTCCTACCCCTATGGCCATGTACGCCACCGCTGCCTGGTATGGCCCAGAGCGCCACAAGTGGTAGGGCCCAATCTCTGATGCTTCCACCCCTGACTACCTCACTGGTGAGTACCCTAGTGACTACGGTTGGGACTTCGCCGCATACCGTGAGGCTGAGTTGATCCACGCATGTTGGGCTATGTTTGGCACTTTGGGCTGCTTGACCTCTGAGTTGTTGGCCAAGTACGCAGGTGTGCAGTTCGATGCGTCTGCGTGGTTCCAGGCCAATTGAGTGTTTAACAGTGTTTAACAGGTGGCCAAGGTGCGTGTCGTGCGACATGCTTCGCAACCTGTCATGCATCGTGCTTCGCATAGTGCGCGAGAACCACCGGAGGGGGCAGAAGCAGGGCAACCAGAAGGCAGGAGAAGGTGAGGGCATTAGCAACATAGGTGCCCAAACAACGGGCGCGGGAAGGGAGAGGGAGGGGCGAGGGGACGGGTTAAGCTACGCACATTGCTTGCACAGTGCGTGGACACGCAGAGGGGGCAGGAGAAGGACGGAGGGGCGGCGACAGAGCGCAAGGAGCTGGGACGCCGCACGGCCGGGTGCAGGGGTGAAGGGTGGGGCAGGGCAGGGTGTGCCCCGTATGGTGTCACGCGTGGTGCCTGTAGTAATGAACTGGCCTGAGGTGCTGCACGTACACACTGGTGCCAGACCTCTGAGCTGCAGCAGCAGTACAGTGCTATCGGCAATGGCGCCAACAAAGGTGTGCTGGTGCCTCCACCCCTGACTTCCTTACTGGTGAGTACCCTGGTGACTTCGGTTGGGACGCCGCCGGTTTGGCCGCAGACCCTACCACCTTCGCCGCATACCGTGAGGCCGAGTAGATCCACGATCGTAGGGCTATGTAGGGCACTATGGGCTGCTTGACCCCAGAGCTGTTGGCCAAGTACGCTGGAGTGCAATTCGATGCGTCTGCGTGGTTCTAGGATTTCAAGGTGTTTAACAGGTGGCCAAGGTGCGTGTCATGCGACGTGCTTCGCAACTTGTCATGCATAGTGCTTCGCGTAATGCGCGAGAACCACCGGAGGGGGCAGAAGCAGGGCAACCAGAAGGCAGGAGAAGGGGAGGGCAACAGCAACACAGGTGCCCAAACAACGGGCGCGGAGAGGGAGAGGGAGGGGCGGGGGGACGGGTTTGCATCGCACATTGCACGCACAGACAGAGGGGGCAGGAGAAGGACGGAGGGGCGGGGACAGAGTGCCAGGAGGTAGGACGCCGCACGGCCAGGTGCAGGGGGTGACGAGTGGGGCAGGGCAGGGTGTGCCTCGTATAGTGTCACGCGTAGTGCCTGTAGTAATAAACTGGCCTGAGGTGCTGCACGGCTGCTGGGCATACTGTGGTGCCTGACCCCTGAGCTGCTGCAGAAGTACACTGCTACCGACAATGGTGCCTGTAAAGGTGTGTGGTTCAAGGCTGGTGCCATGGTCTTCGAGTTTTATGGCTTGAACTACATGGGTGCCCCCGTGTTGGTGCGCGCCCAGTCCATCCTTGCCGTGTTGGCCTGCCAAGTTGTCTTGATGGGTGCCATCGAGGCTTAACGTGTGAACGGTGGTCCATTCGGTGGATGTGACCATGATCTGGTGTACCCTAGTGGCAAGTGATTTAACCCTCTGGGTTTGGCTGACGACCCTGATGTGGCTGCCGAGCTGAAGGTGAAGGAGATCTGGAGCGGCCGTTTGGCGATGCTCTCCAAGTTCGGCTACTATGTGCAGGCTGCCGTCACCGGCCAGGGCCCTGTTGAGAACTGGGCCTCCCACATTGCTGATCCATTTGCGGTGAACAGGTTGATCCTTGAGATTGCCACGCAGTACACGCCATCTGTTGCCATGTTCGCAGCTGCTGGGAAGTAGACGGCCGCCGCCCCAAAGTGGATTTGTCTGGCTGGTATGGCCCTGACTGCAAGAAGTGGTTGGGCCCCAACACTGCAGGCAGCGGCGTCCCAGACTACTTGACCGGTGAGTACCCTGGTGACTACGGTTGGGACAGTGCTGGGCCTGCAGCAGACCCCAATGCCATCGAGCGCCTCCGCAAGGCTGAGGTGCTGCACGATCGCTGGGCTATGTTGGGTACTCTCTGGTGCCTGACCTGCGAGCTGCTGCAGAAGTACACCTCTATCGACAATGGTGCCAGCAAAGGTGTGTGGTTCAAGGCTGCTGCCGTGATCTTCGAGTCTTATGGCTTGAACTACATGGGTGCCCCCGCGTTGGTGCGCGCCCAGTCCATCCTTGCCTTGTTCGGCCTGCCAGCTTGTCCTGATGGGTGCCATCGAGGCTTACCGTGTGATCGGTGGTCCATTCGGTGGACGTGACCTTGATCTGGTGTACCCTAGTGGCAAGTGATTTAACCCTCTGGGTTTGGCCGACGAACCTGATGGGGCGGCCGAGCTGAAGGTGAAGGAGATCAGGAGCGGCCGTTTGGCGATGCTCTCCAAGTTCGGCTACTATGTGCAGGCTGCCGTCACCGGCCAGGGCCCTGTTGAGAACTGGGCCTCCCACATTGCTGATCCATTTGCGGTGAACAGGTTGATCCTTGAGATTGCCACGCAGTCCACGCAATCAGTTGCCATGTTCGCAGCTGCTGGGAAGAAGCAGGAGGCCACCCCCAAGGTGGATTTGTCTGGCTGGTATGGCCCTGACTGCAAGAAGTGGTTGGGCCCCAACACTGCGGACAGCTATGTTTTTGATTACTTGACCGATGAGTACCCTGGTGACTACGGTTGGGACAGTGCTGGGCCTGCACCAGGCCCCAAGGCATACGGGCCAGCACGTGGGTTGCATCACCATCTTCAATCTCGTCTTGTGCCCATGCTTGCTGCTTTGTTTCTTGGTTGCTGCAGTGCTGCCCCCCTAGGCATTGTGCTTGCTTATTGCAGTGCTGCTGCTCTGCCATGCCTTGCCCCTTACCCCCGGCGAACAAACGGACCAGCGTCCGTCGCCGTTGCTAATGCTAATGCTCTGCAGTTGCCACTGCCCCCAAAGCCTGGTTGACCGGTATCCCCGGTCCTCTGGGTCCTCCGTCATGCTGTGGGCCACCTCAGGCAGCCCTGGGACCCACGGGATCAAGCGAGGCAGGAACCACCTGTCGGTGCGAGATGCCCGGTAACTCCAGTAGACGGCATGATAAGTGGTTATGACTATGACTATGACTATATATATATATATATATATAGTCATAGTCATAGTCATAACCACTTATCATGCCGTCTACTGGAGTTACCGGGCATCTCGCGCCGACAGGTGGTTCCTGCCTCGCTCGATCCCGTGGGTCCCAGGGCTGCCTGAGGTGGCCCACAGCATGACGGAGGACCCAGAGGACCGGGGATACCGGGCAACCAGGCTTTGGGGGCAGTGGCAACTGCAAAGCGTTAGCATTAGCAACGGCGACGGGCGCTGGCCCGTTTGTTCGCCGGGGGTAAGGGGGCAAGGCAAAGCAGCGCAGCAGCATCGCAACAAGCAGAAAGCAAGGGCACCTCTGTCCGTCGCAAAGCAGCAACCAAGGAACAAAGCAGCACGCATGCGGCGAAGCGAGAGCTGACCCTCCATCGTTCACGTACCCCCGCCACTGTGGAGACACCCAACACTCATGACCCCACGTAATCCATTGCCGTCCGCGTCCTCGAAACTGCCCACCACCCCAGACTCCACGTATCCCTCTGCCAGCACGCAATAGCCCGTATGTGCATAGCCAGGATTTCTGGGAGGCTCCAGCCTAGCCTGGCCCTCAGCTTTCATCGCCCCCATGTCTCCACATTGTACGCCATCTTCCCACCGCACCAGTCCCCTAGTATAGTACAGAAACACGTTACCAATTCCACGTCCCCGTGGCCCTGTGCTGCCCCCACACCTCAGATATATACCATGCTGGCACCCCATGTCAGGGGCCAGCGCCCAACCTGCTTCGAGGTATCCACTTGCCCACATATAATATATCTTGAGGGTCTACAGGGGGGGACGCCGGCCGCTTCGCGACGGGAGTGGCGCAACCCGTGAATATCGCTGGCTGGGATTCGGGCTGGTGGGTGCCGTAGCTTGGTTATCGACCCCCTGTAGGGGTACCCACCAGAGGCTCGCCCCGGGCCGTGGTTACCAGGTGCACCTCATCTGGCCCAAATACAATGCCCTGGCGCCTACCCTTGACCCTTACCTGCACTGATTGGCCAGCTTCCGTGGTTGCGCCTCTTCCGCCACAGCAGCGGCCAGGCCGCAGGTTCGGCCCCCACCGACGACGTGGCGAGCCTACTTATAGCATTGGCCCGCGCGTCACCCCCCGGACCACTCAGCATGCCGCTCCCCTGCCCTCCTCGCCTCTAGCCGACCGGACTGGCGCCCCCCAGGGGTAAGCCGTTACAGTGGTGAGGCGACTGCATACTCTTCACTACGACGCCGCGCAGTACCGCCGTTGCCACGCCGACGCCACCTGCTAGCCGCCACGACACTCACCACTGCAACCACAAGGCCATGGTCAGAGGTTAGACTATGTACATGCCCGCAGGCACGGTCCCTCTAGATTGTTAACGGGGCCAGGGGATGCCCCTGCGCTCCCCCTGAGTTGTTAGAGGGGTCAGGGGGACACCCCAGTACCGCCATGCATCCCCGTGCTCCCCCACTGTACGGTTCCCCAGTACCGCCGCGTTCCCCCACCGTACGGACCCCAGTACCGCCGCGTACCCCCACCATACGGTCCCCTGTACCGCCGCGTACACCCCCACGATGTCAGTACACCGTCATCTGGAACTTCCCCGCTGCTCCCCCACTGTACGGCTCCCCAGTACCGCCGCGTACCCCCACCGTACGGATCCCAGTACCGCCGCGTTTACCCCCAAGACTCCAGTACTCCGCCACCTGGAACTCCACGTGCCCCCTGTGAGCGCTCCTTCCAGGCTGCCATGCCGTCTCCACGACGCCCGCCATACTGTCCCCCTGATGACCCCACTGTCATAACCTTCCACGCACACATCTTCGCCCCGTCGCCGCTCCTGGGGCCTGCAGGCCGACCCCGCAACCCCGTGTAACACTCCCAGGGGGCGCCGCAGCGCTGTAACCCCCATACAACTCCGTGCACCCCCGGTGTATCCCGAGCAACCACTCCCAACACTGCCGTAGCCGGGCCGCCAGTAGAGACCCCGGTGCCATGGGAATACCCTACAGGGGTTTGGGCCTTATTACCCTGGTCGGGACGACCCATGACACCTCACTGTTGTATGCGGCGACCCGGGGCAGGCGGGTGAAGCATCCCTGTCCGACCCTCATGCACGGGGGCAGTACGGCTCACCATCAGGCCGGCACGACCTGTCACATCGCGTTGGCCGTCATACGCCGCCTGCCAGTACCGCACAATCAGGCCGCGTAGGCACTGCTTCTCAGGCGCCACTCCCTCCGCTGCGTCCAGCGTAGGGACGGTAGCTGGTGCACCCACAATTCCCACCCCCATCAACCTGCACCCCCCCCACCACTCCGTCACCATTTCCTCCGGGATGCCACAACCAGAGTATCCGTGAGTCGCCCTCCAGAGCCGCCCACCACAGCATCAGGGGCAGGGCCGCAGACGGCGCTCCAGGGCACCGTACCCCTTCCACTCGGACGCTCTTCAGGCCACCCTGGATAGTCGTCCAGGCACTTGAGGACATCCGTCCAGAGTGCCGCAGTGCCCACCTCGCCTTAGGCCACCCCCTGTCGGCATGCTCCTGACATGTCCCGCACAGCGGGGCGGAGACACACTGATGAACCCAAACGGAAACCGTTTCCCCGCACCCGTGGCATCGCTGCGGAAGCACAGACCGCGATGGAACGCAGCTACCATCACAACACTGCGACCACAGGTCCTGCCATACATCGCAGCACGCGTCCTGGAGCCCGAGCAAAGCCCTTGTCAGCGTGCGTGCTGTGGCACTACTGAGGAGGCTGCGCCTCGCCTCCTCCCACGTGGACACCGGGCGGAGTATCGGTCGTCCGTCGGGCATCTCCGGCAGGCTCTCAAGCAGCCGGGGCCACCGCGCCACCTTGGGGCCGCGCGTGCCATGCGCCAGGAGCTCCCAACCGTAGTCCCGCAAGACCTCCCCGATGACATCAACCCCGTCCTGCTCCGGGCCCCTGGCGGAAGCCAGAACCAAGCGTTGCCCTCCCGCCCGAGCCTCAATGACCGCCTTGAGGCCCAGGGTGTCAAGGGTGTGACGGGCATCGGCAGCCACGTGGTCGTCCCCCTCTGGCAGAGAGAACATGGCCTCCGTGACTTGGCCTTGCGCGTCGTCGCCCTGTACCCGCGCCAGCTGCTTGGAGCCCACTAACACTGCCATGGACCGCTGCTCCGCGACCGCCGGTACGGCTCGTCGCAGCTGCCGGTCATACAGCCACAACGTACCCACGTCAAGTACGACAGCCACCGCCAGGACTGGGAGACCGCACAGAGGTTGCTGAAGGACTGGCAGCACCTCGCGAGGCCAGCCCATGACGTTCCCCACAGCTGGATGGTTGGCGTACACCTGGAGCCAGGGATCACTCTGGCCGTCAGGGCTTCTCACCTTGGTACCACGCACCTGGGCCCACGACTGCGCCGACACCACGCGGGACCACTCCCTGAATGCCGTGATGTCCCGCGCCACCCAGGAACCGATCCACCGGTCGAAGGCCTGCGCCACCGCCGCCATCCAGTGAGGGAACAAGGACAGGGCCTCTTCATGCTCGATGCACGACCGCGACAACAGCAGTGCGTGCAGCGGTGCCCTCTGAAAGGTTGCCCGCAGGTCGCCGGGGAGGCCGGCAAACGGGTTCCACGGCGGACGCTGCAGGATCCTCCCTGCCGGCGGGCAGAAGGGTGTGTCACCGCGCAGGAACGCGTATACCGCCCTCCTTCGATCTTGCATCGGCAGCTGCATGATCTGGGTGAGCCGATGGTTCCTGCGGGCATACACATCTTCCCCAATCTGGACCATGTCCTCCACAAAGAGCCTGGCCTTGGCAGGGCCCCGGGACGTCGCCGCTCGCACTGCAGCGAACAGCCGCTTCAGGTCCCCGGGGACGACACCCGCCATCAGGGATTCGGCCCACCTGCAGCCGTGCTCCCTCCACGCCACGAACTCCACCGCCCTGTCCGTCAGGGGTAGCTCCGCCGTGAACTCCTCCACACGCCTGCACAGGAGCCCAGCCACCTCCTCGTCCCGCGCACACAGTAGGCGCATGTGGCCGATGTCCTCCTCCGCCCCCCCACAGAAGATACAGGGGTGGGCTGGTATTGCCATACGCGTGAGCTTCTATCTCCACCGTCGCATGACCTGCATGGTGGACAAGCGACCGTCACGTGCCCGCAGCATATTCCTGTGCGTTGGGCCGTGGTGCACAGCTCCCAGGGACATCGCCTCGCAGGCGCCAGCCAGTGGCGTGTGCGCCCTGGTGCGTGCCGCCAGCGAACGCCACTCTATCTCCCGGACCTGCTGAAGGGCTTGCATGGATGGTACACGCGGCTCGAGCTCACCATTATCCCCCGGTACCAAGAGGATGGCGTGCTCCGTCGGCAGGACAAGATGGACTGGCGGGGCCATCGCACGGGCCGCGGCAGAGTCCGGTGCCTCAAGCGGGACCGCCGCCAAGTGCGAGCTCTGCCTCACCACCCAGTGGTGCGGCCCCCCAACTCGGCGCGGCAGCCGCCGCAGCCCCTCCACTATCCAGCTCAGTGCATGCTGATTGACCAGATGTGACGTCGGCCCCTTGATGCCACGGTACAGGGCCTCCTGCGCCCTGCGGAGATGCGCTCCTATGACGGACGCATCCACCACGTGTACCGTGCACGCTGACGGGGGCGTGTGCAACAAGTACGCCGCCGCGCCGATGATCTCTGCCTCCGGGACCGTGCCGTAGATGGCACCCGTCCACGTGGGGATTCCGTGGCTGGCCACCGCCACATTTGTGGCGTCGTCTCCCTGGGGCGACGCGTCAGACGATGTGACTTTAGTCGCCACCGGCACCCAGCAGTACCGGTGGGGCTCTAGCCACGCCACGTCGGAGTGGGGGCTTTGCACCACCTTTCCCAGGGAAGCCGCACTGGAGGCCGTGAGCTCCGGGGACAGGACCACCCTCGGTCGATACACCGCATGTGGTCTCCAGGCCAGGTCACATCCGCAGACTGACTTTATGGCGTCCAGGGCGGTGGTGTACTCCGCTCCCCAAACCGTTGCGGAGCAGGAAGGCTGGTATACCACGACAGACCCCTGCTCCACTGCGCCACCACCACGCAACGACGTGACGGCGACGTGCGGATCATGCGGCACGTTGGACATCCGGACCACTTCCGGGACCGAGTACTCATCCGGATCCGGGATTGGGCCTGCCGGTAGCAGAAGAACAATTGCCCATTCGCTGCACTTGTGCACCGCCGCGCACGCCCTGGAAAACGCTGGCTGCCCGTGCACAACCCACAGTGGTGGCGGGCTTATGCCGCCCCCGGCGTGAGGAGTGAGCAGGGGGACGGACGCCGGATCGTCTTGCTGTTGGTAGCCCTCAAAGACGTCCCCCAACAGAAACAGGAGGGCGGCTAGCGGGACGAACGGCATGGACAGCCCCGGGTTGGCCGGGTCCCATCCTTCCTCCCTGTATCCGCCCACCACATACACGTCCCCCGCAGCGGACTGTCTATTGCGTTTGCTGGCCTTCTTTCGGCGCACCGGGTGAATTAGTCGGTGAGTCAACGGACCGGGCAGCTGCGGCCGGAAGACGTCGCGAAGCCCCGTGAGCCACACGTGGTCCAGCTGGTGGGGCCCTACTCCCGCGTGCGGAAGGTGCAGGTGGTCCTCGTGGCACTCCTGTAGCTGGACCGCCCAGTGCCCAGGCGCAGGGCAGGGGAGCCGCGCATGCAGGAGGTCATTTGCAGGATCAGTCAGGGACTGCACTGCCGCATCTGTGCGGGGCCCCGAGAGAATGCAGATGTCCCTACCCTTGAAGGCGTAGGATTGGGATACCCACTTCCGCCCCGCCCACTGCACTTGCGGCAGATGGGCGTGTACACACGAGTACACCGACGATGGCATGAGAAGCCCCACGCGCAACGTCCCCATCGCCCTGAGCACCCTGTCCACCCACGTATTGCCAGCGTGTGTGGCGAATGACGCAGAGGGCACCATGAACTGCCCGCACACTCCGTACTGCACGTGCATGTCTCGGAGCATGGCCCGCAGCTCATCACGGACCGTCATCGACCTGTGGTGGGTGAGCTGAGCCATGGTCGCCACGACGGAGTCGCGGCATATAACCTGGACATCCGCCAACCGTAGCCCATGACCTGACCGCACCGCCACGTTGGACAGGTCCTTGGGCAGCTTCTCGAACTGCAGGGCCGCAGCCTTGATGGCAGTATTCAGCTTGATCACCGCCTCCGCCGTGTCGGACAGGTAGGGCGCCGCGTACCGCACGATGCCTCCAACCACGGCCGCCATCACCTCATGAGGCACCGACGCCGGCCCCAGCGTGTTCTTGCACCAGCCCAGCAGGGCTTCACACCGGAGTACATGTTTCTCCTTCATGGTCGCCATCCCCCTGGGATCGAGGCGCAGGCCCAAGTATGGTACCGTGCCCTTGGCACGTAAGCATACCCATGGGGCCGCTGTGTCCCCCGGGTTCAGGTATACCATAATCGAGTGGATGCGAGCAGTACTGGCATAGGCGCATTTGCCCACGTTGAGGGACATGCCCATGTCAGTGAGATACCGCGCTATCGCCGCCGCATACTCCAGGAATTGCGGCAGGGAGTGCGCTATCAACAGGAGGTCATCACAGTACGCCTGTACCAGGGGTGGCACCGCGTGGCGAGCATCTCCCCGCGCCTTACAGGCGAGGCTCCGCAGGAGAGGCTCCAATAGGAGGAGGTAGAGCACAGCGCTCTCCGCACTGCCCTGCCGCAGGCCCCTGTGGAGCCGTATGCTCGGCGTCGGGCCGTGCGCGGTGACGATGCGCACCAGGGACCCGCAGCTGAGGGTGTGGAAGAGCCTGATGAGCTCCTCCGGGACACCCATGTGGCGCAGGAGGAGCGCCAGTGCTCCGTGCGGCGCTGTGTCAAAAGCCTTCGACACATCGAAGGCCAGGACGTGGTTTTCCTCCAGCCCACGCTGCAGCCTGCGCTGGGCCAGGAACACCGGGGCAGCCGCCGTGGAGCCCGGCATGGCTCCGCACTGCCAGTCCGCGGCCAGTCCCTTGCGTGCCAGAACAGCTGTGAACCTCCGCATGAGGGGAGTCATGAGCATTCGCATGTCTTGCTGCCCCAGCGCTATCGGCCTGTACTCGTCCAGGTTGCCCGTGGCTGTGCCCTTGGGCATCAGCCAGATAATGGCCTCGTGCCAGGACTCCGGGACGTCCGCACCCCGCAGGATTGCCCTGTACGCATGCACCAGGAGCCCCTGTACCGGTTCAGGCAGCTCTGCTATGAGGGCAGCCGTGACCCGGTTGGACCCCGGAGCTTTGTCGTCCGCCACGGCCTGACTCACGGCGTCTTTAAGGTCCTGCATGGTGTAGTCCTGTACCGACCTCCATTCCTCCGGCACCCCGTTGGGAATGTGGGCCCGGACCAGCCGCTCGAAGGCCGGCAGGTTCACTGGCCGCTTGGCGTACAGCGCCTCCCAATACCTCTGGACCTCGCCAATGACGTCCGAGGCCTCCAAGAGCACCTTCTCCGACTCGCGGACGCGTACGGACCATAGGCCTGACGGGGCATAGTTCACCACGTTGATGGCCCCCCGTATCGCCGTCCATCGGAGCTGCAGGTCCGGTACCCTGCCCCGCCAGTAGTCCTTGATGGACCGGCGCCTGTTGCTCCTGAGGACATCCCGCAGCTCCTCCACGCGTGTCTCCAGCTGGTGGAGCTGTTGGTCCAATGCGGCACGCAGGTCCTCTACCGAGGCGGGGGACAGGTCGGGGTCCACTCGCCGGAGGTGCTGTAGCAGGGCAGTCGCTTCCTGGGAGTGGAGTCCGGCCGCCGCCGTGTCCCGTTGCCACAGCTGATGGGCACGCCAGGCCAGGGCCTGCTGATCCGAGAGGACCTGGTCCAGCGACGCCTCCGTTTCCGCCTGCCCGTATGGGTACTGCGGGTCCACGCCGGAAGGCACGCGCACTCCCGTGACCCTGGACACGTCATCACGGAAGGCGTAGAGCAGGTCAAAGACCGCTTGCACCTCCGACGTGCCCATGGTGGCAGTGTCCTGGTCCGATGAGAGCCACGCCTGTAGCCGCTGATCCCCGCAGGCCTTCTGCAGTACTGCCGCTACCGCCTCACGAACCCCCGGGGAGTCCGGGCGTATGGCGTGCAGCCTGCCCTGGGCGTGCGAGTAGGCCATCCTGGTGACCCTCTCTTTGCCGGCCACCGCCAGCGGGATGTCCAGGACCACAGGGCCATGATCCGACCCCAGCGACGCAGGAGACCGCCCCGGCGCCAAGTGAGGGCGCTCACGCGCCGCCCACGGGACCAGAGGCGAGTTCAGAAGGAAGGAGTCCAGTCGGTGCCCCGCCCTCGTGGGCCGCCTGTCCTCCTCCCGTTCCGGGCCTGCCCTGTGGAAGCCACACTGTTCCCACAGGGCTTGGAACCTCCTCGTGGTAGGGTGCCACGGGGACTCCAGCCACACGTTGAAGTCCCCTCCGAGGAGCACGGCCCTGGTGCCACCCGCGCTCTTGGCCGCCGCGTACATGGCCACGTCAGCCCAGAAGGACGCCTTAGACGCCCAGGAGTCGCCGCCGCTACCCGGGCCGTGGACGTTGATGACCGTGAGGGTGCCACCTGCGGTCACCACATCCAGGGCCATGGCCTTGCCCGGCACGATGCCCACGATGTCTCGAACTTCCTCCGCGGCGAACACGTCCGCCCGAAGGGCAATCAAGAGCCCGCCGCGCACCGCCGCCGCCGACGCCGCCTGGGCATCCACCCCTGGGTATGTATGATACCCATGGTGACGCCACTGGTTCTCGGAGTGCACCACACCTTGAGGGTCCTGCAGGCCAGTCTCCTGGAATAGGCCCAGGATGGCACCTTCGGCCTTCATGATACCCGCCGCCACCGCTTCACCGTCGAGCATACCTGGGGCCACTGGTACACCGTCCCCCCGCATCGAGCCCTGGACCTTCATGGCTGCACGTGTGGATCGGGCCCCCCCGCCGGATCCGGATCACTGGACGGAGAGGGGCCACCAGCAGGCTCTGGGGGACCACCCGCACCCGGCGCAGGCGGCTGGCGAGGTGGCCCCTGACCCCGTGGGCCTCCGCCCGAGGATGTCGTCGCCTGCTGAGACCCGGCAGATGCGGCGGGCTCCCCCTCTGCCTGTCCGCCGGACGTACTTGCCGCCGTACTCCCCGTAGAAGTCACTACCCCACGCCGCGCTGCAGACCCAATCGCTCCAGACCGTGCTGCCGACGGCGACGCCCCGCGCCCCGCCGCAGGGCGGGCACCCGTGGGCAGCGTGAGCGCTCTGGACCCCGCCTGGGCCGACGCGAAAGGCCCCGCCTGGCCCCCCGGCATAACGCCAGCCAGCATGGCCAGCGCCTGGTCCCGTTGCGCCGGATCAGTCACATGGTCCCGCTGGATGTGGTCCAGCAGGTCCTTGGGGTGGAGGTGGGTAGGCCGGCAGTGCGTGCCAGCTTTCCATGTGCAGTGACCAGCCCCATCCAGCCGAGACCAGGGGCAGACGTTGATCGTCTTTGTCCCACGCTAATCCGTGGCCAAGTCACCGCCGAAGTGCTGCAGCACGTACCGAATGTTGGCATAGGCGCCATACTGAGGCGGGGGGCTCCTCTTGGGCGGCGGCTTGGGCGCCGCTTTCGGGGCCTGCTTCGCCGCCGCGGCCGGGGGCGCCGCAGGCCGCACCGGTGGCACGGTTGGTGGTTGCGGCAGGTGCAGCATTCCCCCCACGGGAAACTGCTCATCCACCCAGCGGCGCCACGCGTCGGCGAACTTCTCCCGGTCGCCCTCGACCCTCCACCTGGAAGTGGAGAACGCCCGGAGCCACGGCCCCATGTTCTCCGCCATAACCAGGCGGAGGGCATCTCCTCCGCTCTGCCGGCGGAAGCGTGTCGCGGCCGCGCCTGCCACGGTCCCTTGGAGGTATAGCGCGTCGCCCCCGTCACCACTCAGTGCGCTAAGGTGCAGGGCCTCCAGGTCGGCGGGGCGGACCGTGAGCACCGTGCCCTGCCCGCGATCGTACAGGCGCAGCGCCGAGGAGTGGGGCTCCAACGCCGCCACAACCCAGTACCACGCCCGCGACGCGCTATGCAGCAGTGCCAGCGAGGCTGCCGGCCTGTTGCTGGATGACTGCGCCGCCGGGGCCCTGGGGAGGGCCGCCGCGTGACCCTGCAGCGCCTTGCATATGCCAGCTGCATGCTCAGCCTGCCACATGTTGCTCGGGGCTACGGGCC
Organism: Eutreptiella sp. 'Long Island Sound 2002'; assembly: GCA_964036045.1. Lineage (NCBI taxonomy): Eukaryota > Euglenozoa > Euglenophyceae > Eutreptiales > Eutreptiaceae > Eutreptiella > Eutreptiella sp. 'Long Island Sound 2002'. The sequence goes on from OZ038401.1 coordinate 7,424,024, forward strand.
AGACGTCCTGCCCCTGGACCACTGGCGGCCGCGTGACCTCCACGAAGACCGCCGGCGCTGGCGGGATGTCCTCGGCCGTGCACCTGTGCGCCCTGCGCACCGGCCCCAGCCCACTGAGGCACTCCTGGAACACCCGGTAGCAGGCCGGGCCCCTGGACTGCCGCCTCCTGAGCCGGCACGCGGTGACTACGACCCACTCCAGTCCCCCTGTTTCCACCCGAACACAGGCCCAATACTCCGCCCCCTCCAACACCACCAGCCGCCCCATATCCGCCATGCCCACCGTATGGGTGGAGGACACGCTCTCCACCCTCAGCCACCGCTTGGCGCTCTCTTCCCGCGGCTGGGGGGCATGCATCCGCTGCTGCTGCATCGCGTCCTGCACGTGCTGCAGGGACACTGTCGCCAGCATGGACATCCCCCCGTCCGACGCCGCTGCCATACACAGCAGGGCATGTTGCATGCGCGCCCCGGGCAGCCCCACGTTGTGCGGGACGTTCGCCAGGTCCAAGGGCGTGCGGGGCGCCGGCAGGGCCTCCAACACCGCTGCAGGCAGCTCCCCCAGGGACGGCAGACGCGCGATGGGCCCCATGTCCCTGTTGAGGACCACCGCTGCCACCCACCGCCTGTCCAGCGCGGACAGGAGGTTGCCCGGCCTCGGCACCCTGAGGAGGGTACCGACGGCGGACATGAGGGCGCACACGCCACAGTCCTTGGTGTTGCCGGCCGGCTGCTGAACCTGTGCCGCCCGGGCCTCCGCCAGCAGACGCTCCGCACCCGGCCATCCCGCCCTCTGGCCCCTGGGTGCCATGCGCATCGTCCGGACCGCCATGTCCCACGTGTGCGGCCATTGGGGCGGGGCCCCCGACACCACAGGCCGGCCCAGCGGGTCCACTGCCAACCGCGTGTCAGGGGCCACGAGGTGGTGGGCCGTCCAGTGCCGCATGTCCGGCGTCTCCAACCGGTCGAGGTACACCGCCTCTGAGCCCCCCAGCTCGACGTACCTCGCAATGAGGAGGGCAGCCGGGGTTTGGTCGTGCCGCTGGCCTTCCCACCCCTCCCTCGGGAGCATCATGGCGTGGGGGGCCAGGCACTGCACCACGTCGGCTGCCAGCGCGACCACGTCGTCGCTGAGCTCCGCCCCATGGTCCGCGGCCACCAGGAATTGGTGCCTGGGCTTGGAGTACACGCGCTCCAGGGCGCCCCGCAACTCAGCTGGCGGGGGAGAGGCGTCTCCGCAGCCCCGCAGCCAGGGGAGTGCGCCCGGGAGATGCCGCCCCGCTCCTCCTGACCAGACGGCGGCCCTAAGGACCGGCAGGTCCCGCCAGACAGCCACTGCGACCTGATCGCGCCAGGGCTGCGGCTTGTTGGCACCCCACTGGAGGACGGCCACTACAGCATGCGTGGTCAGGGGCTCCGCCGTGAGCTGCAACGCCGTCCCCCCGTCGGTCTCGATCACCGTGCCCCTTGGGGCAGTGAAGACGTGGCCATCGGCCCCACGGACCGCCACCCATCCCCACAAGACCGCCACGGTCTCCCAGCTGGGGTGGTTGGTTCTCCTGGGCAGGACCACCACCGGTGGGCACGGGCCGTTGGCGGCCCACACGCGCCATTCCACTCCCACCAGACGCTCGTGACCAGGGGGCCGGTACACGTGGGGCCACGCGTCTGGGAGCTGGCGATGGACAGCGGTCCACACGTCAGCCCCGCTAGCCCGCGTGAACTGAAGTCCCCCCAGGATGTCCCCGTCCACAGGGCTGGGGAGGCGGGCGGTGCGAACTTCCAGCCCCTGACTCAGGCGAAGCCCTGGCCCCTCTCGGTCTCCCAGCAGCGAGACCTCCGGGTCCGTGGTCGCAAGACGAGCCGCCACCGTGGGGAGATGCAGGGAGACAGTCCACGGCTGGACTGAGACGGGCTCGCGCGGGAGGTCAGGGCAGGCCGCCACAGCACTGCCATCCCTCGCCCAGCTGAGCGCCCTGTCCCACCACTGCGCCCACGCACCCGGCGCTGCCGGCAACGACCAGGACAGGTACGTCACGACCGCCTTAGCCTGCCACTCGCGAGGGTCCATGCCGGCGGGGTGTGTGTGCCACGTGCACACCCATCCCAGGTTGGCCTCCTGGACGGTGACCATGTCCCTCCACGGGACCACCGGGAACGGAGTGAGCAGGGCCGCCATGCCACACGGCAACGCCACCGCCCACTCGGTCAGGCCCCCACTCTCCACCGCATACACCACCGCCGGGAGTCCTCCCCCTTGCGCCTTTACCACCGCATCCTGCAACAACGTCCCGTGGCCCCGGCCGTGGTCCCGGCTGCGGTCCAGGCTGAGAGCCCCCACACGGGCCATGGCCTGGAGGATCAGGAGCAACTCCTGGGGTACTCCCCGCGGCACCGGCGGCTGGGGGTGGGCGTACCGGCAGGCATCTGCCCGCATGCACCACCCCTTGGCCCAGTGCCTGCAGGTTTCCTCCTCCCCCGTCTTCGGCCCAGCCTTATCCGCCACCCCCGGCTCCCTGGGACTCACCTCACGCGCTTCCTTCGCCCCCACGATCACCAGCTCCTCGTCCTGCTCCCCGGCACCCTGCGCCTCCTCACCCTTGAACTCCGGATCCTCGTCCTGCTCCATGGCGACCTGCGCATCCTCACTCCCCCTGCGCTGGTCCTCCTCCTCCAGTTCCTCCGTCGTCGGCGGCGGGCCCGCAGCATCCGTGATCCTCGCCAGGGCCGCCGCCACAATGGCCTGCACGTCCACCTCCTCCCCGGCCACCTCCGGCTGATCCTGCTGCTGCTCCTCCCCCGTGGGCTGCTCTTGCCCCACCCCGTCACCGCCACGGCCTGCTTCCCCGTTGCCCCCCACCGGGATCGCGCGTTCGGGCCCCTGGGGGGCGGCGCTCCCGTCGAGGCGCGTGCCCACCACCACCAGCAGCTTGAGGTCACCGCCGCGGCTCTCAAGGCGGTAGCTGCTGGAGGTGGGGACGAGGACCGCCCCATCCCCGGTCAGCAGCAGGCGGTCCGCGCCGAACACGACCTCTGCACCCTCGGGGTGCAACGCCACCAGGAGCGCATGGGACCCTAGCGCCTGGGGTGTGAGGGGCCGCCCGGCCTGCTCGCGACGCCAAGCGTCAGCCCCACCCCGCCACAAGGCCACGTACAGGCCTTCGTCCCGCCGCACGTCCTCCAGCCCTGCCTCGCCCATCAGGCGCACCACGGACAGGCGCACCGACAGGGGGAGGCTTTCCTGGGGCTCGGCCGCCCGGACATCACCGGGGTGATGACCCAGGACCGCCGCATCCCCCAGTTGGACACAGCGGACCTGGCCGTTGCCCGGGGACGCTGCCGCCGGGGCCATCTCCCGGGCGACCTGCCCTGGGCGCTGGAGCTCATAGCGCTCCAGGGCGCTCGCCAGCATCCCTGCCTCCCGCTGCCCCGTGCCCGTGAGGCGGTGCCTGTGGGCGCCCTCGGCCGCATGGTACCTGCAGTGCCGCCGCTCACAGCTCCCCAGGGGAGGGGGCGGCACCGCAGTGGGCATGGGCCGCAGCGGCTCGTTGGCCGGGTCCTCGTCCATGCCGGCGTAGACGTCGGGCCCGGCGTCGTCCTCAAACATGAGGGCCAGCGCCGACTCGCCGGGCCCGTATGCCTCCTCGTCCTCCACTTCCTCCGCCTCCTGCCCCCCCTCCGCCCCGTCTCCGGCTGCGACCACCGCCGGCGGCGTGTCCGGCCGCGGCGGGAAGGGCGCCAGAGGCCGCTCGTCAGCGCCTCCGCCCCTTGCCGCCTCCGCCGCGTCAGGCCGTGCCCGCAGGTTGGCGGGCAGCCGGGCCCAGCTGGTGCCCGCATGGAGATCCATGCGGTACGCCAGCCCCGCCGGACACTGCTCACCGGGTGCCACCTGGCGCCACTCCCGCCACTCCCACATCCACTCCTCCACTCCTTCCCCCTTGGCACATCCCCCACTGGGCTCCACAACCCCGCCGCCCCCCGCCGGCGTTTGCGCCTTCGGCACACCCCGCCCCGCGTCCTGTCCCCCCGAAGAAACCGCCTCCGTCGACGTCTCCTTGGCCCCTTCCGTCCTCGGGGCGACAGCCGCGAGCGCCTGCGCTATCAGCTCGCCGGCGTCAGCCCCTTCCGGCGAGGCTCCCCCACTCCTCACGGCCGTCCGCCGGTACTCCTCCAGGGCCTGCGCGAGCAGCTCGCTGATGTCTCGCGGGCCAGCCACTGCCGCCTCTTGCGCCGCATCCTTCCCCGCTTGTTCCCCCGCCGTAGTCCTCCCCACGGGGGCCGCGCCCTGCATCCCACCCGGCACCACTGGCTCCGGGCCCGTCGGCACCACGGGCGGGGCCTCGCGCGGCACGGCTGGGTCCGGCATCTGGACCGTCCGCGGTGGTGACCCCGCCGCGGGAAACTCCGGCTGAGGCACTGCCAGGGGTGGCGCAGGTGCCCCCATTCTCTTCGCCTCGCCCGGGGGCACGCCAAGTGCCTCCCCTTGCGACACCCCCTGCTGCTGGGCGCCCCGCCCCGGTCCAGGTGCCGGCACCGGCACCGGCACCGGCATGGTGTGCTGAGGCACCGGCCGTGAGTGCTGCTGGGGCGGGAGGCGAGGGCATTCCACATGCAGGTGCGGACGGTGATGGTGATGGTGACGGTGAGGGTGGACGGGGTGCTGTGGCACAGCCCCTTGCGACACCCCCTGCTGTTGGGCGCTCCGCCCCGGCCCAGGCACCGGTACCGGCTCTAGCACCGGCATTGTGTGCTGAGGCCGCCGTGGGTGCTGCTGGGGTAGGGGATGTGGGTACTCCACATGCTGGTGTGGACGATGATGGTGATGGTGATGGTGAAGGTGGACTGGGTGCTGTGGCCCAGCTCCTTGCGACACCCCCCGCTGCTGGGCGCCCCGCCCCGGCTCAGGCACCGGAACCGGTTCCGGCACCGGCATCGTGTGCTGAGGCGGCAGTGATTGCTGCTGGGGCAGGGAATGCGGGAACTCCACTTGCTGGTGCGGATGGTGATGGTGACGGTGATGGTGAAAGTGGACGAGGTGCTGTGGCACAGCCCCTTGCGATACCCCCTGCTGCTGGGCACTCCGCCCCGGCTCAGGCACCGGCACCGGTTCCGGCACCGGCACCGTGTGCTGAGGCGGTCTTGGGTGCTGCTGGGGCAGGGGATGCGGGTACTCCACATGCTGGTGCGGATGGTGATGATGATGGTGATGGTGTAGGTGGACGGGGTGCTGTGGCACAGCCGCCAGTTGGTGGTGATGGTGAAGATGGACGGGGGGCTGTGGCACAGCTGTCGGGTGTACGTGTTGGTGTGGGAAGTGATGCTGCATCATGGGGAACCCGACGGGGTGATGAAGTAGGTGATGGAGATGAAGTTGGTGGTGGTGGTGAGTCCCAAAGGGCGGGATGGGCATGGGCCCGAGGCCTGGGGGCGGCGGCATCGGAAACGCACCCGGCGCCGCATACCCCGGCTGCCCCGCCGACCCCACTGGGGGCCGTCCGCGCTGCGCGTCCTCGAGCTGCCCGAGATCTTGTAGACATCGGAGTAGTCGGTTGAGCAGGTGCACCCCGAACGGCACCGTGCCCGCCGCGAACCGCGCCTGAACGTCGGGCGCGTTGTACGGGTGGGGATCGCGGGCCAACATCTGCCGCAAGCAGACGTCGACGAAGTGGTCCCACCCGTTGTCCCTGGCCGGACGGTCCGCGTCCACGCGCGCCTGGAACGCCGCATACGTGTGCGGCCCGTGTCTGACGAGATCAGACACTGTGTCTACCAGGCGCCGGGCACGTCGCCGGAAGGCTGGCAACTCCGCGGGATTGGTGGGGACAGATAGCGACATTTAGCTAACGAAGGCTGTGTGAGCTAAGGACTGTTTTTGATTACTTGACCGGTGAGTACCCTGGTGACTACGGTTGGGACAGTGCTGGGCCTGCACCAGGCCCCAAGGCATACGGGCCAGCACGTGGGTTGCATCACCATCTTCAATCTCGTCTTGTGCCCATGCTTGCTGCTTTGTTTCTTGGTTGCTGCAGTGCTGCCCCCCTAGGCATTGTGCTTGCTTGTTGCAGTGCTGCTGCTCTGCCATGCCTTGCCCCTTACCCCCGGCGAACAAACGGACCAGCGTCCGTCGCCGTTGCTAATGCTAATGCTCTGCAGTTGCCACTGCCCCCAAAGCCTGGTTGACCGGTATCCCCGGTCCTCTGGGTCCTCCGTCATGCTGTGGGCCACCTCAGGCAGCCCTGGGACCCACGGGATCAAGCGAGGCAGGAACCACTTGTCGGTGCGAGATGCCCGGTAACTCCAGTAGACGGCATGATAAGTGGTTATGACTATGACTATGACTATATATATATATATATATATATATATATATATATATATATATATATATATATATATATATATATATATATATATATATATATATATATATATATATATATATATATATATATATATATATATATATATATATATATATATATATATATATATATATATATATATATATATATATATATATATATATATATATATATATATATATATATATATATATATATATATATATATATATATATATATATATATATATATATATATATATATATATATATATATATATATATATATATATATATATATCCTCTAATCTACACCCCTCTCCCATACTCTACGTGGCTCCATTCTAAGGTACGTGCGAAGGGTACAACTTGGTGCATACACGTAGCGGAAGGAACTAAACTCCATCAAAACGGGCTCAAAATGGGCTCAAAACACTTGTCTGTGCACCCCGAATGGTCCAAGATCACTTTTGGAAAAATGTGTTTTTGACCAATTTTTCACCCATTTTTGCTCCCAAAACGGCCTTTTCAAGGAATATTGGGATTTCCATGGGCCCAAACCCGTCCCAATGGGCTCAAAATAGGGTAAAAACACTTGTCTAAGCATCCCAAATGGTCTATGATCATTTTTGGAAAAATGCGTTATTTGACGCATTTTGGACCCATTTCTGGTCCCAAAACGGCCCATTTTCAAGGCATTTTGGCATTTTCCATGGCCCATAACGCGTCACCACGGGCTCAAAATGGGCTAAAAACACTTGTTTGAGCATCCCGAATGATCCAGGATCACTTTTGGAAAAATGCGTTCTTGACCCATTTTTGACCCATTTTTGGTCTTGAAACGGCCCATTTTCAAGGCATTTTGGGATTTTCCATGGCCCATAACGCGCCACCACGGGCTCAAAACGGCCTAAAAACACTTGTTTGAGCATCCCAAGTGGTCTAGGAACAACTTTGAAAAAAATGATTTTTTTCGCCCCGGGGACCCTGGTGGACCCACTGTTGGCCGTAACCGTGCGTGGGCTTTGCTACCCTCCGGCTCCACCAAGTGACCACTGGTACGGGGGTCTAGGTGGCTCGTTGGGCGATTCTGAGGCTTGGAAACCACAAGGAGTGGGGGGTTGCGGGTGGACTAGGTGCCCTCGGAATTCGTTTTTGAGCCACGTAGCCCAAGAGACGGCCTGTTCTAGGTTTCGGGCTGTTGGTGCACATGGCGCAGATTTTGGGGCTTTTTGGCGCCTTTTTGGGCCGTTTCTCGGACATATCGTGGAGTAGGAGGGCACTAGAGGGCACTTTGACACGGTGAAGTCAAGCCGCATGTGGAGTGTAGCCACCGTTTCGCTTCGTTTGGCCGTTTTGACTAAGTTTGGGGGCCTTTTTGGGCCAAAAAAGGCTGTTTTGGGGCACAAAATGCGCAGTTTTGGGAGGGCACCTCCCAACCTGGCGCCCCCGCCCCGGGCCGCCACCGGTGAGTTTTTGGCTGAAAATTTGGATTTGGCAAGGCCACCACCTAGGCTCTAGGATAACTAGAGTAGAGTAGAGCCCGGAGCGATGAGGCGGAGCAATGGCCAAAACGGAAAGGAGAAGTGCTTGTTGTTGCTTGTTGCTTGTTGCTTGCTTGTTGCTTGTTGCTTGTTGGCTAGATTTAAGGGGAGAGGGGTGTAGGAATATATATCCTCTAATCTACACCCCTTTCCCAACTCTAGGTGGCTCCACCACACGGCTCTAAGGTACGTGCGAAGGGCACAAAGTGGTGCATACATGTGGTGGAAGGGGCTAAACTCGGTCAAGACGGGCTCAAAATGGGCTAAAAACACTTGTTTGAGCATCGCAAATGGTCTAGGATCACTTTTGGAAAAACGCCATTTTGACCCATTTTTGACCCATTTTTGGTCCCAAAATGGCCCATTTTCAAGGCATTTTGGGATTTTCCATGAGCCAAAACCCGTCGCCACGGGCTCAAAATGGGCTAAAACCACTAGTTTGAGCATCATAAATGGTCCAGGATCATTTTTGGAAAAACGCGTTTTTGACCCATTTTTGACGCATTGTTGGTCCCAAAACGGCCCATTTTCAAGGCATTTTGGGATTTTCCATGGCCCAAAACGCGCCACCACAGGCTCAAAACGGCCTAAAAACACTTGTTTAAGCATCCCAAGTGGTCTAGGAACAACTTTGGAAAAAATCATTTTTTCGCCCCGGGGACCCTGGTGGACCCACCATTGGCCCCCACTGGGCGTGGGCTGGCCGGCCCTCCGGCTGCACCAAGTGACCCCTGGTACGGGGGTCTACGTGTCTCGTTGGGCGATTCGGAGGCTTGGAAACCATAAAAAGTGGGGGGTTGCGGGTAGACTAGGTGCCCTCGGAATTCGTTTTTGAGCCACGTAGCCCAAGATACGGCCGGTTCTTGGTTTCGGTGTGCTGGTGCACATTGCGCAGTTTTTGGGGCTTTTTGGCGCCTTTTTGGGCAGTTTCTCGGACATATCGTGGAGTTGAAGGGCACCAAAGGTCCCTTGGTCACGAGAAAGTCAAGCCGCACGTGGAGTGTAGCAGCCGTTTGCCTTCGTTTGGCTGATTTGAACCCTTACTAGGGCTGTTTTGGGCGAAAAATGGCTGTTTTTGGCCCAAAACTGTGCAGATTTGGGAGGGCACCTCCCGACTTGGCGCCACCGCCCCGGGCCGCCGACGGTGAGTTTTTGGCTCAAAACTTGGATTTGGCAAGGGCACCACCTAGGCTCCAAGATGGCTACATGGGGAAAAGATCCGATGCGTTGGGACGGAGCAATAGCCAAAACGGCAAGGAGACGTGTTGTTGTTGTTGCTTGTTGCTTGTTAGCTAAATTTAAGGGGAGAGGGGTGTAGTAATATATATACATATATATATGTATATATATATATATATATATATATATATATATATATATATATATATATATATATATATATATATATTACTACACCCCTCTCCCCTTAAATCTAGCTAACAAGCAAGCAACAACAAGCAAGCAACAACAACAAGCACTTCTCCTCACCGTTTTGGCCATTGCTCCGCCTCATCGCTCCGGGCTCTACTCTACCCTAGCCATCCCAGAGCCTAGGTGGTGGCCTTGCCAAATCCAAGTTTTGAGCCAAAAACTCACCGGTGGCGGCCCGGGGCGGGGGCGCCAAGTCGGGAGGTGCCCTCCCAAATCTGCGCAGTTTACGGCCAAAAACAGCCATTTTTCGCCCAAAACAGCCCCAAAACCCGGGCGAAACGCCCAAACGAAGGGATACGGTGAGTACACTGCACGTGCGGCTTGACTTCACCATGTCAAAGAGCTCTCTAGTGCCCTTCATTTCCACGATATGTCCGAGAAACGGCCCAAAAATGCGCCAAAACGCCCCAAAAACCTGCGCAATGTGCACCACCACCCCGAAACCAAGCACGGGGCGTATCTTGGGCTACGTGGCTCAAATCCGAATTCCGAGGGCACCTAGTCCACCCGCAACCCCCCACTCCTTGTGGTTTCCAAGCCTCAGAATCGCCCAACGAGCCACCTACACCCCCGTACCAGTGGTCACTTGGTGGAGCCGGAGGGCAGCCCGGCCCGCGCACGGTGGGGGCCAACGGTGGGTCCACCAGGGTCCCCGGGGCGAAAAAAATCATTTTTTCCAAAGTTGTTCCTAGACCACTTGCGATGCTCAAACAAGTGTTTTTAGCCCGTTTTGAGCCCGTGGTGACGCGTTTTGGGCCATGGAAATTCCCAAAATGCCTTGAAAATGGGCCATTTCAAGACCAAAAATGCGTCAAAAATAGGTCCAAAACGTGTTTTTCCAAAAGTAATCCTAGACCATTGGAGATGCTCAAACAAGTGTTTTTAGCCCATTTTGAGCCCGTGGTGAGGTGTTTTGGCCCATGGAAAATCCCAAAATCCCAAAAATGGGCCGTTTTGGGACCAAAAGTGGGTCAAAAATGGGTCAAAAACGCATTTTTCCAAAAGTGATCCGGGACCATTTGGAATGCTCGGACAAGTGTCTTTAGCCCATTTTGAGCCCATTTGGACGGGTTTTGGCCCATGGAAATCCCAATATTCCTGGAAAAGGGGCCGTTTTGGAATCAAAAATGGGTGAAATTGGTCAAAAACGTGTTTTTCCAGAAGTGATCTTGGACCGTTGGGGGTGCACAAACAAGTGTTTTGAGCCTATTTTGAGCCTGTTTTGATGGAGGTTAGTCCCTTCCGCTACGTGTATGCACCAAGTTGTACCCTTGGCACGTACCTTAGCGTGGAGCCACGTAGAGTATGGGAGAGGGGCGTACATTAGAGGATATATATATATATATATATATATATATATATATATATATATATATATATATATATATATATATATATATATATATATATATATATATATATATATATATATATATATATATATATATATATATATATATATATATATATATATATATATATATATATATATATATATATATATATATATATATATATATATATATATATATATATATATATATATATATATATATATATATATATATATATATATATATATATATATATATATATATATATATATATATATATATATATATATATATATATATATATATATATATATATATATATATATATATATATATATATATATATATATATATATATATATATATATATATATATATATATATATATATATATATATATATATATATAATATATATATATATATATATATATATATATCTAATATATATATATATATATATATATATATATATATATATATATCTATATATATATCTTATAATATATATATATAATATTTTTGCTAACAGGCAGCCACCATGTCTTCATACAAATTCACACAACGTGCTGTTGCTTCCCCTGATGCGCCACTGAAACCTTTGGTGCGAAAAAGAGCGCGATCTGGGGGTGAAACTTGGGTGCAGGTGACGCGGCGGCCTGACTCGCGCGCCAAAAAGCCTCGTACCGGTGGGTCACAGCAGCCTGCATGCGCCCACACAGAGCACGACATTTTATCCACTACTGAGGCCGCGGCTTTTGCAGCCCAGTTTTGGGATAAAAAGATTCACCCCACCAAGGCTTCGCAACACGAATTTCTGGCAACCTGCATCGACGTCGATTTGGAGCAAGATGTGAAACACGCAGGTCGTCAGAAGTACACCAGAAAAAGGGGGCACCAGGCAACGTACTTTGTACCCTACCGTGGGTCGCGTCGGCAAATTTGCAAGACACAGTTCTTGCATTATTTCAAAATTAGTCGCATCGTTGTGGAGTCTGTGGCCAAAGCCAAAGCAGCCGCGGCCGTTACCAACCCCCTGAGTCCCATGAAAAGCCCCCGGAAACAGGGAGCAGACAATGTACGGCGGACCTCAGCCATCAAAGGGAAATTTGAGAAATTTCTGCAGGCACTGCCACAGGCTGAGAACCGCTTCAGCGATGCCGCCCGGCCCAGCACTGAGTGGGTCCATCTGGCCCCTGTCGGTGGGCGTCGTGCGTCACCGTACAATGTGTGGATCCACTGGCTCCAAAAGGAGGAGGCGGATCAGTTTGCAAAGCGGGGCAAAGCAGATTTCAAGCCCCAGATTTCATTGAAAACAGCTCAGCGGACGATGAAAATATACAAGCTGGGGTACCAGGCACCCATGAAGGACACGTGCGCCGAGTGTGAGCTGTACAACCTGCAAATTCGGACAGCCGCACCCGTTTTGAAGGTTGCTGTGCTCCGTTTTTGCACCGGCGCGTCTTTTCACTTTTCCAAGTGTGTGTGGCGCTTTTTTTTTGCTCATTTTCAGGCCAAACTTCGCCATGAGCAGGCCACGCATTTACGGTTGGCCAGCGAAGGATACGACCGGAACAAGTACCACGGACAGTACAGCATGCAGACCTGGGGTGGAGCAAGAGTGACGACTTTTTCAACTCCGGGTGTTCGTTTCCCTGATCGGGCAGAACACATGGTCCTGGATTACAGTAAAGCCTTGAATTTATTGAAAATGCCCGTCGGGGAAAAGTGGTACACCTCAGAGTTGAAGGCGCACCGTTTGGTGTTGCACCGCACCACTCTGGGTGTTGATACTGTAATGGTTTGGCCAGAGTATGTGGCCGGTAAGGGTTTCAATGAGACAGCCTCTGCCCTGATCGGAGAGCTGTACCGGTGCTCCACAGGGGCAGGTCACCTATTCGTTCATACAGATGGGTGCTGTTCTGAATTTCTAAATTGGATGTTTTGTAATTTGTTTGACAAACTGGTCCAGTGGCGCTGGTTTCATCGCATCACGTGGTGCGTTTTCATCAAGGGCCACTCATATAATCTATGCGATGCAGCGTCCCGTGCCATGGACCGTGCCCTCTATAATGTTGATCATTATTACGGTCTCACTGACATGGCTGGCCTAACAATCCAGCACGTTGTACGAAACAAACAGCGGTTTGTACGCAAGCTGCGCATTTTGAAGCGCAGCGATTTTTGGGATATGTCCAGGTGGCTGGCCGGTGCATATAAGTCTTCAGGCAGCCACCTGGACCATCAGCAGAAGCCTGTTTTGATCAGAGATGAGAAAATAAAGTGGTTGGACTTTGGCAAGACACCTAACCCTGAAAACCTGGAGGCCCACCCCGGTTTTGTCTGGGTGAAATCAGGGTACAGTGAGGCCATTCCATGGCGCAAGGTCCAGCTCACCAAACAGCGAAATGTGGACCTCACAACTGACGGCCTGTGGGCCATGCCCCTGAACACAGGGTGGGTACCAGTGAAGCCACGCAGGCTGCAGGATTGGGAAAAACTGAAGAAATATGTTCCCAGTCACAAGCACGGGGATGTGTGCCCCAATGGAGTCCCGGCCCTTGCAGAAAGGGGCAACGATGACAACGAATCGGATTCGGAATAATGAGTGATCCCTGGACCATTGCCTGTGCCCTGTGTGTCCTCCCTTGTACAGCTCGGTGCGCAAAACTGTGACCACCTACCCCCCCCAACCCATACATTTCTGAAACGGCCTTTTCCCACAGATTTCGAAAAGCATACACATACCCCCCCCAAGGTGACGACATTTTGGTGCATTACGCCAAAAGTTGAGAAAAGTCTGAAAAAATGTGAAAACGCTCCGTGTTGGCATAGAGCGGATGTCCCAGAGAGATATATATATATATATATATATATACATAAATCCTCCAATCTACACCCCTCTCCCAACTCTAGGTGGCTCCACCACATGGCTCTAAGGTCAGTGCGAAGGGCACAAAGTGGTGCATACATGTGGTGGAAGGGGCTAAACTCGGTCAAAACGGGCTCAAAGCGGGCTAAAAACACTTGTTTGAGCATCCCAAATGGTAAGGCATCACTTTTGGAAAAACGCGTTTTTGACCCATTTTGACCATTTTTGGTCCCAAAATGGCCCATTTTCAAGGCATTTTGGGATTTTCCATGAGCCAAAACCCGTCGCCACGGGCTCAAAATGGGCTAAAACCACTAGTTTGAGCATCATAAATGGTCCAGGATCATTTTTGGAAAAACGCGTTTTTGACCCATTTTTGACCCATCGTTGGTCCCAAAACGGCCCATTTTTAAGGCATTTTGGGATTTTCCATGGCCCAAAACGCGCCACCACGGGCTCAAAACGGCCTAAAAACACTTGTTTAAGCATCCCAAGTGGCCTAGGAACAACTTTGAAAAAAATCATTTTTTTCGCCCCGGGGACCCCGGTGGACCCACCGTTGGCCCCCACTGGGCGTGGGCGGGCCGGCCCTCCGGCTGCACCAAGTGACCACTGGTACGGGGGTCTACGTGTCTCGTTGGGCGATTCTGAGGCTTGGAAATCACCAAAAGTGGGGGGTTGCGGGTGGACTAGGTGCCCTCGGAATTCGTTTTTGAGCCACGTAGCCCAAGATACGGCCGGTTCTTGGTTTCGGGGTGCTGGTGCACATTGCGCAGATTTTGGGGCTTTTTGGCGCCTTTTTGGGCAGTTTCTCGGACATATCGTGGAGTTGAAGGGCACCAAAGGTCCCTTGGTCGCGAGAAAATCAAGCCGCACGTGGAGTGTAGCAGCCGTTTGCCTTCGTTTGGCTGTTTTGAACCCTTACTAGGGCTGTTTTGGGCGAAAAATGGCTGTTTTTGGCCCAAAACTGCGCAGATTTGGGAGGGCACCTCCCGACTTGGCGCCACCGCCCCGGGCCGCCACTTGTTTGAGCATCCCAAGTGGTCGATGAACAACTTTGGAAAAAATCATTTTTTCGCCCCGGGGACCCTGGTGGACCCGCCGTTGGCCCCCACCGTGTGCGTGGGCTGGCCGGCCCTCCGGCTGCACCAAGTGACCACTGGTACGGGGGGCTACGTGTCTCGTTGGGCGATTCTGAGGCTTGGAAATCACCAAAAGTGGGGGGTTGCGGGTGGACTAGGTCCCCTCGGAATTCGGATTTGAGCCACATAGCCCAAGATACGGCCGGTTCTTGGTTTCGGGGTGCTGGTGCACATTGCGCAGTTTTTGGGGCTTTTTGGCGCCTTTTTGGGCCGTTTCTCGGACATATCGTGGAGTTAGAGGGCACCAAACGTCCCTTGGTCACGAGAAAGTCAAGCCGCACGTGGAGTGTAGCAGCCGTTTGCCTTCGTTTGGCTGATTTGAACCCTTACTAGGGCTGTTTTGGGCGAAAATTGGCTGTTTTTGGCCAAAAATTGCGCAAGTTTGGGAGGGCACCTCCCGACTTGGCGCCACCGCCCCGGGCCGCCACCGGTGAGTTTTTGGCTCAAAACTTGGATTTGGCTCCACCAAGTGACCACTGGTACGGGGGTCTGGGTGGCTCGTTGGGCGATTCTGAGGCTTGGAAACCACAAAAAGTGGGGGCTTGCGGGTGGCTCAAAATGGGTCCAAACCACTTGTTTGAGCATCCCGAATGGTCCCGGATCACTTTTGGGAAAACGCGGTTTTCACCCATTTTTCACCCATTTTTGGGTCCAAAACGGCCCATTTTCAAGGCATGTTGGGATTTTCCGTGGCCCAAAACGCACCACCACGGGCTCAAAACGGCCTAAAAACACTTCTCTGAACATCCCAAGTGGTCTAGGAACAACTTTGGAAAAAATGATTTTTTTCGCCCCGGGGACCCTAGTGGACCCACCGTTGGCCCCCACCGTGCGCGGGCCGGGCTGCCCTCCGGCTCCACCAAGTGACCACTGGTACGGGGGTCTGGGTGGCTCGTTGGGCGATTCTGAAGCTTGGAAACCACAAGGAGTGGGGGCTTGCGGGTGGACTAGGTGCCCTCGGAATTCGGATTTGAGCCACGTAACCCAAGATACGCCCAGTGCTTGGTTTCGGCGTGTTGGTGCGCATTGCGCAGGTTTTTGGGGCTTTTTGGCGCCTTTTTGGGCCGTTTCTCGGACATATCGTGGAATTGAAGGGCACTAGAGAGTTCTTTGACACGGTGAAGTCAAGCCGCACGTGCAGTGTACTCACCGTATCCCTTCGTTTGGGCGTTTCGCCCGGGTTTTGGGGCTGTTTTGGGCGAAAAATGGCTGTTTTTGGCCCAAAACTGCGCAGATTTGGGAGGGCACCTCCCGACTTGGCGCCCCCGCCCCGGGCCGCCACCGGTGAGTTTTTGGCTCAAAACTTGGATTTGGCAAGGCCACCACCTGGGCTCCAAGATGGCTAGAGTAGAGTAGAGCCCGGAGCGATGAGGCGGAGCAATGGCCAAAACGGTGAGGAGAAGTGCTTGCTGCTTGTTGCTTGCTTGTTGTTGCTTGCTTGTTAGCTAGATTTAAGGGGAGAGGGGTGTAGTAATATATATATATATATATACATCCTCTAATCTACACCCCTCTCCTAAAAGACACGCGGGTTCATCATGTGGGATGCGAGTACAAGGTGGAGGGGGAGGTTAATGGGCATTTTCATCCGCTAAGAAAGAGCCCGTTTGTACGTACGTCCATCAAACCGCAAGGAATTACTTGCGAGTCTCGTGGTAATCACTTTACAGAAACAGTTGTAACCCTTGCTCCCAAGGTTTAGACATGGCATGAAGGTGAAGGTAGTTTCGTTAGGAGTACACCTGTACATTGGGAACTCCCACGGATGGCAACCTGAACCGGTCGGAACTCTTGGCTACTAGAAAAGTTTGGAACTGAGGGGGACTGGCTTTAAATTGCATAGTATTGCCGGCAACAAGGCATTTTGGGATTCTCCATGCGGGCGATCTCGGGCTCAAACCATGCTAAAAACACTTGTTTCAGCCTCCCAACTGGCCCACAATCACTTTTGGAAAAACACGTTTTTGACCCATTTTTGACCCATTTTTGGTCTTGAACCAGCCCCTTTTCAAGGCATTTTGGCAGATTCAGTGGCCCAAAACGCGTCACCACGGGCTCAAAATGGACTAAAAACACTTGTTTGAGCATCCCGAATGGTCCACGATCACTTTTGGAAAAACACGTTTTTGACCCATTTTTGACTCATTTTTGGTCTTGAAACATCCCATTTTCAAGGCATTTTGGGATTTTCCATGGCCCATAACGCGCCACCACAGGCTCAAAACGGGCTAAAAACACTTGTTTGAGCATCCCAAGTGGTCTAGGAACAACTTTGAAAAAAATGATTTTTTTCGCCCCGGGGACCCTGGTGGACCCACCGTTGGCCGTAACCGTGCGTGGGCTTTGCTACCCTCCGGCTCCACCAAGTGACCACTGGTACGGGGGTCTACGTGTCTCGTTGGGCGATTCTTAGACTTGGAAACCACAAAAAGTGGGGGGTTGCGGGTGGACTATGTGCCCTCGGAATTGGATTTTGAGCCACGTAGCCCAAGATACGGCCTGTTCTTGGTTTCGGGCTGTTGGTGCACATGGCGCAGATTTTGGGGCTTTTTGGCGCCTTTTTGGGCCGTTTCTCGGACATATGGTGGAGTTGAAGGGCACTAGAGGGCTCTTTGACACGGTGAAGTCAAGCCGCACGTGGAGTGTAGCCACCGTTTTGCTTCGTTTGGCCGTTTTGACTAGGTTTGGGGGCCGTTTTTGGGCCAAAAAAGGCTGTTTTGGGTCACAAAATGCGCACTTTTGGGAGGGCACCTCCCGACATGGCGCCCCCGCCCCGGGCCGCCACCGGTGAGTTTTGGGCTGAAAACTTGGATTTGGCAAGGGCACCACCTAGGCTCTAGGATGGCCAGAGTAGAGTAGAGCCCGGAGCGATGAGGCGGAGCAATGGCCAAAACGAAAAGGAGAAGTGGTTGCTTGCTTGTTGCTTGCTTGCTTGCTTGCTTGTTGCTTGCTTGTTAGCTAGATTTAAGGGGAGAGGGGTGTAGTAATATATATATGTGTGTGTATATATCTATATACCAAGGCTTCCATTCGAATCATACTCAAACTGCGAGGTTCAACATTCCTACAGTCCTACATCGCTGCAATAACCATGAGTTCGTAGTTCATGTGTGGGCCTGGCAGTAGCCCCTAGCACACTGATTCACAGCTTCCTAACGGTAGGAACAATACTCCATCCCTCCTGCATATGGACATATGGGCTTCATATCGCTGGTTGCCGGAGTCAGCGGGTCAGTGAGGCTGACCCCCCAAAACTGGTTGAACCAGAGGAAGAGCAGAAACACTGCAACGAACAAACATACAAACGCCTCAGAGGAGCCCCAAGCCGTGCTAGTGCTGCGGTCATTCCCTGTGCCAAAACGAGTGCCAACGTGGGTGTTCGCGGAAACGCCGCAACGAACAAACATGTCAGTCCCGTGCAGAGTGACCAAGGTCGTAAAAGATAGAGAAGAACGCAAGGTGGTTGACGAGAGGGAGATATCTATGGACTACGTCGCCATACCCGCCAGCTACGAGCACCCAGGATTCCAACCTACCCCCTGGGTACTCCAGGTCGGGTGGCTGTCCACTATACCACCAAGACGAAGTACCAAAAGAGGGTGCAGAGAAGCCTGCCGCCGGCGCCGTCGCCTACACGCTCGGCGGCGGGCATCAAACCTACGCTCCCCGGGACGAGGCACCCGTGCACTTCCAGTATGCTACGCCGACGATATGCAATGTAACCGCCACCAAACCCACCACTACACCCCGCCCCGTACACATGGCCGGCTGAAGTGTGCCCACCACCGCCGCCACCACTAACGAAGAACAGCAGCTATTGCTGCTGCCGCCGCGCCGGCGCCGTCGCCTCCACGAACGACAGCGCGTCGAAACGCGACGCGGGGCCGGGCCCCCGTGCACTTTCAGGTATGCTCGCCCTATGCTTATCTACCGCCAAAACCAAAACCACCACCAAACAAAAGAGTCAGGGGGATTCGGGGCGTTCAGTGCAACTCTGCCCTCCTTGGGGTTCGAACCCACCTCTGCGGGACGGAAGAGGGGCATGCTGCCCACTGTACTACGACAAGATGCAATGTCTGGGCACGGTGCCTCCCTAACACACTGCCCCTCCACATTACTGATGCAACACCAATAAACAATGGCTACGGAGCCCGACACGCCGTGCGGACCACCACTGATGGCCGGCCCGCTGCCTCCGCCTGGTCTCGCAGGAACCGGCGCCGTCGGGGGTGTGCCAGCCGGCCCTGGTTGGCCAGCTCATCTGCACGCTCATTCCCCGCCACTCCAATATGACTATACACATGGCGCCAGAGGGTCGGGGCTGTTCTTGCATCTACCTCCGCCTGGAGCTGGAGCCACAGGTCCAAGTTCACAAACGGACGACCCTGCAAGCTCCAACGCCGGAGGTGCTTCAGGATACCATCATACACATACTTACTGTCTGTTACGACCCGCAGTGCCTGTCCCCTCGGAACTACCCTGAGCGCCGCAATGCACGCGGACAGCTCCGCCCTGTTTACTGTCTGCACCTCCCCCTCCAGGGGCTGCGCCATATTGCGGGGGTCCAGTGGCCCGAACCAGACCCCATACCCTGCAAAACCCCGTACGCGGGGCCTCTAGCCCGAAAGAGCCATCTGTATCCACCTCAGGGGTGTACAGGAAATCGGGGTCCTCCGGCCCCTCTGCCGCCGCCCGTGCCCTCTTCTTGCTCACTGTATCAGTTGCCTGCCGCCGAAAATAGCGGTCCGGTTGCTGCGGGGAGGGGCACGGCCGCTTTTGACCCCCTACATCGACACCCTCACACACAGGGATGTTCCTGTCCGTCAGCCACCCGTGCAAGGCCCCTGCATACATCCGCACCGCCTCGTGATCCAGGGACAGGTCTGGCATGGCTAGCCACTTAGAAACCTCAGAGTGTAGCACCCGCAGATAATCATTTACAGTCAGGCGGGCTTTCTGAAAAACCACTTCACAGCGGCAGGACCACAAAACCCGCACTGCCTTCCACATTAGAATCCTTGGCGCCCTGGTGAGGGACAGCTGGGGATAATCAGAACATAAACGGCCAATCGGTACCCTCCCCCCCCCGAACTCCAGACGGGCGGAAAGGTGCACTGCAGGGCCCGAACAGGTATGGTGAGCCAAGAACACGCTTTCGTGCAATGATAAATGTCCTCCAGAGAGGAATCAAAAGGGCACCTGTCTGAAACAGAGGGCCAGATCGCCCGGAGGCCGGCCCCCAGCGACAGTTTCTTCCAAAGGCAGGTATGAATGAAGTCTAAGTCCTGCGGAGGGAGGGCCAGGCGGCGAAACGCCTGCCACACCTCTTTGGGCTGTCGCCTAGCGGCACGGCGCTGGGTCGTCAGTGCCGCCGAATTCGGGGTGAACTGTAGCCCCTGGTCCATGGGGAGGGGGGGAATAACCCCTTGCACCGAATGATGCCCCTCCCAAGCGGGGATCAACCTACGCACCAGAGCAAGCAGAGCTTGGTACTGGTGCAGCTGCAATTTCCTACTCCCCTGCCAGCTCCGGGAGACTGTAGCAACCCAGGCACTGGTGTCCACAACGTCAGAGAGGCGTAAGATCCCCCTACATATCAAAAACTTACAGGTAATGGACTTTTCTGAGACCGTCAGCAGGCGGCTATTCCACAGGGGGGGCGCTGCCAATTCCTGCCACTCTAGCCCCAGGCCCTACTGGGCAGCGTTCAGCGAGGACAGCGCCTTCACCGACGACGCCAGCCACGGCGCGTTACGAATGCAGCACGGAGAGAGCTGCAATAGGGCTAATTGTGAGGGGGTATGCACTATGCCTTTACGCTCCAACCAGCCGGAGAAGACGGTATAGGTGCCAAGCCCATACCGAGACGGCTGCTGCAGATAACGCGTGAAGGTTGCTGCATGTGTCGTCCAGAGGTGCACCTCCGGCGACCACAGCCCAATCCCTCCCTCAGATGGACTGAGATGCAGGACGTTCAGAGGCACCTTCCAATTATGGGCATGAAAAGCAAAAACCAGAGCTCTGCGGAGCCTCTTAACTACTAGGTCGGGTGGATAGTGCGCAATGGCAGTTACCTGCAGCACCGGATAGCACCACGTGTGCAGGAGCAACACCTTCTGTGCCCGCGAAAGGGGCATGCGAGAGATCCTGGTACAGCGGGACTCAAACAACGCCACACACCGCTCATACGCCACCGCCGGGGATACATGTCCCACGTGGGCACCCAGGTAGCGCACATGGGGCACCACCTTAATTCCTACTAACCTATCACTATCCAGGCCCTGGAGAAGCAGGCGAGTCTTCTCCAGGTTCAGACAGAGACCAGCGTATTCGCCAAAAGCAGCAAACTCGGCTAGCAATGACTGGAGGTCTGCCTCAAGTCCCGCACTCGGCCGGCATAGTCGAACCAGAGCATCATCCGAGTACAGCCAAACGTCGACCCCATAGGGCCGCAAAATGAAACAGATAACAGAGGTGAGCAGAGAAAATAATATAGGGGACAGTGGGTCGCCTTGGCGTATGCCCGACGCCGGAATCAGGGAATGCTCCCTCACCACTCCCCCGATCACCAGAAACAGAACTGGGCCCCGCAGGATCTGCAGCAGGACACATACCCAGGGGGTCGGGATACAAATGAAGCGAAAAAGTGCAGCCATCATGGGGTGGCTGAACGAGTCATACGCCTTACTGTAATCTACCACAAGCCAAGCCGCCACCTCATCGCCTGGGCCTGTGTGCCAGGTCTGTTGCACTGAGGCCAAGTGGTCGAACATCGTGCGGCCCCTCAGGTAGGCCTTCTGCTGGGACGGAACCAGCTGGAACAAAGCATCCTGCAGCTGCAGGAGCAGCAATCCTGTGAGCCACTTCAGCCTCGCCTGCTGAAGTGCAATGGGCCGTTGGCGGTCTACCGCGGCCGACCCTGGGTCTTTAGGCAGCGATCGAACTAAGGCGGTCACCCACTCATCCGGTAAGCCCTCTACCTCTATCTCCTGGTAGGCGCGATACATGTTACGTACAAAGAACTCCGGGAAAGCCTTATAGACTTCCGCCTGGATGCCATCATCCCCAGGGGAGGACGAGGGATCCATCTGCTGTAGTGCCGCGTAGACCAGGTCTTCCGAGCAGCCCTGCCAGAGCAGCGGGACCGCCGTGCGCCATTGCGCAGGCAACCCCCTGGCCTCTAGCCACTGGTAGCACTCCTCCTCTGACCGCTGACCCGGACGCATGATGGTGCTCCAATACGCTACCAGTTCTCTAGCATGACGATCGCGCAACAGATGGCCCGACCGGGCCTTCACAACACCATAAATACGAGACTCCTGGGCCTGATGCATAAGCCTGTGCAGTGCCCGGGCGCGCCAGCGGCGCACCTCTTGGAGGTGGTGCTTATCCTGCAGTGCCTCCCTCACCCTCGTGTACGTGCGCTCCAACTGCTCCACCCCCCGGTGCACGGACACTGCTTTAACAAGTGCAATGTATGCATCGTGCATTGTCCCTGGACGCTGTCCCTGCTCCCGAAGGGCCGCAAAACCTGCCAAAGGCACATACTCCGGGGAAGAGCGGCGGAGGATATCCCGGAGTCGTAAATAGGCCGGCGTCGCCACCGGCGCATTCGCATTGTAGCGGCGGGCCGCGTCCTGTAATACCACCTGACTGCGCTGGAACGCCTCTAACCCCTGTACACCCTCTTCTTCAAGTGTCTGCAGTTCCCGCGTGACCCAATCCACTGTGTCTGGATCTTGGAGTGCATCCAGAGGGAACTTCCACCTGGTCGGCTGCTCCCCGTCCAGGCCCATGCCAACAAATTGCAAGACCACAGAGTTATGGTCACTAAAACCTACGGGGGTGGTGAACATGGAAGAGGCATAGCCCAGGAGGGTATGCGAAACTGAAATGCGATCTATGCGCCGGGACACTGTCTGTGCCCCATCGGCCGCCCTCCGGAGCACCGAGGTGCGTGTGTAGCCCAGCGTGTCACGGTCGGGGAACTGGTGCGCCCACGCATCATGCACGGCAAACGCCTGTAGGCAGTCCCTTTCAGACTCCGTGGCACTAGGTGCTCTAGCAAGGGACGCCTTCCCCGTTATACTTTTGCCTTTAAAATGTTCAAGCGCCATCATTTGTCCGTCGTGGGGGTGCAGGTCCATCACCTTCACACGGATGCAGAGCTGTCGGCCGCGGAGTACCGGGCTGGGCTCCATGGCTATAACTTTGTCGGTCTCCCTTCCCCTGAGCTGAAGTCTGGGGTTTGCCTGCTTTATAAGCCTGAGTGGGAGTTTGTCTCTTCCACCCCCCTTTCTAGTCGTATTCTGTGTGTTGTACTGAAGCACCCTGATGGGTTCTCTGTTGCTTTTGTGGTCGGTCACTTCTACAACGACGCGGTCCAGCGAATGCTTCAGTGGCAGGACCTGCAGGGGCATGAACGGCGTTTGGGTGGCGTGCCGATGGTTTTTCTGGCTGACCACAATTCCATCCTTTCGCACCTTGACTCCACACGCGAGAACATCCCGGGCTTGCTCCCAGCGGCGTACAAGCCTTCCAGGGCGCTCCGCATCTCGGCCAGTGGGGGAGAGGCGTCTCCGCAGTTCCGCAGATAGGGGAGTGCGACCGGGAGATGCCGTCTTGCTCCCCCTGACCAGACGGTGGCCCTAAGGACCGGCAGGTCGCGCCACGGCTGAGGCCTGTCGGTTCCCCATTGGAGGACAGCCACCACCACATGCGTGGTCAGGGGCTCCGCCGTGATGTGCAACGCCATTCGTCCGTCCGTCCCAATTACGGTGCCCCGCGGGGCAGTAAAGACGTGGCCCCCGGTCCCACGGATGGTTACCCATCCCCACAAGACCGCCACGGTTTCCCAGCTGGGATGGGGGCCGGACTTCTTGGGCAGGACTACCACCGGCGGGCATGGGCTGTTTGCGGCCCATACGCGCCACTCCACTTCTACCACACGCTCATGGCCAGGGGGCCGGAACGCCCTGGGCCATGCGTCTGGGAGTTGGCGATGGACGGCGGCCCACACATCAGCTCCATCAGCCCGTGTGAATTGGAGCCCCTCCAGGATGTCTCTTTCCACAGGACTGGGGAGGCGGGCAGTACGAACCTACAGTCCCTGCCCCAGGCGTAGTCCCGGCCCCTCTCGATCCCCCGGCCTGGAGTTCCCTGGGGGTAGGTTCGAATCCTGGGGGCTCGTAGCTGGCGGGTATCGCGACGTAGTCCATAGAAATCTCCCTCCCGTCGACCACCTTGTTTCTATTTTTTCTATTCCTGGGTCCTGCTGCACGAGAGTGACTGGTTTGTTCGTTGCGGCGTTTCCGCGAACACCCACGTTGGCACTCGTTTTGGCACAGGGAATGCCTGCGGCACTTGCACGGCTTGGGGCTCCTCTGAGGCGTTTGTATGTTTGTTCGTTGCAGTGTTTCTGCTCTGCCTCTGGTTCAACCAGTTCTGGGGGGTCAGCCTCACTGACCCACTGACTCCGGCATAACCAGCCATATGAAGCCCATATGTCCATATGCAGGAGGGATGGAGTATTGTTCCTATACCAAGCCCTGCTTGCTCTGGTGCGCAGGTTAATCCCCGCTTGGGAGGGACATCATTCGGTGCAAGGGGTGGTCCCCCCCCTCCCCATGGACCAGGGTCTACAGCTCACTCCAGTTTCGACGGAGCTAGCGGCCCAGCACCGTGCCGACAGGCGACAGCCCAAAGAGGTGTGGCAGGCGTTTCGCTGCCTCGCCCTCCCTCCGCAGGATCTAGATTTTATCCATACTTGCCTTTGGAAGAAACTGTCGGTGGGGGCCCGCCTTCGGGCGATCTGGCCCTCTGTTTCGGACAGGTGCCCTTTTGATTCCTCTCTGGAGGACGTTTATCATTGCACGAAAGCGTGTTCTTGGCCCACCATACCAGTTCGGGCCCTGCAGTGCACTTTTCCGCCGGTCTAGAGTTCGGGGGGGGGGGTGCCAATTGGCCGTTTATGTTCTGATTACCCCCAGCTGTCCCTAACCAGGGCGCCAGGGATTCTAATGTGGAAAGCAGTGCGGGTTTTGTGGTCCTGCCGCTGTGAAGTGGTTTTTCAGAAAGCCCGCCTGACTGTAAATGATTATCTGAGGGTGTTGTACTCCGAGGTTTCGAAGTGGCTGGCCATGCCAGACCTGTCCCTTGATCACGAGGCGGTGCGGATGTATGCAGGGGCCTTGCACGGGTGGCTGACGGACAGGAACAAGCCTGTGTGCGAGGGTTCGGATGTAGCGGGTCAAAAGCGGCCGTGCCCTTCCCCGCAGCAGCCAGACCGCTATCTTCGGCGGCAGCCGGTAGACAGAGTGAGCAGGAAGAGGGCACGGGCGGCGGCGGAGGAGCCGGAAAACCCGGATTTCCTGCACGCCCCAGAGGTGTATACTGACGGCTCTTACGGGCTAGAGGCCCCGCGCACGGGGTTTGCAGGGTATTAGGTCTGGTTCGGGCCGCTGGACCCCCGCAATATGGCGCAGCCCCTTGAAGGAGAGGTGTAGACGGTGAACAGGGCGGAGCTGTCCGCGTGCATTGCGGCGCTCAGGGTGGTTCCGAGGGGACAGGCACTGCGGGTCGTCACAGCCAGCAAGTATGTATACGATGGTATCCTGAAGCACCTCCGGCGCTGGAGGTTGCAGGGTCGTCCTTTTTTGAACTCTGACCTATGGCTCCAGGTTCAGGCAGAGGTGGATGCGAGGGTAGCCCCCACCCTGTGGCGTCATGTGTATAGTCATATCGGGGTGGCGGGGAATGAGCGTGCAGATGGTAGCCAACCAGGGCCGGCTGGCACACCCCCGACGGCGCCGGTTCCTACGGGACCAGGCGGAGGCAGCGGGCTGGCCATCAGTGGTGGTCCGCACGGCGTGTCGAGCGCCGTAGCCAGTGTTTTGGTGTTGCATTGAGACAGAAGACGGGCAGTGTGTGAGAGTGGCACCGTGCCCAGTTGTTGTATCTTGTCGTCGTACAGTGGGCAGCATGCCCCTCTTCCGTCCCGCAGACGTGGGTTCGAACCCCAAGGAGGGTAGAGTGGCACTGAACGTCCTGAATCCCCCCCCGCTCTTCCAACGGGTGGTGGTTTTGGTTTTGGCGGTAGATAAGTATAGGGCGAGCATACCTGAAAGTGCACGGGGGCCCGGCCCCGCGTCGCGCTTCGACGTCCTCGCGGGCCGTCGCGAACCATGGAGGCGCCGGCGCCGGCGCGGCAAGCAGCATACTGTTCTTGGTTAGCGGCGGTGGTGGGCTCACCATATGTACCGGGCAGAGTGAAGTGGTGGGTTGAGTGGCGGTTATATTTCACATCGTTAGCGTAGCATACTGGAAGTGCACGGGTGCTTTGTCCCCGGGAGCGTAGGTTCGATGCCCGCCGCTGAGCGTGTAGACGACTGCGCCGGCGGCAAGCTTCTCTGCGCCCTCTTTTGGCACATCGTCGTGGCGCTATAGTGGACTGCCAGCATTCTGCGAGGACAGTGCCTTCACAGATGACGCTAGCCACGGCGCGTTACAAATGCAACATGGAGACAACTGTAATAGGGCTAACTGGGAGGGGGTATGCACTATGCCTTTACGCTCCAAGCAGCCTGAAAAGAAGGTATAGGCGCCAGGCCCATACCGAGACGGCTGCTGCAGATAACGCTTGAACGTTGCTGCATGAGTCGTCCAGAGGTACACCTCCGGTGACCACAAACCGATCCCTCCCTCAGATGGACTGAGATGCAGGACGTTCAAAGGTACCTTCGTATTTTGGGCATGAAAAGCAACCACCAGAGCTCTACGGAGCCTCTTAACCACCAGGTCAGGTGGATAGTGTGCAATGGCAGTTACCTGCAACACCGGATAGCACCACGTGTGCAGGAGCACTACCTTCTGTGCCCGCGAAAGGGGCATGCGAGAGATCCTGGTACAGCGGGACTCAAACAACGCTACACACCGCTCATAGGCTACCGCCGGGGACACATGTCCCATGGCACCCATGGCACCCAGGTAGCGCACATGGGGTACCACCTTAATTCCCGCCAACCTGTCACGATCTAGGCCCTACAGAAGCAAGCGAGTATTCTCCAGGTTCGGGCAGAGACCAGTGTATTCGCCAAATGCTGCAAACTCGGCAAGTAACGACTGGAGGTCGGCCTCAAGACCCGCACCCGGCCGGCACAGCCGAACCAAGGCATCATCCGAGTACAGCCAAACGTCGACCCCATAGGGCCGCAAAATGAAACAGATAACAGAAGTGAGCAGAGGGGACAACGGGTCCCCTTGGCGTATGCCCGACGCCGGTGCCAGGGAATGCTCCCTCACCACCCCCCCCATCACCAGAAACAGAACCGGGCCTCGCAGGACCTGCAGCAAGACGCGTACCCAGGGGGTCGGGATACAAATGAAGCGAAAAAGTGCCACCATCATGGGGTGGCTGACAGAGTCATACGCCTTACTGTAATCTACCACAGGCCAAGCCGCCACCTCATCACCTGGGCCTGTGTGCCAGGTTTGTTGCACCGAGGCCAAGTGCTCGAACATCATGCGGCCCCTCAGGTAGGCCTTCTGCTGGGACGGAACCAGCTGGAACAAAGCATCCTGCAGCTGCAGGAGCAGAACCCCTGTGAGCCACTTCAGCCTAGCTTGCTGCAGCACAATGGGCCGTTGGCGGTCTACCGCGGCCGATCCCGGGTCTTTAGGCAGCGATCGAACTAAGGCGGTCACCCACTCATCTGGTAAGCCCTCTACCTCTATCTCCTGGTAGGCGCGATACATGTTACGTATAAAAAAATCCGGGAAAGCCTTATAGACTTCCGCCTGGATGCCATCATCCCTAGGGGAGGACGAGGGATCCATCTGCTGTAGTGCCGCATAGACCAAGTCTTCCGAGCAGCCCTACCAAAGCAGCGGGACCGCCGTGCGCCATTGCGCCGGGAACCCCCTGGCCTCTAGCCACTGGTGGCACTCCTCCTCCGACCGCTGACCCGGACGCATGATGGTGCTCCAGTATGCAACCAGTTCCCTAACGATCGCATGGCGATCGTGCAACAGATGGCCCCATCGGGCCTTCAAAACACCATAAATACGAGACTCCTGGGCCTGATGCATATCCCTGTGCAGTGCCCGGGCGCGCCAGCGGCGCACCTCTTGGAGGTGGTGCTTATCGTGTAGTGCCTCCCTCACCCTCGTGTACGTGCGCTCCAACTGCTCCACCCCCCGGTGCACTTACACCGCTTTAACGAGTGCAATGTATGCATCACGCATTGTCAACGGACGATGTCCCTCCTCCCGAAGGGCCGCAAAACCTGCTAAAGGTACATACTCCGGGGAGGAGCGGCGGAGAATATCCCGGAGTCGTAAATAGGCCGGCGTCGCCACCGTCGCATTCGCGTTGTAGCGGCGTGCCGCATCCTGTAAAACCACCTGACTACGCCGAAAAGCTTCTAACCCCTGTACGCCCTCCTCTTCTAGAGTCTGCAGTTCCCGCGTGACCCAATCCACTGTTTCAGGATCTTGGAGTGCATCCAGAGGGAACCTCCACCTGGTCGGCTGCTCCCCGTCCAGACCAATGCCCACAAATTGCAGAACCACAGAGTTATGGTCACTAAATCCTACGGGGGTGGTGAACATGGAAGAGGCATAGCCCAGGAGGGTATGCGATACTGAAATGCGATCTATGCGCCGGGACACCATCTGGGCACCATCGGCCGCCCTTCGGAGCACCGAGGTGCGTGTGTAGCCCGGCGGATCACGGTCGGGGAACTGGTGTGCCCACGCATATTGCACGGCAAACGCCTGAAGGCAATCCTTTTCAGACTCCATGGCACTCAGCTCATGGAGGGACCATATGTTCTCACGCGTGGAGTCAAGGTGCAAAAGGATGGATTTGTGATCGCCCAGAAAGACCATCGGCACCCCACCCAAATGCCGCTCACGCCCCTGCAGGTCTTGCCACTGACGCATTCGTTGGACCGCGTCGTTGTAGAAGTGACCGACCACAAAAGCAACAGAGAACCCATCAGTGTGCTTCAGCACGACACACAGAATGCGACTAGACAGGGGGGTGGAGGAGACAAACTCCCACTCAGGCTTATAAAGCAGGCAGACCCCAGACTTCAGCTCAGGGGAAGGGAGACCGACAAAGTTATAGCCGTGGAGCCCAGCCCGGTACTCCGCGGCCGACAGCTGTGCATCCGTGTGCAGGTGGTGTTCCTGCACCCCAACAACACACAAATGATGACGCTTAAACATTTTAAAGGCAAAAGTATATCGGGGGAGTCGTCCCTTAGTGGAGGCCCGGTCAGGGTCAACCACAGTGTTCCAACCCGCGATATTGCACGTTGCCACCGCAAAATTAGAAAACAGGTGCACAGGACAGTCCGCTGCCGGGACATCATCAGGGGGGGAACTCATGACGACACAGGCTCCGCACGACGTCGCTTAGCCGCCACCTTGGTCCAGTCCAGACTGGACGGATCCTCCGCATGCTGCTGGAGCGACTCAGGCGTTAGCCCCCTCCCCCCTTTGGCCGGCGGTTTCTTCGGTGCTAGCTTAGGGGGGGGGTTTGCCCACTCTGTCTTTGCGCCAGGACGCCTTGGCAGACGTTCACTCCTTCATAGAGTACACGATCGCTTGCTGGACTCCCCCATGTGGCCCAGGGACGGAGATATCCAACATGGCGCTCAACAGGCCGACCGCCATGTTGGCAAGCCCAGACACCTGCCAGGACGGCAACTTGACATTACCCATAGTCCAATCAAGCTTCTTTGCCACCAGCAGCGCATCTGCCGCCCCAACGACAGACTTCGCCAACATAGCATGGCGGACGACAGCCTCCACATCTTGCTTCAGAAGATGGTCCGGCATGTCGACTAGACCAATAGGCTCTGCCGCTCCATCGGGTTGACCTCGCATCGCTGCACCAGTCACCGAATACGTGGAGGACCCGCTCTGCACAGACATGACTTCGCGTTTGTCAATCCCAGCTCCAGTCCGTTCGTCCGTGAGGGAGGAGCCCGCACAGAGCAACTGCGGCACAATCTTCCGGATGAACAGGGCAGCGTCACCAGGCGTCCATAGGGCAAGCCTCAGCTTAGCCGGGGCATCCCACTGAACATCGGGTGGGACTAGGAAGCTGTCAGCAAGCGCCTTGCACTGGAAATCCACTGTACGACAGAGGGAACTCATAGACCCCGCGGTGCGTTTCTTCTTCTTGAGCCACGCCTCCACCACAGTAGAGGCCTCATTCAGGTGCCCCTTGTAGACACCATATGGCACGAACGCCGCGTACGGCTGTGTGTAGAAGCGCTGCTGCACC
The DNA here is from genome assembly GCA_964036045.1 of Eutreptiella sp. 'Long Island Sound 2002'. Classification (NCBI taxonomy): domain Eukaryota; phylum Euglenozoa; class Euglenophyceae; order Eutreptiales; family Eutreptiaceae; genus Eutreptiella; species Eutreptiella sp. 'Long Island Sound 2002'. The sequence goes on from OZ038401.1 coordinate 7,453,982, forward strand.
TCCGCTCTGCGCTCTTCCTACACTCCCGGCAACAACGCCCACTGCGTGTCAAACCGCCCTGACGGGCCCTGCAGCAGCTGGACTTGGTCATAGTGGAGGTCTACCGCTTTCAGTAGGTCATCGACTTGTCGAGTAGGAAGGGAGACTGCCCACGGTTCAGCTGGGGGCCGCACCGGTACGAAGAGGCCCGCAGGCTCCGTGCCCCGGGCCAAGAGGGGCCTGGTCTTCAGCAGCGGCTTTGGTGGGGACTGCTGACCAAAGTGAGCCGCCGTAGTCCGCATGTGCCACGCATAGTAGAACCGCCCGCCTACCCCAGACAGCGGGCGGCTGAGCTTGGCCATCTCGATCCAGGCCCAGGGGGCCTTCTCCTTGAAGAACGCTGCCCCATCATACAGCGGGCGATCCGTAGAACAGAGCACCACCAGGTGAGTTTCCCCCACCGATACCTCTTTCTGAACGTAGAGCAGCCGCTCAACGACCTGCGGCAGGGAGTCCTCCGTCGCGAGGAAGGCCACAGTCAGAGCTTCGCGGTGCCAGAGCACCTGAGGCAGGGGCGGGACCCCTTCTCCTTGCAAGGACGACCAGCTCAGGGTTGTGGCAGCAACATCCCCGGGGGGCAGCCATGGGCGGTCTTGGAACACATAGTTCACAGATTCAGCCGCAAGCCGGCACGCAATGGCAAGCTGAGTACCTTCATGGGCCACCAGGGCCACTTCAGCCGGAACCGCATGATCAACCAGGAACTGATCCCGGATAGCTTGAATAGCTGGGGCCGCTGGCCCTGCACCAGGCGCAGAGTGTGCAGGCGGAGCAGCCACGGGCTGCCGCGACAACAAACTATTCCCAGGGTGAAAAATCGGCGGCGGAGGAGGCGGCGGCATCTCTGGGGCAGCAGCCCCGGACTGCGGTTGTCCCTGGTCAGCCCCCGCCATGCGGTGATAAGCAGCCAGTTGCGGCTGTGCGAGAAACCCCTGCTGTCGCAAGAGCTGGGCATCTCGATCGTGCTCAGCATACCACGCTGACCATTCCTCAGGGGTGTACTCCCCTGGACCATCGGCGGTGTGCATGTCATCGGAAGCGTCTGCGGCCTCAGGGGCCGCATAGAAAGCACTACGGGCAACAGGCTGGAGTCCATCAGAGACCAGATTCTCTACTGAGGGAGCCTGTGGTTGGGGCGATACGTGTGGCGGGGGGGCAGCGGAAGCCCCCGCGGCAGCCTGCGGGGGTACGTTGGCTAGTGTAGCCATGACGAGTGATCAACGTGGGCGCGGGGACTTGATCAGCGCGGGCCTAGGCGCTGGGCCTGGCAGACCATCAAAGAAAAGAAATACATGGCGCCCACCATACATATATATGTATATATACATACATACATATATACATATATGTGTGTGTGTGTGTGGCATATCTTAAGCAGTGTATCTACCCGGGTGCGAGGTAGAATGTGGGGTTGGCCGCAAGCAGGTCAACAAAGCGCTCCACACATGCACGTCCTGGTATGCATATGCAGCAATGTTCGGCAGTTCCATTGATACGTTGGTTCCACGAGCACTTTTGCGTATGTACAGGTTGCACTGATGTTTGCCTAGTTACCCTTTTCTGGCCGTGTTTTGTCGGCCAAAACCTCTAGCCTGCATGTTAACGTACTGGGGGGTTGAGGTCCACAGGCGGCTGGACAGGCTTGCGATACGCTGGCTCTCAATCGGCCAACCTGTCATGTCATCCGTCAGCACTCATAGAGAGAGGGTCAGTGGTGTGTGTGTGTGTTAGGCTCTATCTCATTCATATAACTACAGACACTGTGGCGATAACGTGGCTGTGAGGGGGCCGCAGGCCCAGCCTCTGGTTCATATCATCCATTCATACAGAACATTCCTGTGGGCAGGTTTGCATAATGCGGGCTTTTGGTCGTGGACCGCAGCGGCAATGCAGCCGGTCGCTGCCCTGAAGATGAAGGTTCGATTCCTCGCTGAAGAGGAGTATGAGGAGGAGATGCGGTTCCGGCGCCGCAAGTGGCCCCGGTGGCGGAGCGCGCTGCTGCAGGTGTGTTGTGGCTGGGGCTTTGCTTTTGCTGAGTCCCTGTGCTAAGCCCATCACTAGACAAAAACGATGAGGAGACACGCCACCCGACGCGCCGGCGGTACCGGTGGTGGAGCGGGTTGCTGAAGGGGGCGGTGGCGGGGGCCTCGCCAACGGACCCCTGGACGGACAGACGAACCGGGGTTCCAACCCCCGACCATGACGAGCGCCAGCCATGGCGCATACCACTAGACCGTCCATGCCTCTTATCCAAAGATGCGCTAAATCATTGATGCCTCGGTGCAATGCTGCATAAAATCCTCCTAGTTGGAACCCAAGTATTTATTGTCACCACAGAAGAGCTACCCATTGCGAGCCGCCACAGGCCACGCTCCGGGTATTGAACCCCCGCCTTCCGGCGCCAGGGCCACTGATGATACCATTGTACTATATGGATGATACTGCACGCCGCAAAGCGGAATTCGCCGAAAAGGGCAATGGCGCTAGTCAGTCACATGCCTCTAACCAAAAGATGGCGCTTGTATCATTCATTTCTCGATGGCGTGACTCTCTCAGGGGGGAGAAAAGTTCTCAAGTCCGATTCTACTTCCGTCGTTTCCTGGTGGAACTGACATCCGTGCTGAACTCGTTATCTGAGGAGAGGGAGCGGTCGCTCGGACTACCATCAGAGAGGTAGTCGTCAACAATGCCGTGCCTAGGCGATTCAATGGTGGAGCATTCCGACTGGCTGCCCTGATCAGACGACACCAAACCCTCTGAATATGTCCCTGGTTCGTCCGGGAAAAGCTGTCTCACAGGATCCTCTGGGTGAGTGTGTGTGCGATTCATTCGTTCAATGAGGGGGGTTATATCGTCTGGCTGCAGGAGCGGGGTGATTTCCACGCGTGTGCGCGGGCCTGTGGAGGCATCAGCGCGAGTTCTGGGCGCCGGGGGGGAGCAGGGCGGGGTGACAGGGTGGCGTACCGCCCTGTGCACTGTGTTGTACAGGGGGGACAGCTTCCTGCCTCGCTCAGCAAGCCTGTCTGCATGTTCATTTTCAACAATGTCAACGTGACTAGGCACCTTAACCCACCGGAACTTGCAAGTGCTGCGTAAAAGTTCGTCTAAAATTTCTTCCCATAAGTCTACATTGATGACCGGTCCCCTTGCTGTGACCCAGCCTGTGGCCTTCCATTGCATAGCCTTACCTTGGAGGCCATCGTGTACGTAAGCTGAATCAGTTGCAACTGCAACTGACAGTGTCCTATTCCTGTAGTGGTGCACTACATCGATGACAGCTTGTAGTTCTGCGCGGTTAATGGATTGTCTGAGGTGGGGGGGGAGGTAAGAGCAGTGCTCCCACTTCTCAGTGGGTTCATAACATCCATACCCCCCCACCCATCCCACCTGCTGTACCCATTCTGCTGAGCCGTCAGTATAGACAACGACATATCCTTGTTGTTGCAAGGACGCTATTTCTTCTCGAGCCAACCCTGCCAATTCATGCTTGCGTTCCACTTTTTTGCTGCGTTTACGTGCCCTTTCCTCCCGTTCATGCTCCGAGGGTTCAAAACAAATCTTGGTGGTGATAAGGGAGCCCTGGGTGAGTAAATGACTTAAAGACTTATGAAACTGCCAAAAGACGTCAGAGTAGCGAGAGAGTGGCTCCCAGACTGCGAGAAGAGCTACAAATTTAATCCATACAGACAAGAAGCCGTCGTAGGAGCCAATCCCCCCTCTGATCAGTGAGTTGCGGAATGACCAGTGGGCGGCCAGAGCCGTCCACATCATGATACCCAAGGGGGTAGAGAACGTGGTCTGGAGTGGGAGGGAACGTGCGGCATGCGGCTTGTTGTCAACCACCACCGTGTCCCAGCACTTGTCTAGTGTGTCGAAGATGATAATATGAAACCTGCAGCTATTCAAGGCATGATCGATAGTTTCAGTGGTACCACGGACAGGGCACCTGGAGTCCTGCGTCCAGGGAGAAAGGCGCTCAGCCACTTTTAATTTTCGCCAAAGAACCTGGTGCACAAAATCTACAATGGAGGGCGGCACCTTCGATCGCCAAAATCCCTTCCAAACTGCCGGTGAGTGTCGTGTGACTGTCTCCGGGTCCGGGGCCAGGCGTTTGAGTGTATCCGTTTTGGCCCAGGCCCCCGCCCACACCGAGGGGGGGGACCAGTCCGTGGGCTGATGATGCATGAAATTGGCAAGCGCCACCTCATATACCGCCTTCCAAGTTGGAGCTATTTTGCTGAGCAGATGGGCCGGGATCCGTCCGTCAGGACCATACAGGTCCTGAACTGTGAGTATGCTCTTCTTTATCAGGGCCGTGCAGTAATAGGTGAGGTGTTTGGCATTTTTGAAAACCGCCGAGTGCCACAGTGGCAGCTGTCCCTGGGCCGTAGGATCTGCGAGGCCGTCAAGGATGTACCTGCGAGCAATAGAAAACGATTTCAAGCTATACGCAAGGTAGCCAAATGTCTTGTACGGGACAGGACCCAGCTGAATGTAGGGTCACGCCCAGGCATGCAGGCAGACGCCATACTTGGCACACCAAGTTCTGAAGGGGGAGGTGACTGTCTCAGTGAAAACTTCAAGGTGCTGCAAAAACTTATGGAAGGACAGTCCAAACTGAGCGTGAAGCCAACATTTGGGGGTGGGGAGCTGGAACCCCCCACACTCCGGGTGCTGCGCCAGTTCTCGTAGCGTTACCCCCCAACTGTCTACCCCTAGCGCGGTTTGAAACACTATTTTGAGTGACTTAATAGTGTGTTCAGACGGGAAATAGGACCTGGCCGTCAGGAGCAAGGTGGGAAGGACCCACGTTTTGAGCAGAATAATCGCCTCTTTTTTGGACAGGCCCAGTGATCCCACCGTGGAGGCTCTGCGCTGAGCCTCACCAAGGTAAGAGGCAAAGGCTTCGTCCGACGTAAGGTTGCCTATTTTCACTCCTAGGTAGCGAACAGACTGTCGAATCTGTATCCCACACAGCTGAGAGCCCCCTGGGGACTCTGTGACATGCTGTTCGTCCCTGCTGGAGAGATTGCCTTTGGCCACAATGCCACACTTGCCCAGGTTGAGCAGGAGGCCAGAAAACATGCCAAATTGTTTCATCATTTCCAGTACCTCATATACAATAGAAGATACATGTCGCCCTTGGATCAAGGCTCCAAGGTCATCGGCGTACATATATGCTTGCACATGCATTAGGGAATCAAACCCAAACAATACAAAGGAGACACAAAAAGAGAAGAGCACGGGCGAGAAGGGGTCACCCTGGCCAATGCCCGCGGCCGGGTGGAACACCACCTCCCTGACCACCCCCCTTCCCACACAGAAGTGGTAGGGGGCGGTTAGGGTCGATAGGATGAAAGAGATAATACACTCAGGTAGTTCAATTAGTCGCAATACCGCCGTGATAAAATTGTGTGTGAGAGTGGGGAACGCATTCGAAAAATCGAAGCTCACAAGAACTCCTGACTTCATGCCCTCCCACCCAGACCGAACAGCCCAGATGTGGTTGATCATATGCCTTCCCTTGACGCAGCCAACCTGTCTACGATGCGTGAGCTGTTGAAAAATTTGTTCCACCATCAGACAAACAATATTCATAATCCATTTCTTTTTTACGTCCTGTAACGCGATAGGTCTGAGCCTGCCAACTGACGGAGTGCCAGTGGACTTCGGAATAGAGTTAATTAGTCCTACTGCCCAATCCGGAAAGATGGAACCCGACTCAAAGCACTCTGATGCAACCTCAAACATTCTGGGTACAAAGATATCCGCAAAGGTCTTGTAAAACCGGGCCCCCATTCCATCATCTCCAGGCGAGACTTGGTTGTGGAGGTTGCTGAGGGCTGTTTCAACAATTTCAGGAGAGAGTGGTCTCAGGAGGGCCTTGGCCATAACAGAAAAATTGGAAGGTAGCCTCATGCCCTTCAGAAAGGACAGACACTCATCTGCGGTTTTCTGACCTGGAACTGAGATAGCAGCCCAATGCTGAGCCAGAGCTTCCGCAATCTGCACAGGTTGATTGAGCACCTGGCCTGTCTTATCCCTTATCCACCCTAGTTTTTTCCGCTGCTGAAGCTCGGTCATCAGCTTGTTTATTTGGCGGTGGCGCTCCTTTGGGGAATCCTGCTGTAGATCTTCCCCAGCCAGCAGGCCTTTAAGTTTAGCCAGCAGTTTTAAACCTGTTTTGTCCGAGGAGTCCTTTTCAAAAATCGCAACGAGCAGTGAGTATGCAGCGGACTCTGACTGGGGTGTGTAGTTGTTTTGGGACAGGTATGCCCATCCTTGGGCACACACCTGGTGTACAGATGAGCTCTGAATGATACCGAGCAGGTTCCAATCACGTGGAGCCTTGTGTTCCCTGCTATACCTGATGGCTTCTGAGCGCATGGCCTGCAGAGCCATGTCCCACCAATCCTTTGAGTCCCAAGGTAGCTCCTGCAGATGGTGTTTTAGTGATTCCACTGCTTCATCATCCTCAAGAATTTCTTGAGGGCAGCGTAGTCTGGCTCTCATAGCATCAAAATTCGGTGGCTTACAGGAGACGGTGACTGCTTTGTGATCCGCGCGAGCAACAAACGAGGCGTAAGCCTCATATAAATGCGGGAGCAAGGATTGAGACAGATGGATTCTGTCTATTCTCCTTAGGTTGTGTGTCCCTAATTCAAGATCAGAATCAGAGGAATGGTCCTGTGATGTGTCCTTGGTTCCAAATCCATAGGTGAACCCTGGGTTAGGCTCCTGCTTGGAATCACAGGTGTGCACTTCCGTGTAGGCATCCGTGAGACCCAATTTCTGTAGAACCCTGATCTCGGTTTCCCGGGACTCCACAATGGTAGTGTTCTTGTCCTCGAACACTGGTGCTGAGTCACGGGCCGGGACAATCAGTGAGTTATGATCAGCAAGCAAAATCTTATTGTCATACGGCAGGGGGAGCAGGCTTACCAAAAGCTTGTCCCACTGCGCCTTCCTGAGTTTAGCTCTGTGGTGGAAGTGGGCAGATACAGCAAAAAGCTGCTGCCCATCAATGTTTTCAATGACCGCCGCAAGGATGCGTGGTTCCAAGGCGAACATATTGACCAACCTCCATCCATGTTTGAAAACAATGGCGGCCCCTCCATGACCCTCAGGGGAGAGATTGGAGAAGAAGTGATAACCCTGTCTGTCAAATCTGTCACGAATGAGGGAGTATTGCTCCCACGACTTGATGTGTGGCTCCTGGAGGGCAGCCACGTCGATGGAATTAGCAGCGAGATGCTGTAGGATAATGGACAGTTTAGTCACCTGCTTTTTTCCTTTTTTAACCCTCGTGAGCAGGCCGTTGGAATTGAGGGTCATCAGTGAGAGTGACCCAAAGATCGGTGGGGGTTGGGGAGACATCATTGTGGTTTGGATTTAGCCCTGACAACCTGGACATACGAGGATTTCCACTTATTGCTCGAGGCTGAGGTTGTAGACGGGGTGGTGTCACCTGATCGCCTGTCTTTGGCTTTCCTTCTCTGATCGACTCTTTCCTGATTGTATTGTTGGAGACTGATGATGTACATTGGCTGTCTCCTCGCGGGGTCTCTGACCACCGCACCGTTGAGGGACATCATGTCTTGACCAGAGATTTGCCACGCAGACAGGCTGATGTCCCCTGGAGTCCAGGAGAGGCGCGAGGCGGACAAGACCGATTTTTCCTTGTTTTTAAACATCTGAAGAATGTCAGGCTCCTGTAGCCTGGGCGGGACATCATAAAAGACCATCTGGTCCATTGGGGACGACTTGTCAGACTGGGACCTGGCTGACTGATTGGAGGCTGTGCTCTCCGTGTCAGAGCCATCCACAAAATCCGAGACCGGCTCGTTGGTTCTTTCGTTCTTGATATTCAGACCCATTACCTCCAGTTCGAACTTGGCTCTGAGGAGCCACATCTAGGCGGCGGAAACATCCTTCAGCCCAACTCTCACTTTTGTTTTGGAGGCCAGTTGGATGGACACAAATGTGTCATCCGGGAGGTGCTGTGACAGCGAGGAGTGGATCATGTGCCACATGTATGGAGACACTGCCTGGCGGACATTCGCCTTAGGAAACAGCTGTAGGACGAGTGGGCAGCTCTCCATCTCATCACCGAGGAATTCATCCTCGCGCATAATGCCGAAAAACGGGCAATTCTTGTAGGCAGCTAACATGCCTTTCATGTCCTCGGGCTGTAGTTGATGCCATATCACACGTGCTCCACGGATGTTTCTGTGCGGGTTTGAGATGCATTGGGGGCCCTTTCTTCCCAGCCCCTCAAGTAGGCCCGGGATGGCCTTATCCTCTGCCGTTACTGCATACCAAGGTTCATCCGAAGTGGGGACAGAGAGTTCAAAGTGAATAGCGCCCAGTCCCTGGGCTAACAGCTTCTTTCTTTGAAAGATTGTGGCGAGCCTGTTCTGTCTGCCGCTGGCACTGGAGGTCGCTACAAAGCAGAAGAGTTCTGGGCCTCCCATGGTGACTACTGCCCTCCCTAGCTTGAAGACCTCATCAAGGTGCCAAGGCACGGTTTTCTCTAGGAAGGGGCCAGCATTAGGGAAGAGGGGCTTGTCGTCCTCTGAGACGATCAGCAGGTCGGACCTGTTGATTCTAGCAGTGGAGATGAACTTATCACCAAACTCCTTTAGCTGGTGGACCTCGTTGTAAGAGACAACAAAAATGACATCACAATCCGGGTCAGGAAAGGCTTCGCGGAGCTGCTGTTCCGACATTCTGGCCAGCTGGGACCATCTGACAGCTTTTCTGTCTGTGGACAACCTGGTTTCTTCCTGAAAAATTTGGTAAAAATGCTCCCACTGGAATTGGTACGCCAATTGTTCTTGTTCATTTTGCTCTATGAGGGGGGCAGTTGCCGGCTCTCGTGCCTGTTCTGAGATTTGTCTGGCCTGGGCCACGTTCGTAACAATGTTTTTAGCAAAGGCACCCCCTTTTTTCGGGGATGGGGTACTCCCAGGCTCCCTCAACCGCTTGTTTTTTACAAAGTGTGCTTCCAGCTTCTCACGCTGGAGTCTTAGCGCCTCCTGCTGCCTGGCAATGGTATCCTTCTGGTCATGAATGAGCTGGTTGACGTCCGCATCCGCCGACGTCAGTCCCTTGATGATCGCCTCTTCAGCCTGCTGGACTTGGGTCGCAATGAGGCTCCACTCATTGTTCAGTCGTTCAATGGACTCCTTGGTCGCCGAGTGCTTGATTCTGTCGAACTGTGACCACACTTCAGATTGTTGTTGCTCGAGGGCATTCAGATTTTTCAAAGCTTGCGTAACCGGATGTGCCTCGGGAAGCTGGACTTTCTTTGCCACCATGCGGATGGCAGCAGCATAGTTAGTCAGAATTTCTTGGCATTGTTGGAGTATCTCAGGTTTCAAGGATTCTGGTTTTTCGATAGCATGGAGAGCCTCAGTATGCATACTCAACAGTGTGGGCAAGTCGTATTTCACGGTCAGATCAAGAACATTCATAGCACATACAGGTAGGGAAGGGGTGGATTCGCTGACCGCCAATAGGAGGTCTTGTGTCGACATCTCAACGTCGTCACCCATTGCTCTGCTCGTTCAGGGCGGCGAGACCCGGGTTTCCAAGGTGAAGATTCGCCAATAGCGCGCAGAAATTGACTCACTGGTTGCTCAAATCAATGATGAGCAATCAATGTGTTTGCAAGGCTAGATGAGTACCTTTTCCAGTTGCCTGAAGATCCAGACCAGGAACTCCTCGTGGATGGAATCTAGGAACTCGACGGTGATGAAAATTGGCTCCCAATAGTTGCAGACCTGCTTTTGGGACTGTACCGCCGTTGAATGCAGCTGTGCTGCGCGAAATCGTAGGGCAAAGCGGGTATTCGCAAGGTCGATCTTGGCTCTCTTCCGAGCCGGAGAGGTCTGCGTACCTGCTGTGTGTATTACTAACACAGGGTTTTGAAGATGGTCGCAAGGGATGACAGGTAGCCCGGGGTCTGAATAGAATTCCGGGACCGCACAGAGGTTGAATTGTGGCAACAATTGTTTGTTGGTACACTCAGCCTCTTCAATTTCCTCAAACCACTGTGACACAAGGTCGTCTAGGACTTGTCCAGGCTCGAAGTCTGGTCGTATGGTTGAGGCACTGCCAGTGGTGGGCGGTGTGAGTAGGACACGCTGTTCGTGCGGGCTGACACTTCCCGAGTGCCCAGACATGCTCAGTACCTGCGGCCCCCGATTGGGCCAGGCAGGGCGTCATGACAAAGCATCGAAAAAAAATAGACACTCAGAAAGTGGGGTTGGGGAGGGGTGTAGGGACGCCCACCCCTATTTTGGGGTCAGGAAACACAAAAAAAAAATGTTTTGGGAGTGAATTGGATGGTTATTAGGGGGTATTTGCCCCTATAAAGGGCTCACAATGGCTAAAAATAGGGTGTGGCATCACTCCTACTAGGATCCTAATCATAGTACTAAAAATAACCACTAAATGGTAAAAATAACCCACACCACCCCTATATACATCCAACAACATAGTTATTCGGAGTTTTTAACATTCTCTTGTTCACTTTCATGTCCCTCAAACTATTATTTGGGGTATTTGGGGCTAGTATTAGTGGTTTGGAGTACCATTTCACCTACTTTTAGTACTCTGATTAGGGGGGAATGTTTGCCCGGCGCGCGCCCGGCGCGCGCCCGGCGCGCTACTTTTGTATTAACTATCCCGACTTCAGCCCCAGATTTACCCTCCCATGGAGAAGCCCCCCAAGTAGACCACGTTGCACTGCACACCTTCCCTACAAAGCACGTTGCAAAATAAAGCAATATCTGTGACTTCAACCACTCCAAATGTCATTTGTGTTGCACTTAACAAACAACATTGGTCCCACAAGTGTGGGTGTCAATACATTCATTACAATAGTGCTCCTTACACTCATCACAAACTGTGACGGTGGAGCGCCTATGGCAACACAAAACACACACTTCCGCCTCATCCTCTGCCTCATCTTGCGTGGCGGCCGAGTTGCTTTGGTCAGTCCAAACCTGAGGCGGGACATGCTCCCATGGTCCGTAGGGGGGGTGACGGACTTGCCTTCGGATGCAAAACTGACCCTCGCAACCTCTTCCGCTGTGTACTCTCTTTCCGTGGAGGGTTCCACAGGGTTGGGCTGGGGCTTGGGTTTGCCTTTCGCGGACTTAGATTTGCGTTGAGGTTTGTGTTGGGGTTTGGGTTGAGGGTTGGGTTGAGGTTTGGGTTCAGGTTTGGGTTGAGGTTTGGGTTGAGGTTTGGGTTGAGGTTTGGGTTGAGGTTTGGGCTGGGCTTCAAGATTGGAACTTGAGCTAGAACTAGAACTTGCGCTAGAACTAGAAGCTGAATTGGAGGCAAGCATTCCAAACAACGTACGCTGCCCTTTGGCTGCCGGCAATGGCGCTGATGAACTCCGCTTCCGAGCCTGCTTGGCAACCTCTTCTTGTCTACGAGCCCTTAGCCGTGTTACCTCTGCAAAAAAAGCGGCAGGGGCCACAGTTCCCCCCTCCAGATGCTCCGTGTCCTTTGGTAGGTGGTGGCCTTTGCCAAAGGTGAGGATTTGTTGGACTATCTTAGGCACGGCAATGTCCTGTTCTATATAGTGGGGATGCTCCTTCGCCCAAAAATCAATGTGCGCTGTTCGAAACCGGCGCATGAAAATAGTGCGTTCCAGGGGCCCACACGAGCCGGGGAAAAGCTCGAGGCAGGGATCTTCAAGCCCCTGATTGCCTCCTCCTCGAGCCGGGGTATGAAAGCTCGAGGCAGGGATCTTCAAGTGCCGGTATCGGCGAATTGGACACAAACAACAACACAAGCAACAAAGCGTGGATTCAAAGATTGTTCCGGTTTCCTCAATAGCACCGGACGGTTGGGGCCCAAAAGAGGGCGGAAATGCTACATCACCCCTGCATTCTCGGGGGTCCCCAACAAAGGGAACGAAATCGGAAGTCAAAACCTACGCCGGGGGTCACCATGATGCACCACGCAACAAAGCGTGGATTCAAAGATTGTCCCGGTTTCCTCAATAGCACCGGACGGTTGGGGCCCAAAAGAGGGCGGAAATGCTACATCACCCCTGCATTCTCGGGGGTCCCCAACAAAGGGAACAAAATCGGAAGTCAAAACCTATGCCGGGGGTCACCATGATGCACCACGCAACAAAGCGTGGATTCAAAGATTGTCCCGGTTTCCTCAATAGCACCGGACGGTTGGGGCCCAAAAGAGGGCGGAAATGCTACATCACCCCTGCATTCTCGGGGGTCCCCAACAAAGGGAACAAAATCGGAAGTCAAAACCTACGCCGGGGGTCACCATGATGCAGCACGCAACGAAGCGTGGATTCAAAGATTGTCCTAAGTGCGCCCCTTAGCGCACCCCCTAAAAGGTCACCGGTGGGGCACGGGTCCAAAAAGATGCCCGGCGCGCGCCCGGCGCGCTAACGTTCCCCCTAGGATCCTAGTAAGAGTGATGTCATACCCTATTTTTAGCCATTGTGAGCCCTTTATAGGGGCAAGTACCCCCTAATAACCATCCAATTCACTTCCAAAACATGTTTTTTTGTGTTTCCTGACCCCAAAATAGGGGAGGGGGGTCCCTACACTCCTCCCCAACCGCTGACCACTGCAATATGGCAGTCAACAGAAGGACCCCCACTGCCCACTGCAGTGTGGCAGGGAGCAGAAGGATCCCCGCTGCCCACTGCCCACTGCCCGTGGCAGTGTGGCAGTGTACTGAAGGATCTCAGCTGCCCAGGTGCCGGCCGAATCAATGGCCGGCTAGGGCATGGAGGCACATTGGCCTGAGCCCAGTGAGAACTTCGGTAGCACCATCAGAGCAGCCCAAGGCACAAGCCGACACTGACAGCTCAAGTAGTGCTAGCAACAGTGAGAGTGATGACAGCGAATGACACTTTTTTGTTGGGGGGGGGGGGGGTTTCAGACTAAGATGAGCTGGTGTAGCCCGCTCACTTCACAGTACTCGAGATACCCTCTCGGAATCAAGGTTCAGAGCTGTCCAGTCCTACGATGATCCCACAATGGCCGTGGTAGCGGATCTGACACATAGTGAGGATGAGCTGAGTCTGAAACCAGGTGATGCAGTGGGAGACTGCCACGCCTGTAGGCTTCCCAGTGTGCATGAGGCACACCGACTGTAAGCTGAAAAAGAGAGCAGTATGAAATCTGAAGGCTGAGATGAATCAGCGGGTTGATGATATTGAATGACATTGAATCAGGGTTCCCCACTGATCCGGAATAAAAATTCTATTGCCTTCGGCAGTGCACCTCGAAGAGAGGTTGACAGTCAGCCAATCAGTCCCCGAGCCAGCAAGCAGGCAGTCAGACAGATACACACAGTTTGGGTTTTTTGTCAGTGGCAGATGCGGCACCAAGCAGCAGGGAGGCCCTTCGTCGCAATACAAGTAGCGGCCGAGTGGAAACGCAGCCGACCGGCATCCGTGTGGTCGGCGGTTCGAACCGCCGACCACACAGAAGAAAGTGGCAGCATACCCCCTGCTGCTGGGAGGGAAGAACGTGGCGACACAACACCATTTGAGTCGGCAGAGGATCCCCTAACAACAGCTGACCCACTTCTGCAAGCCTCGGATGTCCTTGGGCCTGCAGTCTAAGACACTTCATGCAGCAAGAACTTCCTGTTGCTCGGTGCTGCGGATTGATTGCCCCAGCAAGCAAACACATGCTGCAACTAGACACATTCGGGCGACTCAGTGCCAGATGAGAGCAAGAGGCAATGGGTGCCTCAGTGCCTCAGTTTGGGTTGCCTTGGTTTGGGAGGGGACTGCAAGGGGACCAAGCGGTTGCTTTCTGGGAGGCCTTTCAGTAACAGAACTAGCAGAGTGCAGAGGTAAAACCTGGGGCTGCAGTGTCTGATACATTGTGGTGCCAGATCCCAATCATATGGTGTCCCTAAAGCAGGCCTTCCCCTCACAAAGAGAGGGTACACTGTCTTGTTCGTTCCACACTACAGAGGATGCTGCCTGGGGATCAGCAATGCCTCTTCAAGCTTCCAGAGAGGCAAGACCAGCAAGCGTTCGTGGATGCACACAAAAACAGTAGTAGAGTAGAGCAGATACAGAATGCAGCGAAAACGGCCACGCCCAAAGGCAAACCCGTGAAAGAAAGGAAACGACAATTCGCTGCACCTGGACTCATTGGAGACATTTGTACGGGTGTTCGGAGTGCGATGATACGTTTGGACCCCATGTGATGTGGCGTATTGCGAAGACGCTTGTTGGCTGGTGGTGTGGTCTCTATGTGTGTGTGGGCCATGGTGGGTTGCAGTGCTTATCTCGGACACGGGGGGGGACGGGGGACTACCTCCCTTTGCTCATCAGTAGGCGCACTGAAAGTGGCGGAAACAACGCCCCGCGGTGTTCTGACCAGGGTGTTGTTTACATGCACCCTTCGCAAAGCGCTACCGAGCGCTACCTCAGGTGCCCGATCCAGGCATGACAAAACTGGCTGTCCAGTGATCAGCAGAATTGCGACACAGCGATCAAACCCCATCGTAGGAAGGAGGGCGTGTTAAGGGGGTTTCTTTTATTAAGCGGTTGGGCTGGCGGGAATGTCAGAGATCCCCTTATGCGGGCAGCACTAGAGGCTAGGCAGGGATGTATTAGAAGGGGGGGAGGGGGTTGGCGCTAGGGCCCCAGGGGTGCTCATTGGAGGCTCTGCTGTGGCCACCTGCAACGGCGAAACGTCACTCCCACTGTACATCATCGAACCGCATCACCAGTCAGGTGTACCAAGCGACACACGCCCCCGGTATCTTTGAAAGGGCATGGCGTGCAGATTCAGACGAGCTCCTTCTGGTCCCGTCTGACCCACCAGACGCCAGTGGCAAGTCTGAGCTGCTCCAAGCCGTTGTGCACGCTGGGGCAGCCACGAGGGGTGGGGGGCGGAGGTGGAGCTAGGGGCCTTTCGCCCGGTCGCACAGAGGCCGCGGGTCCAGGACCTGGCACCTCGTGACGCCTCTCGTCTCCATCCCGACGAGGGGTGCGGCCCGGGTACGCCTGGACGCCGCCATCGGACAACGCTGGTTCGGTCCGCAAGACCCATCAGAGGTCCTCGACGGCGCCCGATGCGCTATCTCTAAGTCACTCAGTACGAGTGTGTGATCCCTCCCACAGGACCGCACCGGTCTTCGGTGCTCTGGTGCCTGCGGTGTCTGGGAGTAATGAACTGGGGGAGGGGGGGCACGGTGGAGTCTCCGATGCCGCGGCTGCGGAGGCAGAGCTGGAAGCCGGGACCGGGGCACGCCCTCCCCCCTGCCCCGCCCCCCCGGCAGATGTGATTGGGGGGCCTTTGCCAGCCGGAGGCGATGAGTGCACAACTGACAAAAGGGGCCGGTAACTGCCAGTAACGGCCGGCGGTTGGCAGGTGCTCGAGGCCGCTGAGTTGAAACGCAAAACATCCTGCGTTGATTCTCAGGAAGGGCGTGGCTAGAACCCGTCCGTTGACCCGAACTGGGAACGGTCGTCCCCCGGGGCACCGACGTTGTGGAAAACCGTATCGGAGAAGCCCTTGGAAGGCCGCGACATGACCGGCGCCAGACGGCCGGCCGAGTCGGTGCGCTGCCGGTAGCACTGCGCCGAGGATCCGGAGGATCCGGTGGCTCTTGTGGACCCGCTGGACACGGATGACTTGGCCGTGACGGTCAGACTGGGTCTTGGTGCTTAGACAAGGCAGTGCTTGCGCAAGGGGGGGGGGGGGCGGGGCGTTAGTAGTGGACGGTTGCACCGGTCCCCACCGTTGTCGATGGGCTGTTTCAAAAGCGATCATGCTCGGCCATCATGCCCATGATGCCTGCACTGCACGCACCCGGTCCGAACTGGCACAAGCACACGCTGGTTGAAGGCAATCTTGCCCCCTTGCTGCCACAAGAGGAACACTTTTCCATGAGAATTGTCTGTTGACAAAAATCTTGGTGTCTCCTTTAGCCTTTGACACATGGTGCTGTTGAGCTGCTTGCGGCAAACATCTTTGCAGATCTTCAGTGTCCACAACAGATTGTGGTACAATGTTGACGGATATGTTTTTCAGGTACAATAAGCAGGAGCCTACAAATCTACAAGAATGCGGATACTTGTCGACACCAATGAGGGGGGATTGGTGCATTTCAATTCCTTCCCCAATCTGAATTTTTCCCAGTAAATGTTACATGTCTGCTCCCGCCGGCGGGAGGGTGGATGCCAAGAGGGGCAGCATGCAGCAACGGTCAGCAGTGGCACCGACACTCCACCCGTATGGCTACCGGAAACTGATGAGATTATGCACCCTGCACAATTATTATGCACCCGTATGGCTACCGGAAACTGATGAGATTATGCACCCTGCACAATTATTATGCAGCTGTATGGCTACTGGAAACTGACGAGATTATGCACCCTCAACCACAAAATTGTACTCACACACGCCAACTTTCTGTGAACGCAAACGCTGCAACAACAGGTTCAGCCAAAGCAGGCCACGGCATGTGCAGATGAGGGCCCAGCAGGTGACGGATCTACACCCAAGTTCTGAGCGAACTCGAACCCTGGCCCCCCCGGATGGTGTTTTGCGGTCTCCAATTGTCTCAGAGGCCCGTGACAGCCCCCACCACCCCGGGCATAGCACAGCCGTGTTTGGTGCATCAAACGACATGCCACTGGACACTGGCCGTAGCGTGCGGTACTGAAGCGGCCGTGGTGGACCGCTTGGCAGAAGGCACACATACACACCACGTGCCCGTGCACATGTGTGTGGTGGGCTGCTGGAATGGCCCGTGGGCAGCGGTGGTCTGGGCTGAGACCATTGGTACCCCGCCCGCCCCCCGTTGTCTAAGCTACGCAAAAGTACAGAATTGGTACAATCCCAGCACGGGGTACCAACCACTGGGACTCACCAGCAGAATGCCCCCATTTGAGCATTGAAAACAGGCGTGCCTTGCTTGAAAATTGTGCCTTTTGTTTGTTGTTGAACTGGCGTTGAGGTCGCACGATGACATCATCATGATGTCATTGGCACGGGGCGATTCCGTCTTAGGAGAAACCTGCAGCACCACAACAAATGAGGAAATTGCCTCCCCTCACCTCACCTCAATGGGTGTGTTCGCTTTCTTTTTGTTGAGGCAGCAAGTAAGAAGAATGGCCTTTTTGTTGATATTTGTGCTGAAAGAACAGCGCGTTGGGCACCATCTGGCGGGCCTGCACAGCGGGCATTAGTGCCGGCGGCTGGAAGCTTCACCAAACACACAGAACTCAGGAAATGGGGCGCTCGCCAACAGTCACTCATCAACTGATAGCCTCGGGCCGGTGACCAGGGGGCCAGGTCGGTCGGCGGTTGGCCCGTCGCTGAGGGCGGGGCAATTGGCAACTGGTACACACACACACACACACACACACAATTGGCCCGTAACCAGACAGGAGTGCCGCCTGCAACCACGCCAGGGCACTCATAATTTGTCGCCCATGTTCGCACCCATGGTCTGCCATTCGCTAAGGCCCCTGTAAAAAATTCCGCTGAGATATCCCTTGTATGTGTGCTACACACACACACACACACACAATATGCAAAAAGATCCAACACAACCACCCGGAAGGCAACAGGGCACGGCACTAGACCGCTTCAAATTCTCGCCAGGCCGCAGAACACAGGAGACCATGGGCGGCACACACACTCATATTATGCAAGAAGCTCCCAACGCAAAACTGCTAAGGCAAACAGGGCACTGGGCAGCTCAGCTGCCCGTCAGTGTGGACATCATCATGAAGGCTAGGCGCCGTTCTGCAGTACAGGCACAGGAGGGATGAAGAGAGGCAAGTCCTGACCCCCCGTCAGCATCCCAGAGTCGGGTACAGCCCCTGCTAGCCCAGCCGGACCAGGAGCCTGCACAGCAAAGAGACAAATGTGTTGCCTCAAACACCCTGTAGACTGGGAGGGTCGGGCCTATGCATCACTAACCTCAGTTTGTACCAGCACCGCATAAGGGAGGAGGAGCGAACATTGCGAATCAGTCTCGGCGTATACTCAGTTTCATCTGGCGACCACCCGCAACCGAGGGGCTACACACACACACACACACACACACACACACACGTTGAGAACCGCGAGACAAGAACAAAGCGGTTGAAAGAAAACTCCTCAGGAACAGCAGAGCTGTCCTAGACGTCTTTCGGTCTGTTGTTAGAGAATGAGCAAATGCAGTTCTGGACAGTGGACCTCACCATCTCCCGCGTTCAGTTCTGCACAGCGCAACAGACCACAAAAACCGCCCGCGGAGGAGCTCGTGCACTACCGTTGCAATAGCCTAGATTTATCGTGTGCTGGGTGCCACCACCCCGCCACACACACACAGAAACATTCAGGACAGGGGAGAGAGAGAGGGGAGTGAGGCAGGGTTTCTGGCAGCGTGGCGCAGCGGCTGTACAGCCGGCTGCTGCCCTGAAGCCGGCTGCTGCCCTGCCACACACACACACACACACACACACACACACACACACACACACACACACACACACGGTTGTCAACAAACAGATGAGCACAACGCAAACTCCAAGTGTGAATCTCCTCATCAGTTGGCCATCAAACACACACACACACACACTCGGGCGGACATTGCGCCGCCCTGGCCTGTAGACCCCGCGCGCCGTTTGCAGGCCACTCTCCCCCGTTGGTGCTCAGTAGGCAGCACCCTCGAGCACGGCGGCGCGCCCCATCCGCCCGGCCGGTAGATCCTGCACCGGCCAAAATCCCCGCTGCCCGCTGCCAGGCGCCAAAGCGCCACCGGGCATTGGTGTCCACGGATCCACTAGAGACCCTCAGGCGGGATGGGGTTGACCAAGGGAAGGGACAGGTGGGGCGATGTTGGCGGGGGAACCAAACCCTTCAGTTGGCGGCATGGAGCCCGGGGGGCCTAATTTTGGGGACCGGGTCTACAAAGGACAGGCAAGAGGGAGCGTTCCTTCCAAATTCATTGCTTTCGTTGAGTGCAGAGTAGGACAAGGCGGATAGCACTGGAAGGCCATCCCCGCATGTACTCCCTCACTCATCGTCTGCGCATCGGCGCCGCGGGCTGGCCGGCCGGCCGCACAGCAGGGTGCAGACCCGGGGGTTCGGCGGATTGGCTGAAGCTGCCCCAGACATGCCGCTAGTGTCCGGCAGGGAAACTGAGTTTGGCTCAAAATCAGCCCCAAACCAGTGTGCCACTCTGTGAGATCCGCTCCTGGCACATCTCAAACTCATTAGGAACCAGCCAGGGCCGTGTCCGACTCAGTAGGATCCGGCTCCTTCTGGTCCCGTCTGACCCACCAGACGCCAGTGGCAAGTCTGAGCTGCTCCAAGCCGTTGTGCACGCTGGGGCAGCCACGAGGGGTGGGGGGCGGAGGTGGAGCTAGGGGCCTTTCGCCCGGTCGCACAGAGGCCGCGGGTCCAGGACCTGGCACCTCGTGACGCCTCTCGTCTCCATCCCGACGAGGGGTGCGGCCCGGGTACGCCTGGACGCCGCCATCGGACAACGCTGGTTCGGTCCGCAAGACCCATCAGAGGTCCTCGACGGCGCCCGATGCGCTATCTCTAAGTCACTCAGTACGAGTGTGTGATCCCTCCCACAGGACCGCACCGGTCTTCGGTGCTCTGGTGCCTGCGGTGTCTGGGAGTAATGAACTGGGGGAGGGGGGGCACGGTGGAGTCTCCGATGCCGCGGCTGCGGAGGCAGAGCTGGAAGCCGGGACCGGGGCACGCCCTCCCCCCTGCCCCGCCCCCCCGGCAGATGTGATTGGGGGGCCTTTGCCAGCCGGAGGCGATGAGTGCACAACTGACAAAAGGGGCCGGTAACTGCCAGTAACGGCCGGCGGTTGGCAGGTGCTCGAGGCCGCTGAGTTGAAACGCAAAACATCCTGCGTTGATTCTCAGGAAGGGCGTGGCTAGAACCCGTCCGTTGACCCGAACTGGGAACGGTCGTCCCCCGGGGCACCGACGTTGTGGAAAACCGTATCGGAGAAGCCCTTGGAAGGCCGCGACATGACCGGCGCCAGACGGCCGGCCGAGTCGGTGCGCTGCCGGTAGCACTGCGCCGAGGAGCCGGAGGATCCGGTGGCTCTCGTGGACCCGCTGGACACGGATGACTTGGCCGTGACGGTCAGACCGGGTCTTGGTGCTTAGACAAGGCAGTGCTTGCGCAAGGGGGGGGGGGGGGGCGGGGCGTTAGTAGTGGACGGTTGCACCGGTCCCCACCGTTGTCGATGGGCTGTTTCAAAAGCGATCATGCTCGGCCATCATGCCCATGATGCCTGCACTGCACGCACCCGGTCCGAACTGGCACAAGCACACGCTGGTTGAAGGCAATCTTGCCCCCTTGCTGCCACAAGAGGAACACTTTTCCATGAGAATTGTCTGTTGACAAAAAACTTGGTGTCTCCTTTAGCCTTTGACACATGGTGCTGTTGAGCTGCTTGCGGCAAACATCTTTGCAGATCTTCAGTGTCCACAACAGATTGTGGTACAATGTTGACGGATATGTTTTTCAGGTACAATAAGCAGGAGCCTACAAATCTACAAGAATGCGGATACTTGTCGACACCAATGAGGGGGGATTGGTGCATTTCAATTCCTTCCCCAATCTGAATTTTTCCCAGTAAATGTTACATGTCTGCTCCCGCCGGCGGGAGGGTGGATGCCAAGAGGGGCAGCATGCAGCAACGGTCAGCAGTGGCACCGACACTCCACCCGTATGGCTACCGGAAACTGATGAGATTATGCACCCTGCACAATTATTATGCACCCGTATGGCTACCGGAAACTGATGAGATTATGCACCCTGCACAATTATTATGCAGCTGTATGGCTACTGGAAACTGACGAGATTATGCACCCTCAACCACAAAATTGTACTCACACACGCCAACTTTCTGTGAACGCAAACGCTGCAACAACAGGTTCAGCCAAAGCAGGCCACGGCATGTGCAGATGAGGGCCCAGCAGGTGACGGATCTACACCCAAGTTCTGAGCGAACTCGAACCCTGGCCCCCCCGGATGGTGTTTTGCGGTCTCCAATTGTCTCAGAGGCCCGTGACAGCCCCCACCACCCCGGGCATAGCACAGCCGTGTTTGGTGCATCAAACGACATGCCACTGGACACTGGCCGTAGCGTGCGGTACTGAAGCGGCCGTGGTGGACCGCTTGGCAGAAGGCACACATACACACCACGTGCCCGTGCACATGTGTGTGGTGGGCTGCTGGAATGGCCCGTGGGCAGCGGTGGTCTGGGCTGAGACCATTGGTACCCCGCCCGCCCCCCGTTGTCTAAGCTACGCAAAAGTACAGAATTGGTACAATCCCAGCACGGGGTACCAACCACTGGGACTCA
>OZ038401.1:7480381-7521236 GCA_964036045.1 Eutreptiella sp. 'Long Island Sound 2002'
CGGGTCGAAATGCAATTAACCACTTCAATTCATCATTTTGGACTGCATGGGGTTTAGTATTGTCTCTCGGTTCTTCCACGGAAGGATTTTGCGGTGCAATGCAAGGAGGGCAGACGTCGAGAGCCCTCAAATCCTCCCTACCAGTTGAAGCCTCAGACGATGTGTCTGCTTCTGATGATGTTCCTGAGCTGGTGGAATTTGACGTGTCAGAGCTTGTCCTAGCACTGCTACAATTGTCTGTGCCAGAACCACTGGAGCAACTGGTATCATCACCAAACCCCTTTGGGTGTGGAATGTGATGTGCACGATGCACTGGTCGCCGTATTTTTGCTGCTGCCCACTGTACTGCAACTGAGGCCTGTTCTACAAGACGTCCCAAAAAACGGATCACAAATTCATCTTTCAGGGACTTGTCACCAATGTGAAATCTCAATTTACCAACCATGAGTTTCAAGTGGGAATTCATGCGCTCAGTCATTGACTGTGAAATGGGAATGCTGGCCAAAGCACCACCTAACTCTAAAAAAGGGACGCACCGTGGATCTCTGCTTAATGCTTTGGATTTCAGGGCAGCTGCCAAATATTTCACGCAGTCACGAACAACAATGCTACCATGGTTGGAGCGTTGCAGTGGGTGCAAAGCCAACATCTGCCCTGCAAAATATGGAAACGCATTTGCAAGGGGCACGGCATCTAGCTTCAAAGCTGTTTGAATACTTTTGAGCTTTTCGTCAATCGCATGATAAACCCTGTAAAAAAAAAAAAGCGGAGCCGCAAAATGCTGTGCATACTAGGAATTGAGCCTCTGATTGCCATTTCACAAACCTACTGCTTTACCACTATGCTACAGAACATGTCTGTGTAGTGAAGTGTACAACTCAGACCGGGCTTAATAAAGAAAACTTGTGATCTCCTTCTGTGACCCCTGCACAAACCACCCTTCAAGGTCTGCCCGGGTCTGCCCGGATGCACCCTATTGCTCTGCCCAGATACTGGGGACAAGCCTGTTCCGTCGGGTTGTTGTTTATTTACGGGGCCCTGGACAGTCACCCGTTCTTCCCTTCGCATGTTGCGTCGGGTTGCTGTGTTCTGTCGGCCGCTGCGGCCGGTGCTCTTGTTGGTGTCGTTTCCGCGTTCGCAGAGCCCAGTGGTTGGTGTGCCAGGGCTGTGCTGGATGTGGCAGTATGTGCGGTTTGCGCGTCAACGCCTCCCAGTAGTACCCCCCCCCCCCCTAGGGCTCGTCTGTCAGGGGTAGACGGTCTGCATGGGAGCAACATGGCACAAAATGGCATTTGTGGAATCAGCGCGTCGAGGGGGCTCTGGAAAGAGGTCATCTTCCCCCCTTTTGATGAAAAAAAAATGCAAAATATTTTTGCCAAAAAAATGGCCAAAATCAAGACCCGTGACACAAGTGCCCCTTTTCCAGCCCCCCCCCCCTTCTGGGGGCCTTCCTTGGGGCAATTTTCCACCCGCCCAACCCCCGTCGTCCTGCACGATCAATGTTCTTCTTCCCGGACGCACGCACACACAGACACGCACTTGGGCTGGCGCAGAACTTGGCCTGAACGCCCTTGGGAATCCACCGATTGCCATCGTTTGAGCCGCCAACGTCGTCAGTTAACCACCAATTGCCAGGCACGCACGTGCCTCAGTGGTCAGAGGCATGAACTGAGTACCATATGGGGGGGGGGGGGGGAGCTGGGAGCAAGATGTTTGTGTCCCATGAGGGGCCCGACCAGACTTGGCCTATTGTAAGTTCGATTCTTTCCCACGACGGTCATTTTGGTCTGGCTGGGCGAAAATTGGCTTGCGAGGGGGAGGGGGGGGTCGTACGAGCCCCTTTCCCGGACCCCCCCCCCCTTCTGGGCTCCTGTGACGGGGACCCCCGACGGGCTCACGGTGACCCCCAACGGGCTGACAGGGGAGGTTGGGGGAGGTTCTGGAGGTACCACAACATATATGACTCAAAATGTTCCCCACGATGCGCTGATCATTTTGAGGTATGTATCACGGGGGAAATTTTTTTTGAAAAAAAAATCTTCCGGGCCGCTTTGCGGCGCAGTTGGTGAGTCATCATCAGAGGTTTTAGACTAGCCTCTTGGGACTGGCCTGTCACGAGAGCCCCTTTCCTCGAACCTCCCCCCCCTCCTTTGGGGGGCTCAAATGACCCCCCCCCCCCCGCGCGCAAGCCAATTTTCCCCATGCCTCGGGGGGGGGGGGGGGTCTGGGTTGGGTCATGGCTCGCACCGGAGGCGCGTCCCCACGGCCGGTGTGTCCTTCCCTCACGGGCACGACTGGGCCTTACCCCGGCTGTCTGGTCTCACAGCTCCTCAGACTGCTGACGACCCCCGAACCCCCACCGAGGCGCTGGTGGGAGGGAGATGCCGCCATGCCTGTGTGCGCCTGCCGCGCGCCCGTCCGGTGCAGGGCGGGGGGGGCACGTCGGCTGTCACTGTGGGGTGGTGCCTGGCCCTGCCGGTGTCTTGGGGGGGGGGGGGGGGTTGTCGGCCGTTCGGCTGGGGGAAGGGGGCAGGCTTCGGATGGAAGTTGGGTGGGGAGGGTCCGCCATCCTCACACCCACCGACCCCAAAACCGATTTCGTGACGCAAAACTTCAGACTTGGCTCAGGAAAAAATCAACTTTGAATGAGTGGCCTCTTGCGAGACCCCCCCAGACCCCCCGGACAGTGACGTAAAGGTTGTCGCGTGTGCGGTGTCGTTGGAGCGATGCGCAGGGCCGCGTGGGAGGGAGGGGGCCCGTTCATGACGCCGCCGTGACGATGCCCAACCCGCGAACGTCATGAGTTTGGGGGCTGCGCGCAGGCCAAATGTGCCACGCCTCACGGGCGCATATCTCAGGCACTGCCACCCCCCTCCCCGCCCCTGCGCACACATCGAGAACGTCATGATACTCGCCCAGTCCTTCGCCTACTGCACGTGTGCAGGTCGGACCGGCAGACCCCCCGTGTGACATTCCGTCGGGTTGTGGCTCCTTTACGGGGCCCTGGACAGTCACCCGTTCTTCCCTTCGCATGTTGCGTCGGGTCGCTGCGTTCTGTCGGCCGCTGCGGCCGGTGCTCCTGCTGGTTGCGTTTCCGCGTTCGCGGAGCCCAGTGGTTGGTGTGCCGGGGCTGTGGTGGTTGCGGCGGGTGCCGTTTGTGCGTTCGCGGTGCCCACGGTTTTTGCTGCCCGCGCACCTCCGCCGCCCTCCGGTCGTCCACAACCAGCCTTGCTGCTTTCCCGTGTGCGTGAGGCCCATGTGCCCCACTCCTCCCCGCGCTGCACCGGCCGTCCACCCCCTGCGCTCCACCCCCCCCGTGGGTCGCGCGTGCGCATGACGCGTTCCTGGAAGGTCGCGGGTGGCGTGCGCTCCGCTATGGCCGACGCGCCCTCGCGATATGCAAAAGCCTGGCGGGGGTTGCAGGGCCACCGAGTGCCCTCCGAGAGGCGCCCGGTCCGTGCGTCGCGGCGGCCACACACACACTTCGTGCGGGAAAACCAGTGGGGACCAAACGCGGGGCACAACGTCAGTGAAGACGAAAGCAAGCGAAGGCAGAGCACTGGTCACCGAGACAATTTCATCGGGCCATTAACAAAAAGGTAGGCAAGGTCCTTTCTGCGACGGAGTGACAGCGAAGTGGAGTCATGTTATCACAGTGCAATGCAGTACTGATCACCGATGACCCATTTCCCTGTCCGGCCCTGTCTAGCCAATGAGTGTAAGAGTTGTTGAGGAACGCAGCGCTACTTACATGTCTACCCTCTCTGGAGACGGGTGTAACCACCCGCTCACACACACACAGACTCCCAGGGGGGGCAGTCATGGTTACTGGGCCGGACTTTGGCGGCGTGAAAGTGGAGGATGTCCTAGTCCCCGCACCAAAACCCTGTGGTGCCGTCTGGTGACAGTGAGGGATCCAATTGCCAACTGCTGTAGCTGTCCCCCGCCCAGTGCGCATGTCGTCGCAGCCAAGCGGCGCACAACGTGAGGTGGCAACAGTGTGGCATTGGGAGGAGTGGGCGAATCGTGTAGAGGTAGCGGACAGTGGCTGTGTGGTCGTTGGGGCTCGTTGACAGGCCCCTAGTAACTGCCGAATGGGCTGCTCTGGTGACCACACACACACACACACACACCACTTGGTCCCCTCGTGATCAGTGCGCGCGCTCCCCGTGTCTGAGCGCGTGCGTCGCGGCGGCCACACACACACACACACACACACACACCACTTGGTCCCCTCGTGGTCCGTGCGCGCGCTCCCCGTGTCCGAGCGCTCCCCGTCCGTCGGGGTTAACGTCGGGGGCGCGGCCTCCTCGCGCCGCGGCGCGGGGGCGAGGCGGCGGTACGCCGCCAGCATCTCCGCGACCATCGCGCGCAGCGGGAGGTCCTTGCTGAAGGCGCAGTGGGCCCCGGCGTCGCGGTACAGCGTGAGGTCCTCCGGGGAGTCGTTGGCGGAGCGCACGCAGATCAGGCCCCGGAAGCGCCGCGCGAGCAGCTGCGCGACCAGGTCCGTGCCCAGGACGCTGCTGTCGGGGCCGTACTGCAGGTGCTGGTCCAGGATGGCGATGTCCCCGTTCGCGAGGCAGTTCTGCATGAACACGTCCACTTCGCTCTCGTCCTGGGGAACGGCCGCGGGGCAACGCCGCGCGGGTCGGGGCGGGGCAAGGGCGGAGCTGTTTCTGGTTTTGCCGGGGACAAGTTTTTGGAGGGAATCGGCTTTGTTTTGTTTTTTGGTTTGGTCCGGACGAAGATGAGCTGGCGGATCCTGCTCACGATATTGTACTCGAGACAACCCCGCGGAATCAATGTTCAGAGCTGTTCCGTTCTACGATGGTCGCACAAATGACTGCGGTAGCGGATCTGACATGTGGTGATGGTTCGCTCAGTCTGAGACCCGGTTCTGGAGTGGGGGACTGCCACGCCGGGAAAATCTTGTTGGGCGGCACCAAAATTCGGATTTGAAGGCATTCCCCGTGTCCTTCTCAGTGTTTCGCACACACACGAGTGTCGGATCCCATTGACTGTTCACCCTCCGCCCTCATCTTCGTCCGCTCGAGTGCCCCACGGGCGTTTGCCACGGCCGCGCCGTTTGTCGCAGGCCTCCCCCCATTTGTCAAAACGGCCCATTTGCATCGGTTGGAGCGGTTTGGAGGGGGACAGGGGGGCGGGGGGGGGGGGGGGGCGGCCCTCGACATAAGCCCCCCCCCGTGTGACATTCCGTCGGGTTGTTGTTTCTTTACGGGGCCCTGGACAGTCACCCGCTCTTCCCTTCGCATGTCGCGTCGGGTCGCTGCGTTCTGTCGGCCGCTGCGGCCGGTGCTCTTGCTGGTGTAGTTTCCGCGTTCGCGGAGCCCAGTCGTTGGTGTGTTGGGACTGTGCTGAATGTGGCATGGTGTGCCGTTTGCGTGTCAGCGGCGCCCAATAATTGGCGTATTGAGGATGTGCTGGTTGTTGCCGGGGTCGTTTGACTGTTTTTGCTGTGCACACACCTCTGTCCACAGGCCGTCCATAGCCTGCCTCGCTGTGTTTCTGTTCCCCCCCACCACACAAACACACGTGATGGAACACCCGGTGTCTGCTGTGCAGGCACCACGCGAACATGCACACCTGCCCGTACACTTGGACGTTGCTGCTGGTCCGCATCAGCAGGTTCTGGAGCAGCAGGAAGCGCGTCGCCTGCGAGTCATCGATGGCGTAAATGTTGAGGTTCGAGGGGATGTTGTCAGGGGAGCCGGGGTCCGAAGGCTCGGGCACCTCCGAGTCGGCGGCCTCCACTTCAGAGACGTCGAGGGACGCCTGGAAGAGCACCTGCATCAGGGGAGGCGGCACAGGGCAGGGCGGGACACCGGCGAGACAGAGCGTCGCAGGCTGGTCCCCAGACTGCCAGGCTCCCACCAGAGGAGTCGTGCGGCCACCAGCAGGGCTGCATTGGAAGGGAAGAGACCTCAGAGGCGGCCCCCGAGGCGGTTAGACAGGCGGTTGGAGGATGTTGGCAAAGCGGTTGTGGGGCAATTACCGTCGATTGCAAATGCCATTGACGCTGGCACTTGCCGTCAGGGATACAGTGGCTGGGCGTTGGCTGGGCGCCCTGGAAAGGGGGGTGGGGTTACCTCCTCCCCTTCCAATGCATCCCTGGCCATCAGTGCTACCGCATTACGTGCACGCGGTTCCTTTGGATGGGGTTTGCGCTGATGTGTGTCGCCTGTTCTGAACAAATCTTGAGTGATTTTGGACCTCACGGAGGGCGGAATGCCTTCTGGGGCATCCACAACGCGGAGGACACGGAGAGGCGCGCGATGGCAACACATCGGGTGTGCGTTGGGTGTGCGTTGGGTGTGCGTTGGGTGTGCGTTGGGTGTGCGTTGGGTGTGCGTTGGGTGTGCGTTGGGTGTGCGTTGGATGTGCGTTGGGTGTGCGTTGGGTGTGCGTTGGGTGTGCGTTGGGTGTGCGTTGGGTGTGCGTTGGGTGTGCGTTGGGTGTGCGTTGGGTGTGCGTTGGGTGTGCGTTGGGTGTGCGTTGGGTGTGCGTTGGGTGTGCGTTGGGTGTGCGTTGGGTGTGCGTTGGGTGTGCGTTGGGTGTGTGTTGGGTGGGCGTTGGGTGTGCGTTGGGTGTGCGTTGGGTGTGCGTTGGGTGTGCGTTGGGTGTGCGTTGGGTGGGCGTTGGGTGGGCGTTGGGTGTGCGTTGGGTGTGCGTTGGGTGTGCGTTGGGTGTGCGTTGGGTGTGCGTTGGGTGTGCGTTGGGTGTGCGTTGGGTGTGCGTTGGGTGTGCGTTGGGTGTGTGTTGGGTGTGCGTTGGGTGTGCGTTGGGTGTGCGTTGGGTGTGCGTTGGGTGTGCGTTGGGTGTGCGTTGGGTGTGCGTTGGGTGTGCGTTGGGTGTGCGTTGGGTGTGCGTTGGGTGTGCGTTGGGTGTGCGTTGGGTGTGCGTTGGGTGTGCGTTGGGTGTGCGTTGGGTGTGCGTTGGGTGGGCGTTGGGTGAGCGTTGGGTGGGCGTTGGGTGGGCGTTGGGTGGGCGTTGGGTGTGCGTTGGGTGGGCGTTGGATGTGCGTTGGATGTGCGTTGGGTGTGCGTTGGGTGTGCGTTGGGTGTGCGTTGGGTGTGCGTTGGATGTGCGTTGGGTGTGCGTTGGGCGTGCGTTGGGTGTGCGTTGGGTGTGCGTTGGGTGTGTGTTGGGTGTGCGTTGGGTGTGCGTTGGGTGTGCGTTGGGTGTGCGTTGGGCGTGCGTTGGGTGTGCGTTGGGTGTGCGTTGGGTGTGCGTTGGGTGTGCGTTGGGTGTGCGTTGGGTGTGCGTTGGGTGTGCGTTGGGTGTGCGTTGGGTGGGCGTTGGGTGTGCGTTGGGTGTGCGTTGGATGTGCGTTGGGTGTGCGTTGGATGTGCGTTGGGTGTGCGTTGGGTGTGCGTTGGGTGGGCGTTGGGTGGGCGTTGGGTGGGCGTTGGGTGGGCGTTGGATGTGCGTTGGATGTGCGTTGGGTGTGCGTTGGGTGTGCGTTGGGTGTGCGTTGGGTGTGCGTTGGATGTGCGTTGGGTGTGCGTTGGGCGTGCGTTGGGCGTGCGTTGGGTGTGCGTTGGGTGTGCGTTGGGTGTGCGTTGGGTGTGCGTTGGGTGTGCGTTGGGTGTGCGTTGGGTGTGTGTTGGGTGTGCGTTGGGTGTGCGTTGGGTGTGCGTTGGGTGTGCGTTGGGTGGGCGTTGGGTGTGCGTTGGGTGTGCGTTGGGTGTGCGTTGGGTGTGCGTTGGGTGTGTGTTGGGTGTGCGTTGGGTGTGCGTTGGGTGTGCGTTGGGTGTGCGTTGGGTGTGCGTTGGGTGTGCGTTGGGTGTGCGTTGGGTGTGCGTTGGGCGTGCTTTGGGTGTGCGTTGGGTGTGCGTTGGGTGTGCGTTGGGCGTGCGTTGGGTGTGCGTTGGGTGTGCGTTGGGTGTGCGTTGGGTGTGCGTTGGGTGTGCGTTGGATGTGCGTTGGGTGTGCGTTGGGTGTGCGTTGGTTGGGCGTTGGGTGGGCGTTGGGTGGGCGTTGGGTGGGCGTTGGATGTGCGTTGGATGTGCGTTGGGTGTGCGTTGGGTGTGCGTTGGGTGTGCGTTGGGTGTGCGTTGGATGTGCGTTGGGTGTGCGTTGGGCGTGCGTTGGGCGTGCGTTGGGTGTGCGTTGGGTGTGCGTTGGGTGTGCGTTGGGTGTGCGTTGGGTGTGCGTTGGGTGTGCGTTGGGTGTGCGTTGGGTGTGCGTTGGGTGTGCGTTGGGTGTGTGTTGGGTGTGCGTTGGGTGTGCGTTGGGTGTGCGTTGGGTGTGCGTTGGGTGTGCGTTGGGTGTGCGTTGGGTGTGCGTTGGGTGTGCGTTGGGTGTGCGTTGGGTGTGCGTTGGGTGTGCGTTGGGTGTGCGTTGGTTGTGCGTTGGGTGTGCGTTGGGTGTGCGTTGGGTGGGCGTTGGGTGTGCGTTGGGTGTGCGTTGGGTGGGCGTTGGGTGGGCGTTGGGTGTGCGTTGGGTGTGCGTTGGGTGTGCGTTGGGTGTGCGTTGGGTGTGCGTTGGGTGTGCGTTGGGTGTGTGTTGGGTGTGTGTTGGGTGTGCGTTGGGTGTGCGTTGGGTGTGCGTTGGGTGTGCGTTGGGTGTGCGTTGGGTGTGCGTTGGGTGTGCGTTGGGTGGGCGTTGGGTGGGCGTTGGGTGTGCGTTGGGTGTGTGTTGGGTGTGCGTTGGGTGTGCGTTGGGTGTGCGTTGGGTGTGCGTTGGGTGTGCGTTGGGTGTGCGTTGGGTGTGCGTTGGGTGTGCGTTGGGTGGGCGTTGGGTGGGCGTTGGGTGTGCGTTGGGTGTGTGTTGGGTGTGCGTTGGGTGTGCGTTGGGTGTGCGTTGGGTGTGCGTTGGGTGTGCGTTGGGTGTGCGTTGGGTGTGTGTTGGGTGTGCGTTGGGTGTGCGTTGGGTGTGCGTTGGGTGTGCGTTGGGTGTGCGTTGGGTGTGCGTTGGTTGTGCGTTGGGTGTGCGTTGGGTGTGCGTTGGGTGTGCGTTGGGTGTGCGTTGGGTGTGCGTTGGGTGGGCGTTGGGTGGGCGTTGGGTGTGCGTTGGGTGTGCGTTGGGTGTGCGTTGGGTGTGCGTTGGGTGTGCGTTGGGTGTGCGTTGGGTGTGTGTTGGGTGTGTGTTGGGTGTGCGTTGGGTGTGCGTTGGGTGTGCGTTGGGTGTGCGTTGGGTGTGCGTTGGGTGTGTGTTGGGTGTGCGTTGGGTGGGCGTTGGGTGGGCGTTGGGTGTGCGTTGGGTGTGTGTTGGGTGTGCGTTGGGTGTGCGTTGGGTGTGCGTTGGGTGTGCGTTGGGTGTGCGTTGGGTGTGCGTTGGGTGTGCGTTGGGTGTGCGTTGGGTGTGCGTTGGGTGTGCGTTGGGTGTGCGTTGGGTGTGCGTTGGGTGTGCGTTGGGTGTGCGATGGGTGTGCGTTGGGTGTGTGTTGGGTGTGCGTTGGGTGTGTGTTGGGTGTGTGTTGGGTGGGCGTTGGTTGTGCGTTGGGTGTGCGTTGGGTGTGCGTTGGGTGTGCGTTGGGTGTGCGTTGGGCGTGCGTTGGGCGTGCGTTGGGTGTGCGTTGGGTGTGCGTTGGGTGTGCGTTGGGTGTGCGTTGGGCGTGCGTTGGGTGTGCGTTGGGTGTGCGTTGGGCGTGCGTTGGGTGTGTGTTGGGTGTGCGTTGGGTGTTTGTTTCGGCGTGCGTTGGGCGTGCGTTGGGCGTGCGTTGGGTGTGCGTTGGGCGGGCGTTGGGCGTGCGTTGGGTGGGCGTTGGGTGGGCGTTGGGTGGGCGTTGGGTGTGCGTTGGGTGTGTGTTGGGTGTGCGTTGGGTGTGCGTTGGGTGGGCGTTGGGTGTGCGTTGGGTGGGCGTTGGGTGTGCGTTGGGTGTGCGTTGGGTGGGCGTTGGGTGGGCGTTGGGTGTGCGTTGGGTGTGCGTTGGGCGTGCGTTGGGTGTGCGTTGGGTGTGCGTTGGCTGTGCGTTGGGTGTGTGTTGGGTGTGCGTTGGGTGTGCGTTGGGTGTGCGATGGGCGTGCGTTGGGTGTGCGTTGGGTGTGCGTTGGGTGGGCGTTGGGTGGGCGTTGGGCGTGCGTTGGGCGTGCGTTGGGTGTGCGTTGGGTGTGCGTTGGGTGTGCGTTGGGTGTGCGTTGGGTGTGCGTTGGGTGTGCGTTGGGTGTGCGTTGGGTGGGCGTTGGGTGTGTGTTGCGTGTGCGTTGGGCGTGCGTTGGGCGTGCGTTGGGTGTGCGTTGGGTGTGCGTTGGGTGTGCGTTGGGTGTGCGTTGGGTGTGCGTTGGGTGTGCGTTGGGTGTGCGTTGGGCGTGCGTTGGGTGTGCGTTGGGTGTGCGTTGGGTGTGCGTTGGGTGTGTGTTGGGTGTGCGTTGGGTGTGCGTTGGGTGTGCGTTGGGTGGGCGTTGGGTGGGCGTTGGGTGTGCGTTGGGTGTGCGTTGGGTGTGCGTTGGGTGTGCGTTGGGCGTGCGTTGGGTGTGCGTTGGGTGTGCGTTGGGTGTGCGTTGGGTGTGCGTTGGGTGTGCGTTGGGTGTGCGTTGGGTGTGCGTTGGGTGTGCGTTGGGTGTGCGTTGGGTGTGCGTTGGGTGTGCGTTGGGTGTGCGTTGGGTGTGCGTTGGGTGTGCGTTGGGTGTGCGTTGGGTGTGCGTTGGGTGGGCGTTGGGTGGGTGTTGGGTGTGCGTTGGGTGTGTGTTGGGTGTGCGTTGGGTGTGCGTTGGGTGTGCGTTGGGTGTGCGTTGGGTGTGCGTTGGGTGTGCGTTGGGTGTGCGTTGGGTGTGTGTTGGGTGTGTGTTGGGTGTGTGTTGGGTGTGCGTTGGGTGTGCGTTGGGTGTGCGTTGGGTGTGCGTTGGGTGTGCGTTGGGCGTGCGTTGGGCGTGCGTTGGGCGTGCGTTGGGTGTGCGTTGGGTGTGCGTTGGTTGTGCGTTGGGTGTGCGTTGGGCGTGCGTTGGGTGTGCGTTGGGTGTGCGTTGGGCGTGTGTTGGGTGTGTGTTGGGTGTGCGTTGGGTGTGCGTTGGGCGTGCGTTGGGCGTGCGCTGGGCGTGCGTTGGGTGTGCGTTGGGCGGGCGTTGGGCGTGCGTTGGGTGGGCGTTGGGTGGGCGTTGGGTGGGCGTTGGGTGTGCGTTGGGTGTGTGTTGGGTGTGCGTTGGGTGTGCGTTGGGTGGGCGTTGGGTGTGCGTTGGGTGGGCGTTGGGTGTGCGTTGGGTGTGCGTTGGGTGGGCGTTGGGTGGGCGTTGGGTGTGCGTTGGGTGTGCGTTGGGTGTGCGTTGGGTGTGTGTTGGGTGTGCGTTGGGTGTGCGTTGGGTGTGCGTTGGGTGTGCGTTGGGTGTGCGTTGGGTGGGCGTTGGGCGTGCGTTGGGTGTGCGTTGGGTGTGTGTTGGGTGTGTGTTGGGTGTGCGTTGGTTGTGCGTTGGGTGTGCGTTGGGTGTGCGTTGGGTGTGCGTTGGGTGTGCGTTGGGCGTGCGTTGGGCGTGCGTTGGGTGTGCGTTGGGTGTGCGTTGGGTGTGCGTTGGGTGTGCGTTGGGTGTGCGTTGGGCGTGCGTTGGGTGTGCGTTGGGTGTGCGTTGGGCGTGCGTTGGGTGTGCGTTGGGTGTGCGTTGGGTGTGCGTTGGGCGTGCGTTGGGCGTGCGTTGGGCGTGCGTTGGGTGTGCGTTGGGCGGGCGTTGGGCGTGCGTTGGGTGGGCGTTGGGTGGGCGTTGGGTGGGTGTTGGGTGTGCGTTGGGTGTGTGTTGGTTGTGCGTTGGGTGTGCGTTGGGTGGGCGTTGGGTGTGCGTTGGGTGGGCGTTGGGTGTGCGTTGGGTGTGCGTTGGGTGTGTGTTGGGTGTGTGTTGGGTGTGCGTTGGGTGTGCGTTGGGTGTGCGTTGGGTGTGCGTTGGGTGTGCGTTGGGTGTGTGTTGGGTGTGCGTTGGGTGGGCGTTGGGTGGGCGTTGGGTGTGCGTTGGGTGTCTGTTGGGTGTGCGTTGGGTGTGCGTTGGGTGTGCGTTGGGTGTGCGTTGGGTGTGCGTTGGGTGTGCGTTGGGTGTGCGTTGGGTGTGCGTTGGGTGTGCGTTGGGTGTGCGTTGGGTGCGCGTTGGGTGTGCGTTGGGTGTGCGATGGGTGTGCGTTGGGTGTGCGTTGGGTATGCGTTGGGTGTGTGTTGGGTGTGTGTTGGGTGGGCGTTGGTTGTGCGTTGGGTGTGCGTTGGGTGTGCGTTGGGTTTGCGTTGGGTGTGCGTTGGGCGTGCGTTGGGCGTGCGTTGGGTGTGCGTTGGGTGTGCGTTGGGTGTGCGTTGGGTGTGCGTTGGGTGTGCGTTGGGCGTGCGTTGGGTGTGCGTTGGGTGTGCGTTGGGCGTGCGTTGGGTGTGTGTTGGGTGTGTGTTGGGTGTTTGTTTCGGCGTGCGTTGGGCGTGCGTTGGGCGTGCGTTGGGTGTGCGTCCGGCGGGCGTTGGGCGTGCGTTGGGTGGGCGTTGGGTGGGCGTTGGGTGGGCGTTGGGTGTGCGTTGGGTGTGTGTTGGGTGTGCGTTGGGTGTGCGTTGGGTGGGCGTTGGGTGTGCGTTGGGTGGGCGTTGGGTGTGCGTTGGGTGTGCGTTGGGTGGGCGTTGGGTGGGCGTTGGGTGTGCGTTGGGTGTGCGTTGGGTGTGCGTTGGGTGTGCGTTGGGTGTGCGTTGGGTGTGCGTTGGGTGTGCGTTGGGTGGGCGTTGGGCGTGCGTTGGGTGTGCGTTGGGTGTGCGTTGGGTGTGCGTTGGGTGTGTGTTGGGCGTGCGTTGGGTGTGCGTTGGGTGTGCGTTGGGTGTGCGTTGGGTGTGCGTTGGGTGTGCGTTGCGTGTGCGTTGGGTGTGCGTTGGGTGTGCGTTGGGTGTGTGTTGGGTGTGTGTTGGGTGTGCGTTGGGTGTGCGTTGGGTGTGCGTTGGGTGTGCGTTGGGTGTGCGTTGGGTGTGTGTTGGGTGTGCGTTGGGTGGGCGTTGGGTGGGCGTTGGGTGTGCGTTGGGTGTGTGTTGGGTGTGCGTTGGGTGTGCGTTGGGTGTGCGTTGGGTGTGCGTTGGGTGTGCGTTGGGTGTGCGTTGGGTGTGCGTTGGGTGTGCGTTGCGTGTGCGTTGGGTGTGCGTTGGGTGTGCGTTGGGTGTGCGTTGGGTGTGCGTTGGGTGTGCGATGGGTGTGCGTTGGGTGTGTGTTGGGTGTGCGTTGGGTGTGTGTTGGGTGTGCGTTGGGTGGGCGTTGGTTGTGCGTTGGGTGTGCGTTGGGTGTGCGTTGGGTGTGCGTTGGGTGTGCGTTGGGCGTGCGTTGGGCGTGCGTTGGGTGTGCGTTGGGTGTGCGTTGGGTGTGCGTTGGGTGTGCGTTGGGCGTGCGTTGGGTGTGCGTTGGGTGTGCGTTGGGCGTGCGTTGGGTGTGTGTTGGGTGTGCGTTGGGTGTTTGTTTCGGCGTGCGTTGGGCGTGCGTTGGGCGTGCGTTGGGTGTGCGTTGGGCGGGCGTTGGGCGTGCGTTGGGTGGGCGTTGGGTGGGCGTTGGGTGGGCGTTGGGTGTGCGTTGGGTGTGTGTTGGGTGTGCGTTGGGTGTGCGTTGGGTGGGCGTTGGGTGTGCGTTGGGTGGGCGTTGGGTGTGCGTTGGGTGTGCGTTGGGTGGGCGTTGGGTGGGCGTTGGGTGTGCGTTGGGTGTGCGTTGGGCGTGCGTTGGGTGTGCGTTGGGTGTGCGTTGCCTGTGCGTTGGGTGTGTGTTGGGTGTGCGTTGGGTGTGCGTTGGGTGTGCGATGGGCGTGCGTTGGGTGTGCGTTGGGTGTGCGTTGGGTGGGCGTTGGGTGGGCGTTGGGCGTGCGTTGGGCGTGCGTTGGGTGTGCGTTGGGTGTGCGTTGGGTGTGCGTTGGGTGTGCGTTGGGTGTGCGTTGGGTGTGCGTTGGGTGGGCGTTGGGTGTGTGTTGCGTGTGCGTTGGGCGTGCGTTGGGCGTGCGTTGGGTGTGCGTTGGGTGTGCGTTGGGTGTGCGTTGGGTGTGCGTTGGGTGTGCGTTGGGTGTGCGTTGGGTGTGCGTTGGGCGTGCGTTGGGTGTGCGTTGGGTGTGCGTTGGGTGTGCGTTGGGTGTGTGTTGGGTGTGCGTTGGGTGTGCGTTGGGTGTGCGTTGGGTGGGCGTTGGGTGGGCGTTGGGTGTGCGTTGGGTGTGCGTTGGGTGTGCGTTGGGTGTGCGTTGGGCGTGCGTTGGGTGTGCGTTGGGTGTGCGTTGGGTGTGCGTTGGGTGTGCGTTGGGTGTGCGTTGGGTGTGCGTTGGGTGTGCGTTGGGTGTGCGTTGGGTGTGCGTTGGGTGTGCGTTGGGTGTGCGTTGGGTGTGCGTTGGGTGTGCGTTGGGTGTGCGTTGGGTGTGCGTTGGGTGTGCGTTGGGTGTGCGTTGGGTGGGCGTTGGGTGGGTGTTGGGTGTGCGTTGGGTGTGTGTTGGGTGTGCGTTGGGTGTGCGTTGGGTGTGCGTTGGGTGTGCGTTGGGTGTGCGTTGGGTGTGCGTTGGGTGTGCGTTGGGTGTGTGTTGGGTGTGTGTTGGGTGTGTGTTGGGTGTGCGTTGGGTGTGCGTTGGGTGTGCGTTGGGTGTGCGTTGGGTGTGCGTTGGGCGTGCGTTGGGCGTGCGTTGGGCGTGCGTTGGGTGTGCGTTGGGTGTGCGTTGGTTGTGCGTTGGGTGTGCGTTGGGCGTGCGTTGGGTGTGCGTTGGGTGTGCGTTGGGCGTGTGTTGGGTGTGTGTTGGGTGTGCGTTGGGTGTGCGTTGGGCGTGCGTTGGGCGTGCGCTGGGCGTGCGTTGGGTGTGCGTTGGGCGGGCGTTGGGCGTGCGTTGGGTGGGCGTTGGGTGGGCGTTGGGTGGCATTGGGTGTGCGTTGGGTGTGTGTTGGGTGTGCGTTGGGTGTGCGTTGGGTGGGCGTTGGGTGTGCGTTGGGTGGGCGTTGGGTGTGCGTTGGGTGTGCGTTGGGTGGGCGTTGGGTGGGCGTTGGGTGTGCGTTGGGTGTGCGTTGGGTGTGCGTTGGGTGTGCGTTGGGTGTGCGTTGGGTGTGCGTTGGGTGTGCGTTGGGTGTGCGTTGGGTGTGCGTTGGGTGGGCGTTGGGCGTGCGTTGGGTGTGCGTTGGGTGTGTGTTGGGTGTGTGTTGGGTGTGCGTTGGTTGTGCGTTGGGTGTGCGTTGGGTGTGCGTTGGGTGTGCGTTGGGTGTGCGTTGGGCGTGCGTTGGGCGTGCGTTGGGTGTGCGTTGGGTGTGCGTTGGGTGTGCGTTGGGTGTGCGTTGGGTGTGCGTTGGGCGTGCGTTGGGTGTGCGTTGGGTGTGCGTTGGGCGTGCGTTGGGTGTGTGTTGGGTGTGCGTTGGGTGTGCGTTGGGCGTGCGTTGGGCGTGCGTTGGGCGTGCGTTGGGTGTGCGTTGGGCGGGCGTTGGGCGTGCGTTGGGTGGGCGTTGGGTGGGCGTTGGGTGGGTGTTGGGTGTGCGTTGGGTGTGTGTTGGTTGTGCGTTGGGTGTGCGTTGGGTGGGCGTTGGGTGTGCGTTGGGTGGGCGTTGGGTGTGCGTTGGGTGTGCGTTGGGTGTGTGTTGGGTGTGTGTTGGGTGTGCGTTGGGTGTGCGTTGGGTGTGCGTTGGGTGTGCGTTGGGTGTGCGTTGGGTGTGTGTTGGGTGTGCGTTGGGTGGGCGTTGGGTGGGCGTTGGGTGTGCGTTGGGTGTGCGTTGGGTGTGCGTTGGGTGTGCGTTGGGTGTGCGTTGGGTGTGCGTTGGGTGTGCGTTGGGTGTGCGTTGGGTGTGCGTTGGGTGTGCGTTGGGTGTGCGTTGGGTGTGCGTTGGGTGTGCGTTGGGTGTGCGATGGGTGTGCGTTGGGTGTGCGTTGGGTATGCGTTGGGTGTGTGTTGGGTGTGTGTTGGGTGGGCGTTGGTTGTGCGTTGGGTGTGCGTTGGGTGTGCGTTGGGTTTGCGTTGGGTGTGCGTTGGGCGTGCGTTGGGCGTGCGTTGGGTGTGCGTTGGGTGTGCGTTGGGTGTGCGTTGGGTGTGCGTTGGGTGTGCGTTGGGCGTGCGTTGGGTGTGCGTTGGGTGTGCGTTGGGCGTGCGTTGGGTGTGTGTTGGGTGTGCGTTGGGTGTTTGTTTCGGCGTGCGTTGGGCGTGCGTTGGGCGTGCGTTGGGTGTGCGTCCGGCGGGCGTTGGGCGTGCGTTGGGTGGGCGTTGGGTGGGCGTTGGGTGGGCGTTGGGTGTGCGTTGGGTGTGTGTTGGGTGTGCGTTGGGTGTGCGTTGGGTGGGCGTTGGGTGTGCGTTGGGTGGGCGTTGGGTGTGTGTTGGGTGTGCGTTGGGTGGGCGTTGGGTGGGCGTTGGGTGTGCGTTGGGTGTGCGTTGGGTGTGCGTTGGGTGTGCGTTGGGTGTGCGTTGGGTGTGCGTTGGGTGTGCGTTGGGTGGGCGTTGGGCGTGCGTTGGGTGTGCGTTGGGTGTGCGTTGGGTGTGCGTTGGGTGTGTGTTGGGCGTGCGTTGGGTGTGCGTTGGGTGTGCGTTGGGTGTGCGTTGGGTGTGCGTTGGGCGTGCGTTGGGTGTGCGTTGGGTGTGCGTTGGGTGTGTGTTGGGTGTGCGTTGGGTGTGCGTTGGGTGTGCGATGGGCGTGCGTTGGGTGTGCGTTGGGTGTGCGTTGGGTGTGTGTTGGGTGGGCGTTGGGTGTGCGTTGGGCGTGCGTTGGGTGTGCGTTGGGTGTGTGTTGGGTGTGCGTTGGGTGTGCGTTGGGTGTGCGTTGGGTGTGCGTTGGGTGTGCGTTGGGTGGGCGTTGGGTGTGTGTTGCGTGTGCGTTGGGCGTGCGTTGGGCGTGCGTTGGGTGTGCGTTGGGTGTGCGTTGGGTGTGCGTTGGGTGTGCGTTGGGTGTGCGTTGGGTGTGCGTTGGGTGTGCGTTGGGCGTGCGTTGGGTGTGCGTTGGGTGTGCGTTGGGTGTGCGTTGGGTGTGTGTTGGGTGTGCGTTGGGTGTGCGTTGGGTGTGCGTTGGGTGGGCGTTGGGTGGGCGTTGGGTGTGCGTTGGGTGTGCGTTGGGTGTGCATTGGGTGTGCGGTGGGCGTGCGTTGGGTGTGCGTTGGGTGTGCGTTGGGTGTGCGTTGGGTGTGCGTTGGGTGTGCGTTGGGTGTGCGTTGGGTGTGCGTTGGGTGTGTGTTGGGTGTGCGTTGGGTGTGCGTTGGGTGTGCGTTGGGTGTGCGTTGGGTGTGCGTTGGGTGGGCGTTGGGTGTGTGTTGCGTGTGCGTTGGGCGTGCGTTGGGCGTGCGTTGGGTGTGCGTTGGGTGTGCGTTGGGTGTGCGTTGGGTGTGCGTTGGGTGTGCGTTGGGTGTGCGTTGGGTGTGCGTTGGGCGTGCGTTGGGTGTGCGTTGGGTGTGCGTTGGGTGTGCGTTGGGTGTGTGTTGGGTGTGCGTTGGGTGTGCGTTGGGTGTGCGTTGGGTGGGCGTTGGGTGGGCGTTGGGTGTGCGTTGGGTGTGCGTTGGGTGTGCGTTGGGTGTGCGTTGGGTGGGCGTTGGGTGGGTGTTGGGTGTGCGTTGGGTGTGTTTTGGGTGTGCGTTGGGTGTGCGTTGGGTGTGCGTTGGGTGTGCGTTGGGTGTGCGTTGGGTGTGCGTTGGGTGTGCGTTGGGTGTGCGTTGGGTGTGTGTTGGGTGTGTGTTGGGTGTGCGTTGGGTGTGCGTTGGGTGTGCGTTGGGTGTGCGTTGGGTGTGCGTTGGGTGTGCGTTGGGCGTGCGTTGGGTGTGCGTTGGGTGTGCGTTGGGTGTGCGTTGGGTGTGCGTTGGGTGTGCGTTGGTTGTGCGTTGGGTGTGCGTTGGGCGTGCGTTGGGTGTGCGTTGGGTGTGCGTTGGGCGTGTGTTGGGTGTGTGTTGGGTGTGCGTTGGGTGTGTGTTGGGCGTGCGTTGGGCGTGCGCTGGGCGTGCGTTGGGTGTGCGTTGGGCGGGCGTTGGGCGTGCGTTGGGTGGGCGTTGGGTGGGCGTTGGGTGGGCGTTGGGTGTGCGTTGGGTGTGTGTTGGGTGTGCGTTGGGTGTGCGTTGGGTGGGCGTTGGGTGTGCGTTGGGTGGGCGTTGGGTGTGCGTTGGGTGTGCGTTGGGTGGGCGTTGGGTGTGCGTTGGGTGTGCGTTGGGTGTGCGTTGGGTGTGCGTTGGGTGTGCATTGGGTGTGCGTTGGGTGTGCGTTGGGTGTGCGTTGGGTGTGCGTTGGGTGGGCGTTGGGCGTGCGTTGGGTGTGCGTTGGGTGTGTGTTGGGTGTGTGTTGGGTGTGCGTTGGTTGTGCGTTGGGTGTGCGTTGGGTGTGCGTTGGGTGTGCGTTGGGTGTGCGTTGGGCGTGCGTTGGGCGTGCGTTGGGTGTGCGTTGGGTGTGCGTTGGGTGTGCGTTGGGTGTGCGTTGGGTGTGCGTTGGGCGTGCGTTGGGTGTGCGTTGGGTGTGCGTTGGGCGTGCGTTGGGTGTGTGTTGGGTGTGCGTTGGGTGTGCGTTGGGCGTGCGTTGGGCGTGCGTTGGGTGTGCGTTGGGCGGGCGTTGGGCGTGCGTTGGGTGGGCGTTGGGTGGGCGTTGGGTGGGCGTTGGGTGTGCGTTGGGTGTGTGTTGGTTGTGCGTTGGGTGTGCGTTGGGTGGGCGTTGGGTGTGCGTTGGGTGGGCGTTGGGTGTGCGTTGGGTGTGCGTTGGGTGGGCGTTGGGTGGGCGTTGGGTGTGCGTTGGGTGCGCGTTGGGTGTGCGTTGGGCGTGCGTTGGGTGTGCGTTGGGTGTGCGTTGGGCGTGCGTTGGGTGTGCGTTGGGTGTGCGTTGGGCGGGCGTTGGGCGTGCGTTGGGTGTGCGTTGGGTGTGCGTTGGGCGGGCGTTGGGTGTGCGTTGGGTGTGCGTTGGGTGGGCGTTGGGTGTGCGTTGGGTGGGCGTTGGGTGTGCGTTGGGTGTGCGTTGGGTGTGCGTTGGGTGTGCGTTGGGCGTGCGTTGGGTGTGCGTTGGGTGTGTGTTGCGTGTGCGTTGGGCGTGCGTTGGGCGTGCGTTGGGTGGGCGTTGGGTGTGCGTTGGGTGTGCGTTGGGTGTGCGTTGGGTGTGCGTTGGGTGTGCGTTGGGTGTGCGTTGGGCGTGCGTTGGGTGTGCGTTGGGTGTGCGTTGGGTGTGCGTTGGGTGTGTGTTGGGTGTGCGTTGGGTGTGCGTTGGGTGTGCGTTGGGTGGGCGTTGGGTGGGCGTTGGGTGTGCGTTGGGTGTGCGTTGGGTGTGCATTGGGTGTGCGTTGGGCGTGCGTTGGGTGTGCGTTGGGTGTGCGTTGGGTGTGCGTTGGGTGTGCGTTGGGTGTGCGTTGGGTGTGCGTTGGGTGTGCGTTGGGTGTGCGTTGGGTGTGCGTTGGGTGTGCGTTGGGTGTGCGTTGGGTGTGCGTTGGGTGTGCGTTGGGTGTGCGTTGGGTGTGCGTTGGGTGTGCGTTGGGTGTGCGTTGGGTGTGCGTTGGGTGTGTGTTGGGTGTGCGTTGGGTGGGTGTTGGGTGTGCGTTGGGTGTGTGTTGGGTGTGCGTTGGGTGTGCGTTGGGTGTGCGTTGGGTGTGCGTTGGGTGTGCGTTGGGTGTGCGTTGGGTGTGCGTTGGGTGTGCGTTGGGTGTGTGTTGGGTGTGTGTTGGGTGTGCGTTGGGTGTGCGTTGGGTGTGCGTTGGGTGTGCGTTGGGTGTGCGTTGGGTGTGCGTTGGGCGTGCGTTGGGCGTGCGTTGGGTGTGCGTTGGGTGTGCATTGGGTGTGCGTTGGTTGTGCGTTGGGTGTGCGTCGGGCGTGCGTTGGGTGTGCGTTGGGTGTGCGTTGGGCGTGTGTTGGGTGTGTGTTGGGTGTGCGTTGGGTGTGCGTTGGGCGTGCGTTGGGCGTGCGCTGGGCGTGCGTTGGGTGTGCGTTGGGCGGGCGTTGGGCGTGCGTTGGGTGGGCGTTGGGTGGGCGTTGGGTGGGCGTTGGGTGTGCGTTGGGTGTGTGTTGGGTGTGCGTTGGGTGTGCGTTGGGTGGGCGTTGGGTGTGCGTTGGGTGGGCGTTGGGTGTGCGTTGGGTGTGCGTTGGGTGGGCGTTGGGTGGGCGTTGGGTGTGCGTTGGGTGTGCGTTGGGTGTGCGTTGGGTGTGCGTTGGGTGTGCGTTGGGTGTGCGTTGGGTGTGCGTTGGGTGTGCGTTGGGTGGGCGTTGGGCGTGCGTTGGGTGTGCGTTGGGTGTGCGTTGGGTGTGCGTTGGGTGTGCGTTGGGCGTGCGTTGGGTGTGCGTTGGGTGTGCGTTGGGTGTGCGTTGGGTGTGCGTTGGGCGTGCGTTGGGTGTGCGTTGGGTGTGCGCTGGGTGTGTGTTGGGTGTGCGTTGGGTGTGCGTTGGGTGTGCGATGGGCGTGCGTTGGGTGTGCGTTGGGTGTGCGTTGGGTGTGTGTTGGTTGGGCGTTGGGTGTGCGTTGGGTGGGCGTTGGATGTGCGTTGGGTGTGTGTTGGGTGTGCGTTGGGTGTGCGTTGGGTGTCCGTTGGGTGTGCGTTGGGTGTGCGTTGGGTGTGCGTTGGGTGTGTGTTGCGTGTGCGTTGGGCGTGCGTTGGGCGTGCGTTGGGTGTGCGTTGGGTGTGCGTTGGGTGTGCGTTGGATGTGTGTTGGGTGTGCGTTGGGTGTGCGTTGGGTGTGCGTTGGGCGTGCGTTGGGTGTGCGTTGGGTGTGCGTTGGGTGTGCGTTGGGTGTGCGTTGGGTGTGTGTTGGGTGTGCGTTGGGTGTGCGTTGGGTGGGCGTTGGGTGGGCGTTGGGTGTGCGTTGGGTGTGCGTTGGGTGTGCATTGGGTGTGCGTTGGGCGTGCGTTGGGTGTGCGTTGGGTGTGCGTTGGGTGTGCGTTGGGTGTGCGTTGGGTGTGCGTTGGGTGTGCGTTGGGTGTGCGTTGGGTGTGCGTTGGGTGTGCGTTGGGTGTGCGTTGGGTGTGCGTTGGGTGTGCGTTGGGTGTGCGTTGGGTGTGCGTTGGGTGGGCGTTGGGTGTGCGTTGGGTGTGCGTTGGGTGGGCGTTGGGTGGGCGTTGGGTGTGCGTTGGGTGTGTGTTGGGTGTGCGTTGGGTGTGCGTTGGGTGTGCGTTGGGTGTGCGTTGGGTGTGCGTTGGGTGTGCGTTGGGTGTGCGTTGGGTGTGCGTTGGGTGTGCGTTGGGTGTGTGTTGGGTGTGTGTTGGGTGTGCGTCGGGTGTGCGTTGGGTGTGCGTTGGGTGTGCGTTGGGTGTGCGTTGGGTGTGCGTTGGGCGTGCGTTGGGCGTGCGTTGGGTGTGTGTTGGGTGTGTGTTGGGTGTGCGTTGGGTGTGCGTTGGGCGTGCGTTGGGCGTGCGTTGGACGTGCGTTGGGTGTGCGTTGGGCGGGCGTTGGGCGTGCGTTGGGTGGGCGTTGGGTGGGCGTTGGGTGGGCGTTGGGTGTGCGTTGGGTGTGTGTTGGGTGTGCGTTGGGTGTGCGTTGGGTGGGCGTTGGGTGTGCGTTGGGTGGGCGTTGGGTGTGCGTTGGGTGTGCGTTGGGTGGGCGTTGGGTGGGCGTTGGGTGTGCGTTGGGTGTGCGTTGGGTGTGCGTTGGGTGTGCGTTGGGTGTGCGTTGGGTGTGCGTTGGGTGTGCGTTGGGTGTGCGTTGGGTGTGCGTTGGGTGTGCGTTGGGTGTGCGTTGGGTGTGCGTTGGGTGTGCGTTGGGTGTGTGTTGGGCGTGCGTTGGGTGTGCGTTGGGTGTGCGTTGGGTGTGCGTTGGGTGTGCGTTGGGTGTGCGTTGGGTGTGCGTTGGGTGTGCGTTGGGTGTGCGATGGGTGTGCGTTGGGTGTGCGTTGGGTGTGCGTTGGGTGTGTGTTGGGTGTGTGTTGGGTGTGCGTTGGTTGTGCGTTGGGTGTGCGTTGGGTGTGCGTTGGGTGTGCGTTGGGTGTGCATTGGGCGTGCGTTGGGTGTGCGTTGGGTGTGTGTTGGGTGTGCGTTGGGTGTGCGTTGGGCGTGCGTTGGGCGTGCGTTGGGCGTGCGTTGGGTGTGCGTTGGGCGGGCGTTGGGCGTGCGTTGGGTGGGCGTTGGGTGGGCGTTGGGTGGGCGTTGGGTGTGCGTTGGGTGTGCGTTGGGTGTGCGTTGGGTGTGCGTTGGGTGGGCGTTGGGTGTGCGTTGGGTGGGCGTTGGGTGTGCGTTGGGTGTGCGTTGGGTGGGCGTTGGGTGTGCGTTGGGTGTGCGTTGGGTGTGCGTTGGGTGTGCGTTGGGTGTGCGTTGGGTGTGCGTTGGGTGTGCGTTGGGTGTGCGTTGGGTGGGCGTTGGGCGTGCGTTGGGTGTGCGTTGGGTGTGCGTTGGGTGTGCGTTGGGTGTGCGTTGGGCGTGCGTTGGGTGTGCGTTGGGTGTGCGTTGGGTGTGCGTTGGGTGTGCGTTGGGCGTGCGTTGGGTGTGCGTTGGGTGTGCGTTGGGAGTGTGTTGGGTGTGCGTTGGGTGTGCGTTGGGTGTGCGATGGGCGTGCGTTGGATGTGCGTTGGGTGTGCGTTGGGTGTGTGTTGGGTGGGCGTTGGGTGTGCGTTGGGCGTGCGTTGGGTGTGCGTTGGGTGTGTGTTGGGTGTGCGTTGGGTGTGCGTTGGTTGTGCGTTGGGTGTGCGTTGGGTGTGCGTTGGGTGGGCGTTGGGTGTGTGTTGCGTGTGCGTTGGGTGTGCG
Organism: Eutreptiella sp. 'Long Island Sound 2002'; assembly: GCA_964036045.1. Classification (NCBI taxonomy): domain Eukaryota; phylum Euglenozoa; class Euglenophyceae; order Eutreptiales; family Eutreptiaceae; genus Eutreptiella; species Eutreptiella sp. 'Long Island Sound 2002'. The sequence goes on from OZ038401.1 coordinate 7,502,870, forward strand.
TTGGGTGTGCGTTGGGTGTGCGTTGGGTGTGCGTTGGGTGTGCGTTGGGTGTGCGTTGGGTGTGTGTTGGGTGTGCGTTGGGTGTGCGTTGGGCGTGCGTTGGGTGTGCGTTGGGTGTGCGTTGGGTGTGCGTTGGCCGTGCGTTGGCTGTGCGTTGGGTGTGCGTTGGGTGTGCGTTGGGTGTGTGTTGGGTGTGTGTTGGGTGTGCGTTGGGTGGGCGTTGGGTGGGCGTTGGGTGGGCGTTGGGTGTGCGTTGGGTGTGCGTTGGGCGTGCGTTGGGTGTGTGTTGGGTGTGCGTTGGGTGTGCGTTGGGCGTGCGTTGGGCGTGCGTTGGGCGTGCGTTGGGTGTGCGTTGGGCGGGCGTTGGGCGTGCGTTGGGTGGGCGTTGGGTGGGCGTTGGGTGGGCGTTGGGTGTGCGTTGGGTGTGTGTTGGTTGTGCGTTGGGTGTGCGTTGGGTGGGCGTTGGGTGTGCGTTGGGTGGGCGTTGGGTGTGCGTTGGGTGTGCGTTGGGTGGGCGTTGGGTGGGCGTTGGGTGTGCGTTGGGTGCGCGTTGGGTGTGCGTTGGGTGTGCGTTGGGTGTGCGTTGGGTGTGCGTTGGGTGTGCGTTGGGTGGGCGTTGGGCGTGCGTTGGGTGTGCGTTGGGCGTGCGTTGGGTGTGCGTTGGGTGTGCGTTGGGTGTGCGTTGGGTGTGCGTTGGGTGGGCGTTGGGCGTGCGTTGGGTGTGCGTTGGGCGTGCGTTGGGTGTGCGTTGGGTGTGCGTTGGGTGTGCGTTGGGTGTGCGTTGGGCGTGCGTTGGGTGTGCGTTGGGTGTGCGTTGGATGTGTGTTGGGTGTGCGTTGGGTGTGCGTTGGGTGTGCGATGGGCGTGCGTTGGGTGTGCGTTGGGTGTGCGTTGGGTGTGTGTTGGGTGGGCGTTGGGTGTGCGTTGGGCGTGCGTTGGGTGTGCGTTGGGTGTGTGTTGGGTGTGCGTTGGGTGTGCGTTGGGTGTGCGTTGGGTGTGCGTTGGGAGTGCGTTGGGTGGGCGTTGGGTGTGTGTTGCGTGTGCGTTGGGCGTGCGTTGGGCGTGCGTTGGGTGTGCGTTGGGTGTGCGTTGGGTGTGCGTTGGGTGTGCGTTGGGTGTGCGTTGGGTGTGCGTTGGGTGTGCGTTGGGCGTGCGTTGGGTGTGCGTTGGGTGTGCGTTGGGTGTGCGTTGGGTGTGTGTTGGGTGTGCGTTGGGTGTGCGTTGGGTTTGCGTTGGGTGGGCGTTGGGTGGGCGTTGGGTGTGCGTTGGGTGTGCGTTGGGTGTGCATTGGGTGTGCGTTGGGCGTGCGTTGGGTGTGCGTTGGGTGTGCGTTGGGTGTGCGTTGGGTGTGCGTTGGTTGTGCGTTGGGTGTGCGTTGGGTGTGCGTTGGGTGTGCGTTGGGTGTGCGTTGGGTGTGCGTTGGGTGTGCGTTGGGTGTGCGTTGGGTGTGCGTTGGGTGTGCGTTGGGTGTGCGTTGGGTGTGCGTTGGGTGTGCGTTGGGTGGGCGTTGGGTGGGTGTTGGGTGTGCGTTGGGTGTGTGTTGGGTGTGCGTTGGGTGTGCGTTGGGTGTGCGTTGGGTGTGCGTTGGGTGTGCGTTGGGTGTGCGTTGGGTGTGCGTTGGGTGTGCGTTGGGTGTGTGTTGGGTGTGTGTTGGGTGTGCGTTGGGTGTGCGTTGGGTGTGCGTTGGGTGTGCGTTGGGTGTGCGTTGGGTGTGCGTTGGGCGTGCGTTGGGCGTGCGTTGGGTGTGCGTTGGGTGTGCGTTGGGTGTGCGTTGGTTGTGCGTTGGGTGTGCGTTGGGCGTGCGTTGGGTGTGCGTTGGGTGTGCGTTGGGCGTGTGTTGGGTGTGTGTTGGGTGTGCGTTGGGTGTGCGTTGGGCGTGCGTTGGGCGTGCGCTGGGCGTGCGTTGGGTGTGCGTTGGGCGGGCGTTGGGCGTGCGTTGGGTGGGCGTTGGGTGGGCGTTGGGTGGGCGTTGGGTGTGCGTTGGGTGTGTGTTGGGTGTGCGTTGGGTGTGCGTTGGGTGGGCGTTGGGTGTGCGTTGGGTGGGCGTTGGGTGTGCGTTGGGTGTGCGTTGGGTGGGCGTTGGGTGGGCGTTGGGTGTGCGTTGGGTGTGCGTTGGGTGTGCGTTGGGTGTGCGTTGGGTGTGCGTTTGGTGTGCGTTGGGTGTGCGTTGCGTGTGCGTTGGGTGGGCGTTGGGCGTGCGTTGGGTGTGCGTTGGGTGTGCGTTGGGTGTGCGTTGGGTGTGCGTTGGGCGTGCGTTGGGTGTGCGTTGGGTGTGCGTTGGGTGTGCGTTGGGTGTGTGTTGGGCGTGCGTTGGGTGTGCGTTGGGTGTGCGCTGGGTGTGTGTTGGGTGTGCGTTGGGTGTGCGTTGGGTGTGCGATGGGCGTGCGTTGGGTGTGCGTTGGGTGTGCGTTGGGTGTGTGTTGGTTGGGCGTTGGGTGTGCGTTGGGCGTGCGTTGGGTGTGCGTTGGGTGTGTGTTGGGTGTGCGTTGGGTGTGCGTTGGGTGTGCGTTGGGTGTGCGTTGGGTGTGCGTTGGGTGTGCGTTGGGTGTGTGTTGCGTGTGCGTTGGGCGTGCGTTGGGCGTGCGTTGGGTGTGCGTTGGGTGTGCGTTGGGTGTGCGTTGGGTGTGCGTTGGGTGTGCGTTGGGTGTGCGTTGGGTGTGCGTTGGGCGTGCGTTGGGTGTGCGTTGGGTGTGCGTTGGGTGTGCGTTGGGTGTGCGTTGGGTGTGCGTTGGGTGTGCGTTGGGTGTGCGTTGGGTGGGCGTTGGGTGGGCGTTGGGTGTGCGTTGGGTGTGCGTTGGGTGTGCGTTGGGCGTGCGTTGGGCGTGCGTTGGGTGTGCGTTGGGTGTGCGTTGGGTGTGCGTTGGGTGTGCGTTGGGTGTGCGTTGGGTGTGCGTTGGGTGTGCGTTGGGTGTGCGTTGGGTGTGCGTTGGGTGTGCGTTGGGTGTGCGTTGGGTGGGCGTTGGGTGTGCGTTGGGTGTGCGTTGGGTGGGCGTTGGGTGTGCGTTGGGTGTGCGTTGGGTGGGCGTTGGGTGGGCGTTGGGTGTGCGTTGGGTGTGTGTTGGGTGTGCGTTGGGTGTGTGTTGGGTGTGCGTTGGGTGTGCGTTGGGTGTGCGTTGGGTGTGCGTTGGGCGTGCGTTGGGTGGGCGTTGGGTGTGCGTTGGGTGTGTGTTGGGTGTGCGTTGGGTGTGCGTTGGGCGTGCGTTGGGCGTGCGTTGGGCGTGCGTTGGGTGTGCGTTGGGCGGGGGTTGGGCGTGCGTTGGGTGGGCGTTGGGTGGGCGTTGGGTGGGCGTTGGGTGTGCGTTGGGTGTGTGTTGGGTGTGCGTTGGGTGTGCGTTGGGTGGGCGTTGGGTGTGCGTTGGGTGGGCGTTGGGTGTGCGTTGGGTGTGCGTTGGGTGGGCGTTGGATGGGCGTTGGGTGTGCGTTGGGTGTGCGTTGGGTGTGCGTTGGGTGTGCGTTGGGTGTGCGTTGGGTGTGCGTTGGGTGTGCGTTGGGTGTGCGTTGGGTGTGCGTTGGGTGTGTGTTGGGTGTGCGTTGGGTGTGCGTTGGGTGTGCGTTGGGTGTGTGTTGGGCGTGCGTTGGGTGTGCGTTGGGTGTGCGTTGGGTGTGCGTTGGGTGTGCGTTGGGTGTGCGTTGGGTGTGTGTTGGGCGTGCGTTGGGTGTGCGTTGGGTGTGCGTTGGGTGTGCGTTGGGTGTGCGTTGGGTGTGCGATGGGTGTGCGTTGGGTGTGCGTTGGGTGTGCGTTGGGTGTGTGTTGGGTGTGTGTTGGGTGTGCGTTGGTTGTGCGTTGGGTGTGCGTTGGGTGTGCGTTGGGTGTGCGTTGGGTGTGCGTTGGGCGTGCGTTGGGCGTGCGTTGGGTGTGCGTTGGGTGTGCGTTGGGTGTGCGTTGGGTGTGCGTTGGGTGTGTGTTGGGCGTGCGTTGGGTTTGCGTTGGGTGTGCGTTGGGCGTGCGTTGGGTGTGTGTTGGGTGTGCGTTGGGTGTGCGTTGGGCGTGCGTTGGGCGTGCGTTGGGCGTGCGTTGGGTGTGCGTTGGGCGGGCGTCGGGCGTGCGTTGGGTGGGCGTTGGGTGGGCGTTGGGTGGGCGTTGGGTGTGCGTTGGGTGTGTGTTGGGTGTGCGTTGGGTGTGCGTTGGGTGGGCGTTGGGTGTGCGTTGGGTGGGCGTTGGGTGTGCGTTGGGTGTGCGTTGGGTGGGCGTTGGGTGGGCGTTGGGTGTGCGTTGGGTGTGCGTTGGGTGTGCGTTGGGTGTGCGTTGGGTGTGCGTTGGGTGTGCGTTGGGTGTGCGTTGGGTGTGCGTTGGGTGGGCGTTGGGCGTGCGTTGGGTGTGCGTTGGGTGTGCGTTGGGTGTGCGTTGGGCGTGCGTTGGGTGTGCGTTGGGTGTGCGTTGGGTGTGCGTTGGGTGGGCGTTGGGTGGGCGTTGGGTGGGCGTTGGGTGTGCGTTGGGTGTGCGTTGGGTGTGCGTTGGGAGTGTGTTGGGTGTGCGTTGGGTGTGCGTTGGGTGTGCGTTGGGTGTGCGTTGGGTGTGCGTTGGGTGTGCGTTGGGTGTGTGTTGGGTGGGCGTTGGGTGTGCGTTGGGCGTGCGTTGGGTGTGCGTTGGGTGTGTGTTGGGTGTGCGTTGGGTGTGCGTTGGTTGTGCGTTGGGTGTGCGTTGGGTGTGCGTTGGGTGGGCGTTGGGTGTGTGTTGCGTGTGCGTTGGGCGTGCGTTGGGCGTGCGTTGGGTGTGCGTTGGGTGTGCGTTGGGTGTGCGTTGGGTGTGCGTTGGGTGTGCGTTGGGTGTGCGTTGGGTGTGCGTTGGGCGTGCGTTGGGTGTGCGTTGGGTGTGCGTTGGGTGAGCGTTGGGTGTGCGTTGGCTGTGCGTTGGGTGTGCGTTGGGTGTGCGTTGGGTGTGTGTTGGGTGTGCGTTGGGTGTGCGTTGGGTGGGCGTTGGGTGGGCGTTGGGTGGGCGTTGGGTGTGCGTTGGGTGTGCGTTGGGTGTGCATTGGGTGTGCGTTGGGCGTGCGTTGGGTGTGCGTTGGGTGTGCGTTGGGTGTGCGTTGGGTGTGTGTTGGGTGTGCGTTGGGTGTGCGTTGCGTGTGCGTTGGGTGTGCGTTGGGTGTGCGTTGGGTGTGCGTTGGGTGTGCGTTGGGTGTGCGTTGGGTGTGCGTTGGGTGGGCGTTGGGTGGGCGTTGGGTGTGCGTTGGGTGTGTGTTGGGTGTGCGTTGGGTGTGCGTTGGGTGTGCGTTGGGTGTGCGTTGGGTGTGCGTTGGGTGTGCGTTGGGTGTGCGTTGGGTGTGCGTTGGGTGTGTGTTGGGTGTGCGTTGGGTGTGCGTTGGGTGTGCGTTGGGTGTGCGTTGGGTGTGCGTTGGGTGTGCGTTGGGCGTGCGTTGGGCGTGCGTTGGGTGTGCGTTGGGTGTGCGTTGGGTGTGCGTTGGTTGTGCGTTGGGTGTGCGTTGGGCGTGCGTTGGGTGTGCGTTGGGTGTGCGTTGGGCGTGTGTTGGGTGTGTGTTGGGTGTGCGTTGGGTGTGCGTTGGGCGTGCGTTGGGCGTGCGCTGGGCGTGCGTTGGGTGTGCGTTGGGCGGGCGTTGGGCGTGCGTTGGGTGGGCGTTGGGTGGGCGTTGGGTGGGCGTTGGGTGTGCGTTGGGTGTGTGTTGGGTGTGCGTTGGGTGTGCGTTGGGTGGGCGTTGGGTGGGCGTTGGGTGGGCGTTGGGTGGGCGTTGGGTGTGCGTTGGGTGTGCGTTGGGTGTGCGTTGGGTGTGCGTTGGGTGTGCGTTGGGTGTGCGTTGGGTGTGCGTTGGGTGTGCGTTGGGTGGGCGTTGGGCGTGCGTTGGGTGTGCGTTGGGTGTGCGTTGGGTGTGCGTTGGGTGTGCGTTGGGCGTGCGTTGGGTGTGCGTTGGGTGTGCGTTGGGTGTGCGTTGGGTGTGCGTTGGGCGTGCGTTGGGTGTGCGTTGGGTGTGCGCTGGGTGTGTGTTGGGTGTGCGTTGGGTGTGCGTTGGGTGTGCGATGGGCGTGCGTTGGGTGTGCGTTGGGTGTGCGTTGGGTGTGTGTTGGTTGGGCGTTGGGTGTGTGTTGGGCGTGCGTTGGGTGTGCGTTGGGTGTGTGTTGGGTGTGCGTTGGGTGTGCGTTGGGTGTGCGTTGGGTGTGCGTTGGGTGTGCGTTGGGTGTGCGTTGGGTGTGTGTTGCGTGTGCGTTGGGCGTGCGTTGGGCGTGCGTTGGGTGTGCGTTGGGTGTGCGTTGGGTGTGCGTTGCGTGTGCGTTGGGTGTGCGTTGGGTGTGCGTTGGGTGTGCGTTGGGCGTGCGTTGGGTGTGCGTTGGGTGTGCGTTGGGTGTGCGTTGGGTGTGCGTTGGGTGTGCGTTGGGTGTGCGTTGGGTGGGCGTTGGGTGGGCGTTGGGTGTGCGTTGGGTGTGCATTGGGTGTGCGTTGGGTGTGCGTTGGGTGTGCGTTGGGTGTGCATTGGGTGTGCGTTGGGTGTGCGTTGGGTGTGCGTTGGGTGTGCGTTGGGTGTGCGTTGGGTGTGCGTTGGGTGTGCGTTGGGTGTGCGTTGGGTGTGCGTTGGGTGTGCGTTGGGTGTGCGTTGGGTGTGCGTTGGGTGGGCGTTGGGTGTGCGTTGGGTGTGCGTTGGGTGTGCGTTGGGTGGGCGTTGGGTGGGCGTTGGGTGTGTGTTGGGCGTGCGTTGGGTGTGCGTTGGGTGTGCGTTGGGTGTGCGTTGGGTGTGCGTTGGGCGTGCGTTGGGTGTGCGTTGGGTGTGCGTTGGGTGTGCGTTGGGTGTGCGTTGGGCGTGCGTTGGGTGTGCGTTGGGTGTGCGCTGGGTGTGTGTTGGGTGTGCGTTGGGTGTGCGTTGGGTGTGCGATGGGCGTGCGTTGGGTGTGCGTTGGGTGTGCGTTGGGTGTGTGTTGGTTGGGCGTTGGGTGTGTGTTGGGCGTGCGTTGGGTGTGCGTTGGGTGTGTGTTGGGTGTGCGTTGGGTGTGCGTTGGGTGTGCGTTGGGTGTGCGTTGGGTGTGCGTTGGGTGTGCGTTGGGTGTGTGTTGCGTGTGCGTTGGGCGTGCGTTGGGCGTGCGTTGGGTGTGCGTTGGGTGTGCGTTGGGTGTGCGTTGGATGTGCGTTGGGTGTGCGTTGGGTGTGCGTTGGGTGTGCGTTGGGCGTGCGTTGGGTGTGCGTTGGGTGTGCGTTGGGTGTGCGTTGGGTGTGCGTTGGGTGTGCGTTGGGTGTGCGTTGGGTGTGCGTTGGGTGGGCGTTGGGTGGGCGTTGGGTGTGCGTTGGGTGTGCGTTGGGTGTGCGTTGGGCGTGCGTTGGGTGTGCGTTGGGTGTGCGTTGGGTGTGCGTTGGGTGTGCGTTGGGTGTGCGTTGGGTGTGCGTTGGGTGTGCGTTGGGTGTGCGATGGGTGTGCGTTGGGTGTGCGTTGGGTGTGCGTTGGGTGTGCGTTGGGTGTGCGTTGGGTGTGCGTTGGGTGTGCGTTGGGTGGGCGTTGGGTGGGCGTTGGGTGTGTGTTGGGTGTGCGTTGGGTGTGCGTTGGGTGTGCGTTGGGTGTGCGTTGGGTGTGCGTTGGGTGTGCGTTGGGTGTGCGTTGGGTGTGCGTTGGGTGTGTGTTGGGTGTGTGTTGGGTGTGCGTTGGGTGTGCGTTGGGTGTGCGTTGGGTGTGCGTTGGGTGTGCGTTGGGCGTGCGTTGGGCGTGCGTTGGGTGTGCGTTGGGTGTGCGTTGGGTGTGCGTTGGGTGTGCGTTGGGTGTGCGTTGGGCGTGCGTTGGGTGTGCGTTGGGTGTGCGTTGGGCGTGCGTTGGGCGTGCGTTGGGCGTGCGTTGGGTGTGCGTTGGGCGGGCGTTGGGCGTGCGTTGGGTGGGCGTTGGGTGGGCGTTGGGTGGGCGTTGGGTGTGCGTTGAGTGTGTGTTGGGTGTGCGTTGGGTGTGCGTTGGGTGGGCGTTGGGTGTGCGTTGGGTGGGCGTTGGGTGTGCGTTGGGTGTGCGTTGGGTGGGCGTTGGGTGGGCGTTGGGTGTGCGTTGGGTGTGCGTTGGGTGTGCGTTGGGTGTGCGTTGGGTGTGCGTTGGGTGTGCGTTGGGTGTGCGTTGGGTGTGCGTTGGGTGTGCGTTGGGTGTGCGTTGGGTGTGCGTTGGGTGTGCGTTGGATGTGCGTTGGGTGTGTGTTGGGCGTGCGTTGGGTGTGCGTTGGGTGTGCGTTGGGTGTGCGTTGGGTGTGCGTTGGGTGTGCGTTGGGTGTGCGTTGGGCGTGCGTTGGGCGTGCGTTGGGTGTGCTTTGGGTGTGCGTTGGGTGTGCGTTGGGTGTGCGTTGGGCGTGCGTTGGGTGTGCGTTGGGTGTGCGTTGGGTGTGTGCCGAAGGCGCTGTTACCAAAAGGCAAAGGCCGGGATGTCTACCCACGGGTAAAGGTAAACGGGCTGGGCTGTGTGTGTTGTGTGCGCGCTGTGTGTAAGTGTGTTGTGGCATAGCCGGACCAGTGCACTCTCGCACTTGGCCGACACTGCCTCGCCGACGCCTGCGCGCAGTCACACAGGGTCTCATTTGCCCACTGCACCCTGCGTGCCGCGCTGCACCATCAGTGCTTATTGTGTGGTGCCGCACTGCTTGGTGCTGTGCACTACACTGCACTGTGTGTGCCCTGCTGCACGGTGGGCAGAGGGCAGTGGGCAGTGTAACGCACTGCCACGCCGCCTGGGGGCTGTGGGCAGTGGAAATCCTGCTTCACACTGCCGCATTGCCTGAGGGCAGTGGGGAGTGGTACTCCTGCCATTCTCTGCCTCCCTGCCTTGGGGCAGTGGCCCGGGCATCTCCTGCAATACACTGCCGCCGTGCCTGGGGCAGTGGTCAGTGGAACTCCTGCGACACACTGCGCCACGGCCCGGGGGCAGGGGGCAGTGGACCTCCTGCAATGCACTGCCTCACTGCCCGAGGGCAGTGGACAGTGCAACTCCTGCAATGCACCGCCTCACTGCCTGGGGGCAGTGGGCGGTGCAACTTCTACAATGCACGGCCTCACTGCCCTGGGGCAGTGGGCAGTGGAACTCCTGCAATGCACTGCCTCACTGCCTGGGGGCGGTGGGCAGTGCAACTCCTGCAATCCACTGCCTCACTGCCCGGGGGCAGTGGGCAGTGCAACTCCTGCAATGCACCGCCTCACTGCCTGGGGGCAGTGGACGGGTGTGCGTTGGGTGTGTGTTGGGTGTGCGTTGGGTGTGCGTTGGGTGTGCGATGGGCGTGCGTTGGGTGTGCGTTGGGTGTGCGTTGGGTGTGTGTTGGGTGGGCGTTGGGTGTGCGTTGGGCGTGCGTTGGGTGTGCGTTGGGTGTGTGTTGGGTGTGCGTTGGGTGTGCGTTGGGTGTGCGTTGGGTGTGCGTTGGGTGTGCGTTGGGTGTGCGTTGGGTGTGCGTTGCGTGTGCGTTGGGCGTGCGTTGGGCGTGCTTTGGGTGTGCGTTGGGTGTGCGTTGGGTGGGCGTTGGGTGTGCGTTGGGTGTGCGTTGGGCGTGCGTTGGGTGTGCGTTGGGCGTGCGTTGGGTGTGCGTTGGGTGTGCGTTGGGTGTGTGTTGCGTGGGCGTTGGGTGTGCGTTGGGTGTGCGTTGGGTGTGCGTTGGGTGTGCGTTGGGTGTGCGTTGGGTGTGCGTTGGGTGTGCGTTGGGTGTGCGTTGGGTGTGCGTTGGGTGTGCGTTGGGTGTGCGTTGGGTGTGCGTTGGGTGTGCGTTGGGTGTGCGTTGGGTGTGCGTTGGGTGTGCGTTGGGTGTGCGTTGGGTGTGCTTTGGGTGTGCGCTGGGTGTGCGTTGGGTGTGCGTTGGGTGTGCGTTGGGTGTGCGTTGGGTGTGCGTTGGGCGTGCGTTGGGTGTGCGTTGGGTGTGCGTTGGGTGTGCGTTGGGCGTGCGTTGGGTGTGCGTTGGGTGTGCGTTGGGTGTGCGTTGGGTGTGCGTTGGGCGTGCGTTGGGTGTGCGTTGGGTGTGCGTTGGGTGTGCGTTGGGTGTGCGTTGGGCGTGCGTTGGGTGTGTGTTGGGTGTGCGTTGGGTGTGTGTTGGGTGTGCGTTGGGTGTGCGTTGGGTGTGCGTTGGGTGTGCGTTGGGTGTGCGTTGGGTGTGCGTTGGGTGTGTGTTGGGTGTGCGTTGGGTGTGCGTTGGGTGTGCGTTGGGTGTGCGTTGGGTGTGCGTTGGGTGTGCGTTGGGTGTGTGTTGGGTGTGTGTTGGGTGTGCGTTGGGTGTGCGTTGGGTGTGCGTTGGGTGTGCGTTGGGTGTGCGTTGGGTGTGCGTTGGGTGGGCGTTGGGCGTGCGTTGGGCGTGCGTTGGGTGTGCGTTGGGTGTGCGTTGGGTGGGCGTTGGGTGTGCGTTGGGTGTACGTTGGGCGTGCGTTGGGTGTGCGTTGGGTGTGCGTTGGGCGTGCGTTGGGTGTGTGTTGGGTGTGCGTTGGGTGTGCGTTGGGCGTGCGTTGGGCGTGCGTTGGGCCTGCGTTGGGTGTGCGTTGGTCGGGCGTTGGGCGTGCGTTGGGTGGGCGTTGGGTGGGCGTTGGGTGTGCGTTGGGTGTGTGTTGGGTGGGCGTTGGGTGTGCGTTGGGTGTGCGTTGGGTGGGCGTTGGGTGTGCGTTGGGTGGGCGTTGGGTGGGCGTTGGGTGTGCGTTGGGTGTGCGTTGGGTGTGCGTTGGGTGTGCGTTGGGTGGGCGTTGGGTGTGCGTTGGGTGTGCGTTGGGTGTGCGTTGGGTGTGCGTTGGGTGTGCGTTGGGTGTGCGTTGGGTGTGCGTTGGGTGTGCGTTGGGTGTGTGTTGGGTGGGCGTTGGGTGGGCGTTGGGTGTGCGTTGGGTGTGTGTTGGGTGTGCGTTGGGTGTGCGTTGGGCGTGCGTTGGGTGTGCGTTGGGTGTGCGTTGGGTGTGCGTTGGGTGTGCGTTGGGTGTGCGTTGGGTGTGTGTTGCGTGTGTGTTGGGTGTGCGTTGGGTGTGCGTTGGGTGTGCGTTGGGTGTGCGTTGGGTGGGCGTTGGGCGTGCGTTGGGCGTGCGTTGGGTGTGCGTTGGGTGTGCGTTGGGTGTGCGTTGGGTGTGCGTTGGGTGGGCGTTGGGCGTGCGTTGGGTGTGCGTTGGGTGTGCGTTGGGTGTGCGTTGGGTGTGCGTTGGGTGTGTGTTGGGTGTGCGTTGGGCGTGCGTTGAGTGTGTGTTGGGTGTGCGTTGGGTGTGCGTTGGGCGGGCGTTGGGCGTGCGTTGGGTGGGCGTTGGGTGGGCGTTGGGTGGGCGTTGGGTGTGCGTTGGGTGTGTGTTGGGTGTGCGTTGGGTGTGCGTTGGGTGGGCGTTGGGTGTGCGTTGGGTGGGCGTTGGGTGTGCGTTGGGTGTGCGTTGGGTGGGCGTTCGGTGTGCGTTGGGTGTGCGTTGGGTGTGCGTTGGGTGTGCGTTGGGTGTGCGTTGGGTGTGCGTTGGGTGTGCGTTGGGTGTGCGTTGGGTGTGCGTTGGGTGTGTGTTGGGCGTGCGTTGGGTGTGCGTTGGGTGTGCGTTGGGTGTGCGTTGGGTGTGCTTTGGGTGTGCGTTGGGTGTGCGTTGGGTGTGCGTTGGGTGTGTGCCGAAGGCGCTGTTACCAAAAGGCAAAGGCCGGGATGTCTACCCACGGGTAAAGGTAAACGGGCTGGGCTGTGTGTGTTGTGTGCGCGCTGTGTGTAAGTGTGTTGTGGCATAGCCGGACCAGTGCACTCTCGCACTTGGCCGACACTGCCTCGCCGACGCCTGCGCGCAGTCACACAGGGTCTCGTGGGCCCACTGCACCCTGCGTGCCGCGCTGCACCATCAGTGCTTATTGTGTGGTGCCGCACTGCTTGGTGCTGTGCACTACACTGCACTGTGTGTGCCCTGCTGCACGGTGGGCAGAGGGCAGTGGGCAGTGTAACGCACTGCCACGCCGCCTGGGGGCTGTGGGCAGTGGAAATCCTGCTTCACACTGCCGCATTGCCTGAGGGCAGTGGGGAGTGGTACTCCTGCCATTCTCTGCCTCCCTGCCTTGGGGCAGTGGCCCGGGCATCTCCTGCAATACACTGCCGCCGTGCCTGGGGCAGTGGTCAGTGGAACTCCTGCGACACACTGCGCCACGGCCCGGGGGCAGGGGGCAGTGGACCTCCTGCAATGCACTGCCTCACTGCCCGAGGGCAGTGGACAGTGCAACTCCTGCAATGCACCGCCTCACTGCCTGGGGGCAGTGGGCGGTGCAACTTCTACAATGCACGGCCTCACTGCCCTGAGGTAGTGGGCAGTGGAACTCCTGCAATGCACTGCCTCACTGCCTGGGGGCGGTGGGCAGTGCAACTCCTGCAATCCACTGCCTCACTGCCCGGGGGCAGTGGGCAGTGCAACTCCTGCAATGCACTGCCTCACTGCCCTGGGGCAGTGGGCAGTGCAACTCCTGCAACGCACCGCCTCACTGCCTGGGGGCAGTGGACGGGTGTGCGTTGGGTGTGTGTTGGGTGTGCGTTGGGTGTGCGTTGGGTGTGCGATGGGCGTGCGTTGGGTGTGCGTTGGGTGTGCGTTGGGTGTGTGTTGGGTGGGCGTTGGGTGTGCGTTGGGCGTGCGTTGGGTGTGCGTTGGGTGTGTGTTGGGTGTGCGTTGGGTGTGCGTTGGGTGTGTGTTGGGTGTGCGTTGGGTGTGCGTTGGGTGTGCGTTGGGTGTGCGTTGCGTGTGCGTTGGGCGTGCGTTGGGCGTGCGTTGGGTGTGCGTTGGGTGTGCGTTGGGTGTGCGTTGGGTGTGCGTTGGGTGTGCGTTGGGCGTGCGTTGGGTGTGCGTTGGGCGTGCGTTGGGTGTGCGTTGGGTGTGTGTTGGGTGTGTGTTGGGTGGGCGTTGGGTGTGCGTTGGGTGTGCGTTGGGTGTGCGTTGGGTGTGCGTTGGGTGTGCGTTGGGTGTGCGTTGGGTGTGCGTTGCGTGTGCGTTGCGTGTGCGTTGGGTGTGCGTTGGGTGTGCGTTGGGTGTGCGTTGGGTGTGCGTTGGGTGTGCGTTGGGTGTGCGTTGGGTGTGCGTTGGGTGTGCGTTGGGTGTGCGTTGGGTGTGCGTTGGGTGTGCGTTGGGTGTGCGTTGGGTGTGCGTTGGGTGTGCGTTGGGTGTGCGTTGGGTGTGCGTTGGGTGTGCGTTGGCTGTGCGTTGGGTGTGCGTTGGGTGTGCGTTGGGTGTGCGTTGGGTGGGCGTTGGGCGTGCGTTGGGTGTGCGTTGGGTGTGCGTTGGGTGTGCGTTGGGTTTGCGTTGGGCGTGCGTTGGGCGTGTGTTGGGTGTGTGTTGGGTGTGCGTTGGGTGTGCGTTGGGCGTGCGTTGGGTGTGCGTTGGGTGTGCGTTGGGTGTGTGTTGGGTGTGCGTTGGGTGTGCGTTGGGTGTGCGTTGGGTGTGCGTTGGGTGTGCGTTGGGTGTGCGTTGGGTGTGCGTTGGGTGTGCGTTGGGCGTGCGTTGGGCGTGCGTTGGGTGTGCGTTGGGTGTGCGTTGGGCGTGCGTTGGGCGTGCGTTGGGTGTGCGTGGGGTGTGCGTTGGGTGGGCGTTGGGTGTGCGTTGGGTGTGCGTTGGGTGTGCGTTGGGTGTGCGTTGGGCGTGCGTTGGGTGTGCGTTGGGTGTGCGTTGGGTGGGCGTTGGGTGTGCGTTGGGTGTGCGTTGGGTGTGCGTTGGGTGTGCGTTGGGCGTGCGTTGGGCGTGCGTTGGGTGTGCGTTGGGTGTGCGTTGGGCGTGCGTTGGGTGTGCGTTGGGTGTGCGTTGGGCGTGCGTTGGGTGTGCGTTGGGCGGGCGTTGGGCGTGCGTTGGGTGGGCGTTGGGTGGGCGTTGGGTGGGCGTTGGGTGTGCGTTGGGTGTGTGTTGGGTGTGCGTTGGGTGTGCGTTGGGTGGGCGTTGGGTGTGCGTTGGGTGTGCGTTGGGTGGGCGTTGGGTGGGCGTTGGGTGTGCGTTGGGTGTGCGTTGGGTGTGCGTTGGGTGTGCGTTGGGTGTGCGTTGGGTGTGCGTTGGGTGTGCGTTGGGTGTGCGTTGGGTGTGTGTTGGGCGTGCGTTGGGTGTGCGTTGGGTGTGCGTTGGGTGTGCGTTGGGTGTGCGTTGGGTGTGCGTTGGGTGTGTGTTGGGTGTGTGTTGGGTGTGCGTTGGGTGTGCGTTGGGTGTGCGTTGGGTGTGCGTTGGGTGTGCGTTGGGTGTGCGTTGGGCGTGCGTTGGGCGTGCGTTGGGTGTGCGTTGGGTGTGCGTTGGGTGTGCGTTGGGTGTGCGTTGGGTGTGCGTTGGGCGTGCGTTGGGTGTGCGTTGGGTGTGCGTTGGGTGTGCGTTGGGTGTGCGTTGGGTGTGCGTTGGGTGTGCGTTGGGTGTGCGTTGGGTGGGCGTTGGGTGGGCGTTGGGTGGGCGTTGGGTGTGCGTTGGGTGTGTGTTGGGTGTGCGTTGGGTGTGCGTTGGGTGGGCGTTGGGTGTGCGTTGGGTGTGCGTTGGGTGGGCGTTGGGTGGGCGTTGGGTGTGCGTTGGGTGTGCGTTGGGTGTGCGTTGGGTGTGCGTTGGGTGTGCGTTGGGTGTGCGTTGGGTGTGCGTTGGGTGTGCGTTGGGTGTGTGTTGGGCGTGCGTTGGGTGTGCGTTGGGTGTGCGTTGGGTGTGCGTTGGGTGTGCGTTGGGCGGGCGTTGGGCGTGTGTTGGGTGTGTGTTGGGTGTGCGTTGGGTGTGCGTTGGGTGTGCGTTGGGTGTGCGTTGGGTGTGCGTTGGGTGTGCGTTGGGCGTGCGTTGGGCGTGCGTTGGGTGTGCGTTGGGTGTGCGTTGGGTGTGCGTTGGGTGTGCGTTGGGTGTGCGTTGGGCGTGCGTTGGGTGTGCGTTGGGTGTGCGTTGGGTGTGCGTTGGGTGTGCGTTGGGTGTGCGTTGGGTGTGCGTTGGGTGTGCGTTGGGTGTGCGTTGGGTGTGCGTTGGGTGTGCGTTGGGTGTGCGTTGGGTGTGCGTTGGGTGTGCGTTGGGTGTGCGTTGGGTGTGCGTTGGGTGGGCGTTGGGCGTGCGTCGGGCGTGCGTTGGGTGTGCGTTGGGTGTGCGTTGGGTGTGCGTTGGGCGTGCGTTGGGCGTGTGTTGGGTGTGTGTTGGGTGTGCGTTGAATGTGCGTTGGGCGTGCGTTGGGTGTGCGTTGGATGTGCGTTGGGTGTGTGTTGGGTGTGCGTTGGGTGTGCGTTGGGTGTGCGTTGGGTGTGCGTTGCGTGTGCGTTGGGTGTGCGTTGGGTGTGCGTTGGGTGTGTGTTGGGTGTGTGTTGGGTGTGCGTTGGGTGTGCGTTGGGTGTGCGTTGGGTGTGCGTTGGGTGTGCGTTGGGTGTGCGTTGGGTGTGCGTTGGGTGTGCGTTGGGTGTGCGTTGGGTGTGCGTTGGGTGTGCGTTGGGTGTGCGTTGGGTGTGCGTTGGGTGTGCGTTGGGTGTGCGTTGGGTGGGCGTTGGGCGTGCGCTGGGTGTGCGCTGGGTGTGCGTTGGGTGTGCGTTGGGTGTGCGTTGGGCGTGCGTTGGGTGTGCGTTGGGTGTGCGTTGGGTGTGCGTTGGGTGTGCGTTGGGCGTGCGTTGGGTGTGCGTTGGGTGTGCGTTGGGTGTGCGTTGGGTGTGCGTTGGGTGTGCGTTGGGTGTGCGTTGGGTGTGCGTTGGGTGTGCGTTGGGTGTGCGTTGGGTGTGCGTTGGGTGGGCGTTGGGTGTGCGTTGGGTGTGCGTTGGGTGTGCGTTGGGTGTGCGTTGGGTGGGCGTTGGGTGTGCGTTGGGTGGGCGTTGGATGTGCGTTGGGTGTGCGTTGGGTGGGCGTTGGGTGTGCGTTGGGTGGGCGTTGGGTGTGCGTTGGGTGTGCGTTGGGTGTGCGTTGGGTGTGCGTTGGGTGTGCGTTGGGTGTGCGTTGGGTGTGCGTTGGGTGTGCGTTGGGTGTGCGTTGGGTGTGCGTTGAGTGTGCGTTGGGTGGGCGTTGGGTGGGCGTTGGGTGTGCGTTGGGTGTGCGTTGGGTGTGCGTTGGGTGTGCGTTGGGTGTGCGTTGGGTGTGCGTTGGGTGTGCGTTGGGTGTGCGTTCGGTGTGCGTTGGGTGTGCGTTGGGTGTGCGTTGGGTGTGCGTTGGGTGTGCGTTGGGTGTGCGTTGGGTGTGCGTTGGGCGTGCGTTGGGTGTGCGTTGGGTGTGCGTTGGGTGTGCGTTGGGTGGGCGTTGGGTGGGCGTTGGGTGTGCGTTGGGTGTGCGTTGGGTGTGCGTTGGGTGTGCGTTGGGTGTGCGTTGGGTGTGCGTTGGGTGTGCGTTGGGTGGGCGTTGGGTGTGCGTTGGGTGTGCGTTGCATGTGCGTTGGGTGTGCGTTGGGTGTGCGTTGGGTGTGCGTTGGGTGTGCGTTGGGTGTGCGTTGGGTGTGCGTTGTGTGTGCGTTGGGTGTGCGTTGGGTGTGTGTCTCGCTGAAGTTCTAAGGACCCCCCGTAACCCACAAGCGCCACCGACGAAGGCTCACCCGCCCTCGCCCTTCACCAATTGCCGTTGGGGGTCGACCCATTGGAAGGGGGGGAGCTACCCGCCCCCCCCCTCCAGGGCGCCCAGCCTATGCCCAGCCACTGTCCCCCTCACGGCAACTGCCAGCCTCAATGGCATATGTAACCGACAGTAACCGCCCCCAACCGCTTTGGCATCCTCCTCCAACCGCCTGCCTAACCGCTCAACCGCCGTCGGTTGGCCGCTGCCCCGTAAACCCCCCGAGCCACACCTCCCCATCGTTCTGCTCCAGCTCCACGTGCATCCCGTGCAGCTCCGCCGCAGTATGCACGTGCTTCAGGCCGCTCTGCGTCAGCATGACGTTGCTGCTCGTGCCCTTGGACTGCAGCACCTGCTGCACGAACTGCTTCGTGACCGGCGGGCGGTTGGGGTGCGCCGCGTTGACCAGCGCGAAGGCGAGCCGCTGCCGCTGCGGCTCGAGGGCGGTGCAGCGGACCGTCAGGCGGATGCGGGGGTCCGGCCGGGCGCCGTGCCGCCAGGCGTTGCTGATGGCGTGGTCGAAGATGAGGCCGCACAGCATCGGGTCGAGCATGACGCGGCAGTCGGCGGGGACGTGCACCTCCACCTCCTGCGACGGGCGGACGAAGGGGGGGAGGGCGGGGGGGCGGCCGCGGCGGATCGATTCGCGAATTTTGGACCTGCGCTGTTCCCGCACTTTTCGGGGGTTGGGAGAACGGGGGGGGGGTCCAAAAGCGCACACCAAACGTGGGGGTTTGGGAATACCGCGCGGGGGGATGGGGGGGGGGGGGGCAGGGATGCGTTAGAAGGGAAGGGGCGTCAGAGGCGGCCTCAGGAGCGGTTAGGCAGGCGGTTGGAGGAGGTTGCCGAAGCGGTTGGGGCGGTGACTGTCGGTTACACAGGCCGTTGACGCCAGCACTTGGCGCCAGGGGAACAGTGGCTGGGCATAGGCTGGGCGCCCTGGAGGGGGGGGGGGTACCCCCCCCCCCCCTTCCAATGCATCCCGGGGGGGGGGGGGGCACGGCACATTCTGCCACATTCAGCACAGCCCCAACACACCAACGACTGGGCTCCGCGAACGCGGAAACGACACCAGCAAGAGCACCGGCCGCAGCGGCCGACAGAACGCAGCGACCCGACGCAACATGCGAAGGGACGAACGAGTGACTGTCCAGGGCCCCGTAAAGGAGCAACAACCCAACGGAATGTCACACGGGGGGGGGGTACCTCCCCCCCCTTCCAATGCATCCCTGGGGGGGGGGGTGGGTTATAAAAGAGGTCCAGGGGCAGGCGGGGGAGGTTTTGGTCTTGGTCTGGGGCAACACCCAACCCGTGGCCCCACGCCGCTCTCGACGTGCAGCAGGGGCCCAAGTATGCGGCGTGAGTGCGCTCAGGCGCGGGTTGCGGCCTCCCGCGGCGTCTCCCCGCGGCCAATCCGCGTGCAGTCTCGCTGCCGTCGTCTCGGCCCGCAGTAGTTCCTGCGGGAGCCAGGGGCCGGTCAGCAGCATCGGCGTGTGTCGCACGCGCGCGCAGCGGCATCTCGCCACCCTCGCCTCTGCGTCGCCCGGTCCCTCCGCAGCCATCAGCCATCGGCGGCGTCTCCCACAGTCGCTAGGGAGTGCCTACGGCGCGTCGCAGGCGCCGCAGCGTAAAGGGAATCAGCCGTAGGGTCATTAGCACAGCATTCAGTGTCCTCCATTTCGGCCCGCGTACGATGACGGTCGTCACGTCGCCCTCCGCGTCACGCCAGGCTTCAACAGCAGTTCGGGCCGAGGAGTTCGGTTGAACATCCGCACACGCGTCCATCCGGCGCGGTTCACAAAGGGGACAATGCCCCCTGTTCCACGATAATCACCCGAATTGCGCGGAGCAGCTGCCGTGTGGCGCCGCAGGACGAGCACCGCTCTGGGCCGGGGTTCGGCCTGCGGCAGCCCGGGTCACTGTCATGCCCACAAGTGCACCAGCTCACCACTCTCCCTCCCTCTCCCTCCCTCTCTCTCTCCCTCTCTCTCTCTCCCTCTCTCTCTCTCC
>OZ038401.1:7521436-7545172 GCA_964036045.1 Eutreptiella sp. 'Long Island Sound 2002'
GTACGTAATCTGCAACTGGCTCAGTCCAGTTCATGCATATACAACAACATGTTCATCAGATTCATTCTTTATCAGATTTATCAGGAAAATGGCATCTGCCTGAGGTGTCCTTGACTCGATAAAAATACGTGATAGCTTGGTATATAATTCTGGACATTATACAATCAGTGGAAGAATCATGCGTGGAAACAATTTGGAAGAAAGATTTCTTTAGCCCCAGTGGCAACACAAAGCAAATCAAGGGCGTATGACAAAGGGGTGGGAGTGTTCCCAAAGATTTGGTGAAACATGAAACCGTCGTTCCTGGCACGCCCTGGGGCACCGCTCAATGAAAGCCCACTACGTTGACAGTCGGACCCCGCCTCGGCCGCCCGCTGCTCGTCCTCCGGGGCACATGGCCCCGTGTCCCACTGGACGAGCTCCCGGAACCCACCCCATGCACGCACGCCCAGCATCCAGCACAATATGGCCGGCCACTGGCGGCCCCTGCTCTCTGTTTTAGGTATAGCTGTCACCTGCACGAAACTTGCAGGGAATCAACCTCTCTCTGAGGGTGGACCCCATTTCAATGGAAACAAGCAGGTCTCACCCTTTGAGCCTGTTGCCAGGACCCCCCCCCCCCTCCACACCGACTCGAAGGGCCCCCTTCCATGGAGCTGCAATGGACCACGGGCCCGGCCAGACATGCATGGCAGGGAGGCTGGTTCTCAGTAGCGATCGGCCCCGTACCAAAGGCCACTCAGTAATACCGGCCCCCGGCACCACCAGACCTCAGTAGGAACGTGCTACGTCCAGCTGTGACTCAATAGGACCATCTGCTACATCTGATCATATCTGAGCTGGCAGGTACTAGTGGCAAGCCTGGGCCCGTTCAATTGGCATCCGCTGTCAGCTCCTTCTCCAGGGGAACATCCTGCAGCTCGATCTCCAGGTCCTCGCACACTGGCCCCCTGTTCAGCGCACCAGTGACGCCCTCAATGAAGTCCACGAAGCGCTGCGCGTACACCCCCGAGGGCACCGTCGACAGTTCCGCGGGGCGCGTCGAGCGCCCAGGCCCCGCCGCCGCCCCCAAAGGGCCCGAGCGGGGCGCGGGCGGCGGGCCTGCCGGCCGCGTCCAGCGTGCGCTTCAGCTGCAGCATCACGTGCGCGTCGCGCGCGGAGAACGGGTTGAAGTCCAGCGCGCCCACCCCGACGAGGCCCGCGGCCACCGCACAGCAGTGCCGCGTGACCTCCGCGGCCCCGGAGACGACGCCGAGCGCGGCGCGCAGCCGCGGCGCGTCCGGGGGCTCGCCCCCGGCGTCCGGCCACACGATCTCCTCCTCCCGGTCGGGCCAGGCCCAGCCCCCGCCGCCCCCGCGGCGCCGCCAGTCCGCGATCTGCGCCGCGAGCTGCGCCGCCACGTGGTGCGCCACGGCGTCCCCCGGCGCCGGGCGCGCCGTCGCGCTTCGCGGTCACGGCTTTGAGCGCGTGCGCCGCCTTCTTCTTCATCGTGTACTTCTGCAGCACGTCGATGATCGCGCACGCGTAGATGCGGCCCTCCTCCGCCGCGGGGAACACGTTGTAGAGCGGCCGCCTGAGGCAGAGGAAGGGGCGATTGCAGTGGGGCAGGCCATTGCTTGAGGACCTCCTGGGGCGGGGCGCGGGGGGGGGGGGGGGGGCTGGACTGTCTGCATCAAAAGTGAGTGATGCTTTGAGAATCAATAACCTTGACCCTGATTGGGGGTGGGATGACGGATGATGACGAAGGAGGATCCCCAAATCGGAGGTGTTGAATCTGAAGCAATCCCAAAACCCACCTTTAAGTTCATTTTTTCAGTCACGGCCCGGCTAATCCAATTGCGAAGAAAACGCGGGTCCACGGCGAAAAATTGCGCACTAGGCCCTCCTCAACACCGCCAGACATCGTGAGCAAAGGTCACGGACAGGTCCAAGAAAGGGAAGAGTAGCGGTCCTCAGGACAAAACGAACGGAGGAAAAAAGGTGGAAAACGGCGCAAAGTCGCGAGAAATTGCGAAAAACTGCAAGTTTCCCGAAAAATACAGGCCTCAGTACGGAAAATTGCGGACCTCAGCCTCCCCTCCCCCCTGGCCCTTCCCCCGGGAGAAGGTGCTGTGGCAAACGGATGTGAAGACCTTGGCAGAAGTGGTTGGGCAATAGGGGGTCAGTGGGCATTGGGTTGTGCGTACACCGGTCCCCCCACCAACACTGCGGGCCTTGGAGGGAGGAGGAAGAGAAATGGCGGAGCAAGACCCGACAGAGGCATGTCTGAGATCCCCATGCATCTCAAGCACGAGCCCCCATCCCACCCCACAATGCCCTGGAGGTATGGGGGGAGGAGGAGTATGGGGGAGGTATTGGGGGGGAGAGTATGAGGGAGGTATTGGAGGGGTTAGTATGGGGGAGGTATTGGAGGGGGGATTATGGGAGAGGTATTGGAGGAGGGGGTATGGGAGAGGCATTGGTGTGTGTGTGTGTGTGTGTGTGGAAGAGCTATTGGGGCGGAGAGTATGGGGGAAGTATTGGAGGGGGTAGTATGGGAAACATATTGGGGGCGAGAGTTTGGGGGAGGTATGGGTGGGGGGGGTATGGGGAGGTATTGGGGGGGGTATGGGGGCGGGGGATCAATGGTCGGTTCTGATCGACTAAATGTCCCCGCCATAGACACTTTCAGCCATAGTCCAGCAGTTCTGCGATTGTGCACATTTGACACGTGTCCCCTTCTTGGTTGGGGTGCTCCACTATCTATGAACAGGGCTCGACGGGCGGTTAGTGCAGTGGGTCATGCGTGTACTGGGTCTCCCCCTGCTGCTGTTCAAACCTCCAGCGTCACAATATTGTGCCGCCCACCTACGGTCAGCTGCATGTTACTACTATGGGGGAGGTATTGGAGGGGGATGGGCGGCTGGTTCACGCGTGAGACCATTCGCCCGGAGCTGTGGCGGCGCAATGGGCACCGTATCCGCCTCCGGTGCCTCACGATGCCAGAGCGAATCTTGAGGGTGACGACCATAGCCAAGCATCCCCCCCCCCCCGAAGTATTGAAGGTTTTTGTTGTCGCCAAGCCAATTCGGGGCTGGTGGCCGACAAGAAGCACGAATTCCCGTGACCCCTGTTTCATCGGCTTCGGCGCGACGAGGCGATCAGTTTGGGTCGCATATCCTGCGATCCGCCCCGGCTCAGCCACCCGGCCCGGGAACGCGGAGGGTGCAACGGGAGGATTTTCCCGATGGTACATTTCGTTTTTTCACACAATGGTCACTTTGGTCTGGAGGGGGGGGATCCAGGGGGGGTAAGCCCCCCCCCCCCCCCCCACTCCTCCTACCCCCCGCCCCCCTTGTAATACCCCCCTAATGTCAGGCCGGTTCCCCCCAATGCGGGGGGTGGGGGGTTGCACTACACAATGGTACCACTGCAGCACTGCAGCAGTTCCAATAACCAACCCCCCCCCCCCTGTGTGACATTCCGTCTGGTTGTTGCTCCTTTACGGGACCCTGGACAGTCACCCGTTCTTCCCTTCGCATGTTGCGTTGGGTTGCTGCTTTCTGTCGGCCGCTGCGGCCGGTGCTCTTGTTGGTGTCGTTTCTGCGTTCGCGGAGCCCAGTAGTTGGTGTGTTGGGCCTGTGCTGAATGTGGCATGGTGTGCCATTTGCGCGTCAGCGGCGCCCAATAATTGGCGTATTGAGGATGTGCTGGTTGTTGCCGGGGTCGTTTGACTGTTTTTGATGTGCACGCGCCTCTGTCCACAGGCCGTCCATAGCCTGCCTCGCTGTGTTTCTGTGTGCGTGAGGCCCAGGTACCCTTATTCTCCACGCACTGTCCCGGCCGTCCACCATATGTCCTTTTCCCCCTCACAGCTGGTCTGCCCCTGATGGGCTCCCGCTCCTGTTGCGCAAACAGCCCATCTGGGCTGCGGGAGACACCCCCCAGCTGATGCCGGTTGAGCAGGGGTTGCCCTGGCACCCGGTAGCGACGGGGCTGGCTGGCCAAGCCATCCCCTTTATCGTCGCTGCCTCCCATGCGCACGCTCCACCATCCGCTCCATTCTAGTTCCCTGTTCCCGCCGTTCTGGTTGCCTCTCCTGCCTTGCTGTGCCCCTCCTCCTTGTTTGTTGTGCTCGCCCTTGTCCCCCTTGGTGTGGCTCCCGTGTTCTGTGTGTCTCCCTCCCCTTGTCTGTTGGTGCTCCTCGGTGCCCTTGTCGCGCACCCCCTCCTGTCCCACCCGCCTGCCCCCTCGTACGAGGGTTTCACATCTCCGTACGACGTGGACTATCCCCTGCGCGGTTGGCTGGTTACGGCCCTGTTGCCACCCCCGTGGCGGGCACCTCCCGGCGCGCGGGGCGCAGTTCCCGCCCTTGTGGAGTACGTGGGCACCTTGTAGAGGGAGGGGGGGGGGTGTTTGCTGATGGCTCTCTCGGCGTGCACCGCATTTGGTGGTTGCTGTCGTGCTCGCACCTCATGGTTCCTTTGTGCATTGTTGTGTGTCTTGTTGGGGCTCGTCTCACTGCTGTGTGTGGGGCGGCCCTTTTCCCAGTTGCTTTGTTGCTTACGTTCCTCCCAATTTCAGGCTCTTTCGTTTTCTGCTGGCACGCTCATTGTTGCTGGTGTGCGACGCCCGGGGGGGGTATGTCGCTCCTTGCCTCCCCGTGTGGCTGTCGGGTTGTCCCACTTGCAGTTGGGTGGTACCAGGGGCACCGGGCACTTTTGCATATGTCTCCAAATCTACAAACTGACCTGTCACTGGTGTTTGTTGGGGTTGTTCTGGGGTGAATGTGGTGCATTGTTGCTCTTTTGCTTTCTGGGCGCCGAGGGGCTCCCCGTTTGAGGACTTCACTCCGGGCTGTCCACGCCTCGGAGCTAGGGACTCGTGTGAGTCCACCCCTTGGTTGGTCGTGTACAGTGACCACCAATGGTTTGGCGCTATGTCTTATAAGTGTGCCCAAGGCCCCTGTAGGCACTAGGCCCTGGTGACAGAACTTAGCTACTCGCGGGCACTACATGTTTTAGGTCGCTGCCCAATGGACAACCGCGTAGCCGGCTGCCAACCCCCCGCAGGGGCGACCCCCCTACTTAGGTTTGGGTTGCCTTCTCCTCCCGGTGTGGTCGGGATGGTGATGGCTCCTGGGAGTGCATCAGGGAAGCATCCCTTCTATGTTGTGTGTAGGTGTGGCCTTGGTTGTTGCGTGTGTGGTGGGCGCCGTGTTGGTGTTGGAGCGTGGGGTCACAGGCCCTTGGTGATGCTCCATGTGCGTGCCTTGTTTGTGGGCGGCGGTGGCTGTGTGTGGGTGAAGTGCCCGTGTGGTGGGTCTGGCCCCCACCCTGGGTGTTGGGTGTTGGGCTGGTGTTGGTGCTCGCAGTGGGTGGTGTGGCTGTCCGCCGCTGTTGTTGCGGTACATCACTTTGCTTTGCTCTGTTGTACTGTGTGCTGCGTGTTGTCGTGTGCTGGTGCGTTTCATTGTGTGCCTCTGCCGGCTTTGGTCTGCTGCGCTGCTTTGTGTGCTATGCTGCCTCCGCGTTGTGCTCTACGCTGCCTCCGTGAGGCATGGCGGCCGCGACTACCTGGGCAGGGCCGTTGGGGCTGAGTTCGGGTAACCTCTGAAGCGCTTGGATAGGGCCGCCCACCCATTGGCGGGGCCTGCCTTTGAGGCTTGCATGCGTGCCTTGTTTGCGGGCGGTGGTGGCTGTGCGTGGGTGAAGTGCCCGTGCGGTGGGTCTGGCCCCACCCTGGGTGTTGGGTGTTGGGCTGGTGTTGGTGCTTGCGGCAGGTGGTGTGGCTATCCGCTACCATTGTTGTGGTACACTGCTTTGCTTTGTTCTGCTATATTGTGTGCTGTGTGCTTTCGTGTGCTGTCAAGTTTTGCTGTGTGCCTCTGCCAGCTATGGCGTGCTGCGCTGCATTGTGCGCAGCGCTGCCTCCATGAGGCTTGGTGGCTACCCGGGCAGGGCCACTCTTCCTGTCGGGGCCGAGTCCGGGTAACCTCCGAAGTGCTTGGATAGGGCAGCCCACCATTGGCGGGGCCGAATCCGAGCCCCCGGGGCCTGCCTACGAGGTTTGTGTGCTGATCTCCTTTATGCGCCTCAGTCAGCTCAGCTCTGTGTACTTGGGCACCATGCTGCCCTGTGCCGTTCTAATGTCCGTTGTGCTGCGCTATGCTGTATTCTGTCGGATCTGCGTGCCTGGGCGTTGTACTGAACCCCTCAACGCCTCCGGGAGGCTGCCGCGATTGACTTCGCTAGGCGATCAGTGGGCAGCAATCTGCCCGGTTGTGAGACTAGGACATTCTCTCCTAGTAGGTCCCCGTCTATGTGCACAACCGGTTGCCACTCTCCATGTGTGTAGCACACCCCATGTGGGTGGTAGCTACACTGCAGGGTATACACACCAACGGCCACGATGCGCACCCGGACCACCGGCATCATGAGTCCTGGGCATATGAGGTACCACACCTCACCCCTGATCACGTTGGGCATCGGCGTGCAGGCCAGCTGCCACTCGCGGGCCCGTACTATACTTGTGTACTGTGCTTCCATGAAATCCACGGTCGCGTATGCAAAGCGTCGTTGCATCGTCAGCGTGTTTGGTTCCCCTGGCCTTCTGCCCTCCTGTCCGGGGTCGTGTGTTGCAGCTCCCCTATTGCAGTGGCGTACCTCCCGTTGTTGGCACCTGTCCCCTCTTTGTATGTCAGCGTCGTGCTGTCTTCGGGCCTCTGTGTCTAGCAGTCCGTCCTTTGCCTTCCCTATTTGTTTGAATAGTCCCTCAGCCTTCTCCTTGTGGTGCGCGTTTTTGTCTGGGTGTAGCTTGACACTGAGCTGCTTGTATGCCCGCTTTATTTCCTCTGTTGTGGCCCCAGGGTACTGCACTCCACCTATGGCCCTCCCGGGGGTTACAGTATTCTTGATGAATGCCCGAGCCAAAGGGGGGGGGGTTATAGGTGTGGGGGGGTTTATAGGTCAGCCGTTTGTCTAATTTTGCATCAGGCGCTTCACCATCTGTTGTTTGTTCTGTGTTTGCAGTTTCTGCTTATTTTCCCCTCATGGATACCAGCCTCCAGCAAAAAAGAAAAGAGTACAGCCCTCTTTGATGCAGATGTGGAAGAAGGGGCTGGCAGCAAAGTATCCTGAAATTGTGGCCCCCACGCTTTGCTGCTCCGTCTCTTTGCACAGCTCTGTCTTTGAAGTTGGGTGAGAAGGGGGGGACTATTGGTCCCCGGATGACTGAAAACAACGGAGGGGGGGGTTATAGGTGGTGGGGGGGTTTTATAATCAAAAGAAAAATTTTCTTCGGCGCCTTCAGTGCCCAGTATTTCCTACGCTTTTTGTCAAAGTGACGGTCCCCCCCAGTCAGGGGGGGGGGGGGATTACAAAGAGGGGGGGCCTATGGTGTACGGCCATTCCAATACTTCACTACTGGGGAGGAGGGGCAGGGGGTCAGGGCAGCAGCGCGGCGGACCTGAAAGACATCCCGGGGCTCATGGGGGGCCCCGGGCCTGACAGTGCAGCGCTGTGGCCGGGCCCCTGCAGCCCCAAGGCCCGCAGGTCCTCCTCCGGTACGCCCTCCGCCACGCCCAGCAAGAGGCTGTAGTCCATAAGGTCGAGGCTCATGAGCAGCTCGCAGTCGGCGCGCAGCCGCTCTCGCAGGGCCCTGCAGGTCCGCGCGCCGGGGGAAGGGGGGGGGCGGGGGATCGCAGGGGGTCACATACCCCACTTCGGGGGGGGGGGGGGGGGGGCTTTGGGGGCCCGCCCCGCCCCCGTTTGCCCACAACTGTCGCCTGACCCGCGGCACCCAAAGGCCCTGGACCTACTGCCCTTGTGCATTCCTCCCTCCTGCCGCCGTCCCTGTGCACGCGAGACCGAGCCAAACGGATGTCCACACCTTCGTGGACACCCGGACACCCAGAAACGTGTTTTGTTTCTCAGAAGAACGCCGTTTTGTGGGGTTTTTCATTGGAAGTGCGCTTGTTTTCATTGCACTAGGAGCCGTGATGCATTTTTGACAGCAGCTCTGCCGCTTTTGGATGGTGTCACTCAACAGCTCAACCAATTCCAACAACACAAAAAAAAAGAAAAGGCACTGTCGATTGGTTGCTTCGGCCGTGACACTGACCCACGGACCCATGGGCGCGAGGGGGGAAATGGAAAAACAACAAAAAACCAGCCCCCTCCCCCCCTTTGTTTTTTATTTCCCACCCGGTCCAGCTCCCTATCAGCTCATGTTTGTGCATGTGCTGCAGTGGTGAGCAGTGGGACAAACAACCCGCCCCACCCCACAACATGTTGCTGCTGCCCCTGGGGCAGGGATGCATTAGAGGGGAAGGGACCTCAGAGGCCGCCCCGGCAGCGGTTAGATCGGCGGCTGGAGGAGGTGTCAAAGCGGTTGGAGGCTGTTACTGTCGGTTACAAATGCCGTTGAACCTGGCACTTGCCGTCAGGGAAACAGTGGCTGGGCAAAGGCTGGGCGCCCTGGAGGGGGGAGGGGGGTACCCCTCCCCCCCTTACAATGCATCCCTGCCCCTGGGGCTAGCCATGTGCATACCAATCCCATTGCTACTTTTTTTTTTACCCCAGGTGTTGCCTCACAGCGCCATGCTGCCGTCCATGTGCACAGCCCCAGCCGCATGGCACAGCCCTGTACATGCCTCGGAAGGCCCCTTACTTCGTCTCACTGCGCTCGCCAGCAACGGCGGCGGTGAGCGTCCTCGCTTGCCTCCATCCGGAGCAGGTGGTTGGGCAGTTAGTTGTTATTTTGGATGAGGAGGGCTCATTGTTGACATTGGTGAGAGTGAGGAGTGTTTCCAAGGTGGTTCTTATCTTTGGCACACTCCATGCAACGCCCTAGGTGGTTCTTATTTTTGGGGTGCTTCCTAATTTGGGCCCGGTTCTCATTGTTGGGGCGGCGGTTTCATACACAGCCAGGACAGCCCGCGGCGCACGCGACGTCCTCCCTGGTAGGCCATCCAGGTCGAGGACACCGGCACTCCGTGAAAGTGCTGCAGTACAATTGACCAGTTCCCCTGCTCCGGGGTGTCGCATACAGACAAGGGGAAAATTTCGCGTCGGGACAATGCCGCAGCCGGAAATTTCGCGGAGGTCGCTAAAGAAGCCGTGGGAAATTTCGCGGACCATCTCCAGTGTACTGCTGCGCATGGCTTGGTGGACCCAAAACGTCATGGTTCAGAGGGATTTCAAGGTTTGTATTGTGAAGTCCCGCCCTGCTCTCTTGGACCCCTTGGGTGTGTGGGGCGGTGGACAAAGGGGTGTGTGCAAATTCATGGCATGATAGAGCCCTGGCTCACAAGAGTTCCGAAGGCACCGAAGAAAAAATTTGCAGCAGCCACAACACGCGCGGGAAATTCCGCGGAGGCCCCCCGGATTTGTGCGGTGAGTTGCGCGGTGGTGAATTCCCTCGCGAAAGTAAGCAACGTTCCCGTCGTCTGTACCCTCGTGGGGGTGGACTTGGGCAGGTTGGAGACGGAGTTGGGGGCAGGCCTTTGCTTCATGGTATGGGGGGGGGTCGATTGGCCTCCCTGGGATGTTGGCTCACCCACCCACCCACCCTCAGACCCACCCACCCATCCACCCATACCCCCCTGGGGGGGGGGGGGGGGTCACAGAGCTCGGTCTACCGCCCAAGTGGCCCATAGACAAAGTGGCAGCACCCCCATGTGTCACAATGTGCCTCTGCCCATGAACAACGTTGGCGGTCTACCAGGCCCAGCAGCCCACCCTCCCATCCAAAAGAGCTGACCTGCACTGTCAGGGGTGCCGGGTTGTCAAAAGGAGCCCTGGGGCTGGGCCTCCGGCATGCCCCTGGGCGCAGCGGGGCATGCCTCTGGGCGCATGAAGAAGGTCGCGCTGTTCAGCGGTCATGCACGTGACGCCTGAACTAGAGGTGCTTGGTTCGAATCCCGGTGGGGTCGGAACGCAGTGTCCTTGGCGCTAGGGTGTCTGTGACCCCGCGAGCCGGAAGGGATGCTGCGAGGGACAGGTAGGGATCACGGTTACGCTGGAGTTCGGAAGAGCGCCCGAGCACTTTACCTTTACCTTTACCTTTACCTCTGGGCGCATGCGTGGGCAAAGCTGCATAACCTCCGGTCCCCAGCGCCCGGACAAAGCGGATATCACAGAGGGACGACTTGCCATTACACGGGGGGGCTTCGTCTGGGGACTGTTTCCGCGGGGAAGACTTCGTGAGGGAGAAATTCCGACGCACCTCCAATTTTGACAAACAGACCGACCGCCGACAGCACCGCAACAATACCCGGCCACCACCGCCGCTGGGGGATGCACAAAAGAGCGGGAAGTGCCCCGGATTGCGCACCACAATTTTGTAGGGAAAACTTCGACACTGAACTGAAAAACGACGTTTTCCTTTTTTTTTTTTTGACTGACTCCAGAAGTTCAAAGAGTACTCAAGACTCAAGACACCGAACTGAAAAACGACGTTTCCTTTCTTTTTTTTTTTTTTTGACTGACTCCAGAAGTTCAAAGAGTACTCAAGACTCAAGACACCGAACTGAAAAACGACGTTTTCCTTTTTTTTTTGTTTTTTTTTGACTGACTCCAGAAGTTCAAAGAGTACTCAAGACTCAAGACACCGAACTGAAAAACGACGTTTTCCCCACGAACTTGTCCCCTGACGAAGCCCCCCCCCCCCCCCTGCGCTGTACACAAGACACACTCCGACCAAACATACCCGCAGGCCTTCGGGTGCAGCTGCAGCGGTGACGTCATGGCCCGGAGGTCGTTGTCCTTCAGAAGAGGGCACTCCTTCGCCTTGTCCTTGTCGGAGGCACTGCGGTTTCTGCTGCTCCCCTTCAAATCGAACACACGCGACATGCGGAGGCCGGGCGGCAGGGCGTTGACGAGGATGACGGCCCCGAGGCGCCGCCGCGGGCTGGGCTGGAAATCAAGCAAGGCCACGTGCCAGTTCAGGAGGGTGCCGTGGGTGGAGAGGGCCGCGTGGTTGTAGTACTGCGGCAGCACCTGCGAGGGTGAGGTGGGGTGCGTGATGATGTGCGATGTGGGGTGTGGGATGTGGGGTGTGGGGCTCGGGACGTGGGATGTGCGGTGTCAGATGTGTGATGTGGAGGTGTGGGATGTGGGGTGTGTGAAGTGTGATGTGGGAGTGTGGGGTGTAGGGTGTGGGAAGTAGGATGTGGGAAGTGGGGTGTGGAGTGTGGGGCAGATCTGCCACTAGCGTCTGCCAGCTCAGACATGACCCGATGGAGCAGGGTCCTACTGAGCCACACGCTGGCGCAGCACGTTCCTACTGAGTTCCGGTGGTGCGGGGGGGCGGGTATTACTGAGTGGCCTATGATACAGGGCCGATTGCCACTGAGAACCAGCCTCCCCGCCAGACGCTAGTGGCGGGTCTGGTGGGGTGTGGGGTGTGGGAAGTGGGGCGTGGGGTGTGGGTGTGGGGTGCGGTGGGGGTGATGTGGGAACTGGGGTGTGGGATGTGCAATGCGGGATGTGCGAGTTGGGAGGCACAAGATGCAGGGGATGCCTTGCGGTGTGGGATGGGTGTCGTGAAGATTTGGACAGTGGATGTAAAAGACGGGGGGTTGCGATCCCTGTGAGAGGCCGCTGTTGGACCGTGAAACAAAGAGTGGCGGTGAAGGGTGGCGTGCAGAAGCACATGTCATGTACCATCACAGCATTGCCCCAGAACACAACCATAGACCGCCAGCGGTACGCACAGGCGCCGCCTCGGTGCTGGTGCTATGCATGTCTGGCAATCATAGGGTCAACCCGCAAAGGACTGCTGAGCCATTGGGGGAATCCTTGCACTGCGCGCTACTTTTAGACTATGTTCCCCCCGAAGAGCCCCCAAGCACACCCCTCGGAAACGCCCTTAGAATTAGGTGACCCAAACTGGACTGGAGGGGACCTTGAGGGGGACCTTCCTGGTTCTTGTGGCATGGTGAAGGGACCGGGGGCCTTTGGGGGGAAACTTGACTGTGTGTTGGGCGGCGGAGATGGAGGGCAGTCAGGTGGCCAGTCTGAACTTGGGATGGCAAAGGAGATGGACTCCATCTTGCATTGCAGATTCACCACTCTCAACCCATCTTGGTAGCATTCCAAGTGGGGGAGTCCGTCTTCAGCCGTCCCAACCACCGTGGCAGAAGGTCACAGGCCATTGGAGCGGGTGTAGAACACCTTATCCCCAATACTGAGATCCATGGAGAAAATGGGCCTGAGAAATGAGGAGGGAAGTATGATGTCCTGTAGCAGGCACCCTCAAAGTGCACGTATCACCATATCAATCAACCGAGAAAAAGAGTAGATGTGGTGGAAATGGGCAAAAAATGTGTGGAAAAAAGTAGAAATGGGTGAAACAGAGTGAAAATCCAAAAATGCCAGATCCCCAATGCATCAAAACCTACTACCAAACAACAATGATGCCCAAAGTACCACAAAGTATGGGCTTCTACTACGGCCAAACACCCAAATAGTTGCACTGCGTGCACTATGCTTAAGGCGCCCCCATTGCACGTGGGCACAAGACGCGGTCAGCCCAAA
Source organism: Eutreptiella sp. 'Long Island Sound 2002' (assembly GCA_964036045.1). Taxonomy (NCBI): domain Eukaryota; phylum Euglenozoa; class Euglenophyceae; order Eutreptiales; family Eutreptiaceae; genus Eutreptiella; species Eutreptiella sp. 'Long Island Sound 2002'. The sequence goes on from OZ038401.1 coordinate 7,533,955, forward strand.
AGCGCAGATGGACATTCGGCTCGTCAGTGGTCTAAGAGACCACAGGCACCTTCCTGGCACAAGAGGGACATGGACATGCCCGTGAGCGGACCACCAACACGCAAAGCAACGGAGCGCAGCGGTACGTCAAAGACCGCCGCCAAGCGGCGACCATCGGATCTTCTTCGCCCCCCCCCCCCCCCCCAAAAAAAAGACTCGATGGGTGGGTGGGTTGGTTGCTGGAAAGTATTTGGGGGTCACATCCCATGGGCACAGGCACCAGGCTCTCACCACTTCCCACCCTAGACCTGGCCCCGAGCAGCTGTGCTCGGGCACGCTCGGTGCACGCCCCCCCCCCCCCCGTGATGCGCTGAATCTAGCAAAAGGCCCTCATGGGCTCGACGGCATGTGTCGGCGAAAAGCCCCCCTGTGTTATAGTCCATCTGTGGTCTCTTTACGGGGCCCTGGACAGCCACCCGTTTATTCTTCACCGCATGATGCAGTGTCGATCTTCTCCTGAAGGTCCGCCAAGCCGCTGTCTTGACCCCACCATTTCTGTTTCTCCATCGGCGGCGGGTTGGGGTGGTCGGGACATTGAGGATCCATACGGCATGAACCTTCCCTCAGCCCCCCAACGGGTGGTGTTCCACCCCCGCGCTGCAGGTCCCCGGTGGCGGTCGCGCCAATCACCCCCGCCGGTCCGCTCGAGCGAAATTTGGTGCTCACCCTCGGGGGTCTGCTCAGCCCTATCAGGAGGACCCCCGCAGGTCGACCCCCGCCCCCCCCCAGCCCCGTCCGGCCAGTTAGTGTCACACCACACCCCCGCACTGTCCACCACGGGTCTCCCCAGCAACGGTGGGCAATTTTAGGCAGCCAGGGCACGCCTGACTGCTGAAGAAAGTGCCGGGTAACGTGAAGCATCCGACGCCCCCCCCCCCCTCCTTCATTAGATGCCGATGTGGCTAGGGCCACTGCCTGGGCATCGTGGGGCCCGAGGGGAGGGAGGAGGGGAGGGGGAGGGAGGAGGAGGAGGAGGAGGAGGAGCGCCAGCGTCGGTCCCATGTACGGTGGGCCTCTGCTTCGTCCCTCGGGGGTCCCACGCAGACCCGTCAAGGGAGTCCTTTGGAGGGAGGGAGGGAGGGAGGGGTCTGGTTGGACCCCACAAAGGGGCTGTTTGAGGGAACCTGGAAGGAGGACCCGGGACCTCCACCATTACTAGTGGGGCAATATAGAAGAAAAAGGTTGACTGGGACTTGGGTCAAGATTGACGCGCAGCATCTACAATGAGCCACCCAAGGGTTGGTTATATGGTGCAAAATGCCCAAATCGGCCCTTTTACATGCAACTGGGCATCAAGCCACGGCTTATTGGGTTTGTGTGTAGTCTCATTGTCACCAAATGATAACCCAAGCCTCGCCCAAGGCCCCCCAGGGTGGGAGGGGTCGCCCAAAACTGACTTTTCGGCTACCCCATGCCGGCCTGAATGGCTAAGTCCTCAACGCCCCCCCCAAGGGAGGGGTTGCCTAGTCCCCAGAAAGAGGCACACACCCTGTTTGGGTGCCTTGCTGGCTCTGCAGCACCCCAGGCCACTCCCCCAGGCTCCTCGAATAAGGGCGACTCACTAGGGGCAGCTCACCATGGGGACTGCAGGACAACCGGGGCCCCAGGGTGGGGGAAGGAGAGGGGTAGGGGGGATGCAGGAGGAGGAGACGGGAGGGGGGACAAATTACCAAATCCGGCGGACCAAAAGCGGGTCCCCAATTGGGTCGGGGCACAGGGTCCCTATTACCCCAATATACCCAACAACTTTCCCGCGGGGCCGCCTTCCCGCCCAATTTATGAGCCATCACCGGCCGTCAGACTTCCCTCTCCTGGCGACCTCCTGCGGGCGCTTCGTGCTTCACAATTCGCCATTCGTCATGAAGGACCCCAATAGAACCCCCTGCCAGACCCCCACCCAAGCAATGGTCTGAAGATCATATCTATCCCCCCCCCCCCCACCACCTTGTGCATGGATGCTCGAAGAGGGATGTGGGACGTGGGACTTGGGAAATGTAGGGTGCGGCGTGGGCTACTTGACGCGTGAGGGTGTGGGATTTTGTTGTTTACTGTCCGGTACCACCGACAACTGTTTGAGATTGTCGCGGAACTTCAGACTGATTGTCTGAGAGCCCGCCCCCCTCACAGAGGGGGACATACGAGTACGGGGGTCAATCGGCTATGCGTGCAGTGCGCTCCCGATGGGCTACTCCTGCCCACGGGGCTCGAAACGGGGGAGTTCTGTGTGCGGGTGAGCGTGTGCGATGTGGGAGGCGGGATACAGGACGTGGGAAAGTGGCCAAAATCATAAAATGCAGCCCTCCAAAAATGTCCAAAACCGGGCGAAAATACTATCAAAACACAGCCGCCCGAAAATGGCCAAAACGGCCGAAAAGAATAAAACTGCGCCGCGCGTGTGCGGGAGGTGGGGTGGCGAACGCCACCTTCCAGAATTGTCCGAACTCTTCCTTCGTCAGGGTCTTGAGAAGGAATTTCTTGTCCACCGAGAACACGAAATCGGCGCCGCTTTTGCCCGCGCTCTTCGCAGCCGCGGGGCCGGACGCCAGCGTCTTGGGCCAGGCCGCCTGCCACTCGGCGTCGGAGACGCCCAAGTGCTGCGCCCGGATCACGTGGAAGACGACGGGGGCGATGAGCCGGAGCCGCCCCCACTCAGTGCCGACGCTCAACGTGCTGCGGAAGTCGCGGGGGGCGACGCTCGTGTTCGCGAGCTGCACGGGTCAGCTGCAGGTGTCACTAACTAGCCTACACAACGGCAATTTCGGGGCTTTTGGAGGGGCCATGGCTCGGGCTATATGGGCTTGGCAGCCACTACGTGGGTCCCCATGGGTGCTCAAGTACCCGTATTGTCACTAAATCATCACCCAAACCCATCCCAGGGGCGACAGAAGGGTTTCGGAAAAAGTCGAATTTTTGGAAATCTTGCAGGTGTCACTAAACAGCCTTATCCAGCGCGAAAACGGCTAAGTCCTCACTAGCAAGGGCCCATAGGGGGGGGCGACCGGGGGTACCTGGAGTTCGGACCCGGGACCCCCGCCATGGGTTAGGGGGTCCATGTACAAGAAAAAAGTTGCCTGGGACCTGGGTCCAAATCTACACACAGCACCCAGAATACGCAAAGAAGTTTTGACCCCCCCCCCCCCCCCGACACCCCCCCACCCCCCCAAAAAGGGGTACCCGGGTACGGGGGGCTAAAGGGGTCAAAAACGAAAAATTCATTGGGGGATCATTTTCTCTCCTAAAATGATGATTTTACAAGGGGTTGGACATCCGGTACCATACCTTGGGGTATTGTACGCGAATGACCCCAAAAAAGGGGGGTATATGGCGTACGCACCTGCGCTTGATCTAACAACCCTCTTCGAGGTGATTGTATGGGGATGTGACAGAAAGTTGTATGGGGTTGTGACGGCCAGTCGTGTGGGGGCCGGACAGACAGTTATGTATTTCGGGCGGGAGAGGGCTGCAGGGGGGAACCGCAAACCATATTGAAACACCAATGAACGTCCTTGCATACCCTAATACGCCTGCAAGGCGGGAGTGGGAGGTGTGGGGGGGTGGCATCCATATGGGCAGGCAACAATGTCCGCAATAAACTCCAGCTGTGCGTGCGCCACGGCCTTCACTGCCTACGGTCCACTCATCGGCCATCAGTCCGCTGGTCACCAGCACGTTCCATGGCGTGCCCCCCCCTCCCCCTCCCCACTCCTACGCCCTACTCCCTATCCCTCATGCCCCGCTGCGTGCCTACCCCCTGTGTGACATGTAGTCCATGTGTGGTTTGTTTACAGGGCCCTGGACAGTCACCTGTGTATTCTTCACCGCATGATGCAGTGGCGATCTTCTCCTGAAGGTCTTGTTATTTAAGCGGGGGTGCGGTGGCTGGCCCTCGCGTCGAGCGAAGCGAGGCGAGGTACGGTTACGGGCGGGATACAGGGGGGGGGGTACGGGGGGGAAGTACTGGGGGGAGTATGGGGGGGGGTACGCGGGGGGTAGGGGGGGAGGTACGGGGGGGAGGTACGGGGGGGCGACTTCGTGCCGACTATCCAAACGACCCCGGCAACAACCAGCACATCCTCAATACGCCAACTATTGGGTGCCACTGACGCGCAAACGGCACACCATGCCACATTCAGCACAGCCCCAACACACCAACTACTGGGCTTCGCGAACGCGGAAACGACACCGGCAAGAGCACCGGCCGCAGCGGCCAACAGAAAGCAGCGACCCGACGCAACATGCGAAGGGAAGAACGGGTGACTGTCCAGGGCCCCGTAAAGGAACAACAACCAGAACAACAGGTGGAATGTCACACAGGGGGGCGCCTTTACTGACCGCCCCTCCCAGGGGTTTGGGAGACCATTGCGCGTTCTGGGGGGGGACTGTCCATGGGGGCGGGGCGGGGGGCGGTGTTGGGGATGGTTCCCGCCCGTGGCCGGCCGGGAGCCGGGCACCGCTGTGATCCGTTGAGTCGACCTGCGGCTGTCTTGACCCCACCATTTCTGTTTCTCCATCGGCGGCGGGTTGGGGTGGTCAAGACATTGAGGATCCATACGGCATGAACCTTCGCTCAGCCCCCCAACCGGTGGTGTTCCACCCCGCGCTGCAGGTCCCCCGTGGCGGTCGCGGCAATCACCCCCGCCGGTCCGCTCGAGCGAAATCTGGCACTCACCATCGGGGGTCTGCTCAGCCCTATCAGGAGGACCCCGACTCCTGCGGTGGCCACAGACCGCCTGGTGTGTGCACCGCCTTGTGTATGCACCGCCTTGTGTGTGAACCGCCTTGTGTATGAACCGCCAAACCCCCCCATACCCCGCCCCCTGTACCTACCCCCCTACCCCCCCCCCGTACCTCCCCCCTGTACCCCCCTGTACCTCCCCCTTGTACCCCCTCCATACCCCCTCCCCCCGTACCTCCGAGGTACAGGGGGGCGACTTCGTGCCGTATATATTTCCGCGTTCGCGGAGCCCAGTAGCTGGTGTGTTGGGCCTGTGCTGAATGTGGCATGGTGTGCCGTTTGCGCGTCAGCGGCGCCCAATAATTGGCGTATTGAAGATGTGCTGGTTGTTGCCGGGGTCGTTTGACTGTTTTTGCTGTCCACGCGCCTCTGTCCACAGGCCGTCCATAGCCTACCTTGCTGTGTTTCTGTGTGTGTGAGGCCCAGGTGCCCTGTTCCTCCACGCACCGTCCCGGCCGTCCACCATATGTCCTTTTCCCCCTCACAGCTGGTCTGCCCCTGATGGGCTCCCGCTCCTGTTGCGCAAACAGCCCATCTGGGCTGCGGGAGACACCCTCCGCCTGATGCCAGTTGAGCAGGGGGACCGTGCCCAATCACCCAAATCGTACCTTTCCACCAAGGCCTATTAGGGCCCCCCAATAGGCACCATTCTAGGCCCCCGAATAGGCCACCTAATACGCTCCCTAATAGGCCACCTAATAGGCCCTCCAATAGGCCCCCTAATAGGCCGGTTCTTAGGCCCCCTAATAGGCCGGTTATTAGGCCCCCTAATAGGCCCCCCCAATAGGCCCTCCCCCATAGGCCGGTTATTAGGCCCCGTAATAGGCCACCTAATAGGGGGCATATTAGGTGGCCTATTAGGGGGCCTATTAGGTGGCCTATTAGGGGGCCTATTACGGGGCCTATTAGGGGGCCTATTAGGGGGCCTATTACTTGGGCTGCACTTTGTAGCTAAATAGGGAAAACTCAATTGAATATGCCGTGATGACCTCCAGACTTGATTTGAATTCATCTTGAGCTTCAGTGCTACAGAGAAGGTTGTGATACCCCATGAGTTCCTGCACCGTACGAAGGTAACCGGGCAATACTGTGTTGAGGTGATCTATCCTTTTCACTATATTTTGTCGCTTTTTTCTGTTTCCCCTCGGCTTTCTTTTGCCCTGTTTGCCCAGTCTCCGACCCATGTGAGCCCAATGAAATGGCTCATTTGAAAATTGTTTGAGCCCATTTCATCGTTCTAGACCTCGGTCTCGTGCACCGTATCACGCCTCGGACTGTGCACCCCAGCCCATGTGTCTGTGACCCCTTGGCACCGAACAGGGTATGCGACGGCTGCCACTGCTTGATGCACCACTTTGCGTGGCGCCCGGTGCGCCCAGTCAGAACCATGAATTGACACGGTTGTGTGTGCATGTGTATGCGCATGGCATGTGGCGGGCTCCGCTGTGTCTGGGTCGCCCCGAGCAGTGGCCTCGTGGCCCTGAGTGCATCACGGGATGTCCCATCACGTCCCATCCCCCGAATTGTTTTCGCCGCTCTCGGGCCTGGCAGGCCTGTGCGACGTCCCGCCGTAGCTCTTTTGAACCACAGCCCAGCCGCTTGCCCGAGGATCGCTCAGGCTTCCCACCGCCCGAATGCTGAACCCCACCCAACCGCAAGCAGCACATATCAGTGCGTGCCCAGCGCTCTGATCGCACACGGCAATTAGACCGGCTCTCCAGGGGCACACAACGAAAAGTAAACAATGGCGTAGCATGGCACAGCCGAAGCAGAAAAGGCAAGAGATACTTAATTTAGCGAGGACTAACACGCCTGAAGGCTAATCCCTGAAAGAGAGTAAAAGACCTCTTGTGGAGGTTCAGAGGAACAAACTGAAACTGCTCCTGGACTCATTGGAGGCATTTGTGCGGGTGTTCGGAATGTGATGTGCTCGTGCTAGCGCTAGGAAACAGGCTTGTGCTGAGTACTCCCGGGTGGAGGGGGGTGTTTGGAGCCCTGGCCAACCCCAGCCGACCGACCGACCCACCCACCCACCCCAGAAAAACGGTCCTCAGAAAAAAAAAGAAAAAAAGACAGTTATCAAAGGGACTGAAGCTGGTGGCCGATTGTAGGTACACAGGGGGAATGTTTGCCCGGCATGTGCCCGGCGCATGCCCGGCGCGCTACCTTTGTATTAAGTATCTTATCTCTAGCCCCAAGTTTATCCTCACCGAGGGAAGTCCCCCGAGTAGACTGCACTAGACCGCAAACCTCCCCTGCAAGGCACCTTGCATAAGCCGAAATATGAGAATTCAACAACACAAAATGGCACTCCCACCACTTCCAACCACCACCCTTGCCATCGTCATAAACTGCGTGCAAAGGATGGGCCGGAAGAGCCTGCAAGAAGGTTCTCCAGACTGTTTGGCGAGGGGGGGGGGGAAACAGGCGCGGGTGGGGAATGGTAAAAAAATAGATGCCCGGCGCGCGCCCAGTGCGTGCCCGGCGCACTAACCCCCGCCACAAACGTTAATGGGTCTCTGCCCCGGGAGGGGGGCAGTGTCCGCCACACAAAGCACCAGCCTTCTCGGACACCGATGAACCCGTTTGCACAGCAACTGCACATCCATCAGACGCACCGTGACGACTTGCACAAGTGGAGGACAAGTCAGTGGTCTCCCCGTGCGCGTGAGAAGGCACTACCGCAGACGAGTCCCGTCAAAGCCAGTGTTCTGCATTGAAGAGGCCCAAATACCCTGAACGCGGCATCGGCACCCCTTGAGAACTGAACTGAGGCGCGGGCTTTGAAGGCGCGGTGCGTAGCGCTGTGGTGTGCGGCACGTCTTTCCGTTGGGTGCAGGGCCCTCCCACGGCGGGCGACTGCCCCCCCCGAAAACGCACGCCCCCACTGCACAGCGCAGCGCCTCCCCCCCTCTGCCGCCCCTGCCACCGCGGCGTCACGGCCGAAAGCCCAGTTCCAGCTGCCAACAGCGTCTCTGTCCCGAGCGCAGAAAGGTCCAGAAGGGAGGGCATTAGGAGGGGAGGGACCTCAGAGGCGGCCCCAGAAGCGGTTAGACAGGCGGTTGGAGGCCATCGGGGGGGGTTGGCATGACGCCTTTGGTGTGCTTTGGTCTGCAGTGGGCGGCGCCTATTGGCCGATCGCCACTTCCTGCCCTTCGCTTGAACCCTCTCCCTCCGTAGGCGGCGGTGCCCATCGGCCTCTCACCGCCCCGTGTCCTTCCTCTTCCTCCTTGGCCCATCTTTCCCTCTCTACTGCCCTTCCCATTCCCTTGGCCTTTCCCTCCGTAGGCCGTGGCGCCCATAGGCCCCTCACCACTCCTTCCCTTTCCTTTCCTTTGGTCGGTTGTGCCAACGGAGCCCCTGGACGCCCCCTGTTTCACTTCTCTGGGAGGGGGGGGGGGGCGACGCTCAGGTACGCGACCGAACACGCCCCCGAAGGAACTCTGGGCTATGTCACGTGTGCACTGGCGGCAAACAGCACAAAGCGCAGAAAGAAAATGGGCTCGTCAGTGGCCTATAAGACCATAGGTACCTTTCTGTCGCAGAACAAGAGACACGAAGATGCCTGTGGGTAGGCCACAGAGATGCAAAGCAGTGGGTTTGCAGCGGTACATCCCCCCCCCCCCCGCCCAAGTAGAGGTGGGCCGAAGGCCCCTTGTGGGGGGGGGGATAGGGGGGTCAGCCGAGGGTCAGGGGGCGGGGTACCGCGACACATATCCCCAAACTGATCGCTACGGGGTGGGGGTGGGGGGGGAGGGGGGGCATGGTACCCGACGTACGGCGTCACCCGCCAGTCCCAGCCCCCAAACGAGGGCGGGGGCTGGGTGGGCCCTGTGGTCCCCAGGGGCAGAAACCGCGGCAGCAGGACCCACGATGTCCGTTACGCTGCGCCGTTGCATCCGGACACCACAACACCGCGAACGACGCGCAAAAAGGAAGAGGGAACAGCACTTCGCCCGGCGCCTCCTGCGCCCCCATTACTCTGTGCCACGCCCGGCCACGCTTTGTAGTTGACTGGGCCCGCAGGGCAAAAGGGGGGGTCGCGCGTGCAGCCCGAGGGTCGCCCCCTAAACACTCCCGCAGTCAACCCGCGCTTCCCGCATCGCATGCCATCGACAGCAGCACCACGGACACGCACGCAAACCCGCGTGGAGCGGTGTGTTTGCAACACCTCTCTGTGGTGGTTGTCGCATGCACTGTGGTGGTTGTCGCATGCACTGTGGGGGTTGTCGCATGCACTGTGGGGGTTGTCGCATGCACTGTGGGGGCTGTCGCATGCACTGTGGGGGTTGTCGCATGCACTGTGGTGGTTGTCGCATGCACTGTGGTGGTTGTCGCATGCACTATCGGGGTTGAAGGCTACCTTGGCACAAACACGAGCGCGCGCGCGAACGCACACACATTCTTTGCGTTGCCCCTTCACCAAGACACATGCACACGCACAGAGGGTCCGGTCCGTTCTCTTCTCGGTTTATCAACCGAGGCTCACCGAAAGATTCCTTGTGAGCCAATATCCACCCCACCGCAGACCAAGCACAACAAGCAACATCAATAGAAGACGCGTTGAGCGGTGGATATGCCTACCCCATATGGTGCACCACGATGGATATGTTCGAGACCCTCCTCCGTGCCAGCTCTGCAAATTGCAGCCCTTCGACGCGCGAGCCGGAGGCGAAAAACGCGCACCTCGCGTCGCGGGTGTCGGTCGCGATCAGGACCGTCGCGCGCGCGGAGGGCGCGCCCGTGCCGATCATCTCCGCACCGCCCCCCCCCGGCGGCCGACAACAGCATCGAGGCCCGACACGCCCGGCTGCGCACCCGCGGCCCCCGCCCTCCAGACAAGCCCCGCTTCAGAAGTACTGGTGCCCAAACACGGCCTGGTCGAAGTCCTTCTTCCGCTGGTCGCGCGCCGTCCCCTCGCGCGCCTCGTCGGAGCCGTCGGCCGCGGGCCACAGGCGGTCCACGCGGTTGTTGAAGGGGGGCTGCAGCACCGCGCGCTCGGCCGGGGTGCAGTCCGCCAGCACCGCCTCCGGCAGCTCGTACACCCCGCGGCCGTACGCGACGGTGGGGGGGCTGAAGCGGTAGAGCACCGCGCGGCGCTCGTGCGCGGCGGTCCAGGGGAGGGCCCCGTGGCTGCAGGCCTCGCTGAACAGCAGCACGTCGCCGGCCTTCATCGTGGGCTGCTGCATGAGCTCGCGGCAGGCGTCGTGGTTTTGTACGGCGGGGGGCAGTGGGAAGTTGGCCTGGGGGAAGGGGTGGGGGGTTGGGGCAGAGGGGACAGGGGTGTGTGTGTGGGGGGGGGGGGGGGCGAAGGAGGAGAGGTGTTGCATAAGGGGAGCGGGGGTACCGTCAGAGCTGTCCTTCAGGAGAACAAAGAAAAGCAAAAGGTTCGCAACGCGAACAGGAACGAATGTTCACGGGGACGCTCTCTGCTTCATGGTCGAGACATGGGCAAGACACAAGACCACAGGAACAGTATTGAGCAATGGTTGGCGGTTGGCGGCTGTTGGCGGTTGGCGGTTGGTGGCGGTTGGCGGCGGTTGGCGGTTGGTGGTTGGTGGCGGTTGGTGGTTGGTGGCGGTTGGCGGTTGGCGGTTGGTGGTCCCTGGGGGCTATCCTGAAGGGCTGTCCTTAACAAAAAAAAGGGGGGTTCTTAAGGACAGCCCTGGGTACCGTTAGGCCTGTGCTTGAAGGGGTGTGGTATGTGTGTGTGTGTGTGTGTGTGTGTGTGTGTGTGTGGAGGGGGGGGGGTCTGGGTTGGGGTACCAAAAATGGCCGAAAGAAATTAGTCCTTCGGTAAATCTCATTTTGCCCTACACCAAAAGCTTTGGTGAGGGGGGGGGCATTACACCCACGACAACAAAAAATCCGAACCCAGAGGGAGATATACGCACCACGCGCACCGCGTGGTGCACCGCGCGCGCACCGCGCTTAGGTTTCTACCAACCCTTTCCTGCATTTTTCACATTTTTTCAGGGTGGCAAGGACGCGGTGGCCTAAGGGGTAAGCACACAACAACGGAGGCCTCCACTCCATCCTCCTCACCAATGGTGGTTGTGGCCGCCCACACCCCCTGCCAGGGGAGGGCCGTAGGAAGAGGAAGAAGAGGATGTAGAACTCTCAGGTACGGCCGCTCGACCGAAGAGCCTAGTGCCCCACAGGGTGCCCAAGCCTGTGGGGCCGTTTCGAACGTTTCGCGTTTCGCTGTGCTCAATGCACTCGTTTCGCGTTTCGGAGTGTTACTTCTTGGGGTGCCCAAGCCCAGGAAGTAACCGTATCGGTGCGTTTCGCGTTTCAATGATCACGGTGTCACCTACGAGGAAGCCTCCTCTTCCTCCTCATCAGCAGACGTAAGTGACGAGCCTGAGGATGATGAATCCGAATCCGAGTCCGAATTGGAATCGGAATCTGAACCACGACGTCTGGTGGCCTTTGGCTGCCCGA
>OZ038401.1:7545372-7630372 GCA_964036045.1 Eutreptiella sp. 'Long Island Sound 2002'
GACACCCGCACCTGCCCCAACGTGAGCTCCTGCATGAACTTCTGGAGTCGGACGGGCTGCAAGCGCAAGAAGTAGGTGCCGCGCGCCATCTGGACGTACGTCCGGCGATGCCCGCACGCGCTGCGCGCCCCGGCGCAGCGCAGCATTGCACTGCAGCAGCGGCTGCAGGTGGCCCTCCAGCGCCTCGCAGCCGTCGGCACTCTCGAGGAAGAGGTCAACCTGCGCCAGACACGCATTTGGAACGGAGGAGGGGCAGGCGAGGTTTGGAGCCCAGGGGGAGGGGGGGTCTGAGGGGGTGGGGTTGACCCTTCTCTTTGCCAACAGGACACCCAAACATATGTGGCGCCTGAAATTTTTTTCCCCAACAAAAGCCCATACTTGGTACACCCTCCTCCTTGTCACAAAGGTCACAGTGCAACGTAAACTCAAAGCAATAAATTCTATTGCCCATCGGCAAGGCACCTTGAAGAGGGATGGAGCAGCTGGGTGCTAAATTCTGTTGCGCTTCGCGAGACGTACATCAGCAGCACCCTCCAAACACCCGAATGGAATGAAAACCACATAAAGAGGGTTTACGTAGGGTATTTCATGATTGTGAATGGTCAGAGTATCAAAAAATAACGGTTTCGGAAATTTCCATTTTTTGAGCTGCAGGGGTGAAAAGTACATAAGCAGGTTTGCCCCAGCCCTTGGACACACCCGTCCAAAGACCCAAATGGGGTGAAAAACACAGGAAGAGGTCTAGCGGCTACAACGTGGGTCCCTACGGGTGCCCAACTACCGTATTGTGACCAAATGATCACCCAAACCCATCCCACAGGCGACGGAAGGGTTTTGGGAAGAAGTCGAATTTTCGAAATTCTCAGCAACATATGCCAGCCTGGAAACGGCTGAAAACGGCTAAGTCCTCACTGCCAAACCCCTATGGGGAGGGGGGACGACTGGGGGAGCTCGGACCCGGGACCCCCCCCCCTATGGGTTAAGGGGTTCATATACAAGAACAAAATTATTCAGGACCTGGGTCCAATTCTATTGCCTTCGGCAAGTCCACCTTGCAGAGAATCTACCCCGAGCAATGCACAGCCAAAATGTCCCTAAAGGCCCCCCACACACCCAATACCCAAATAGGGTAACAAAACACATAAGTACTGCCTAAAACATGCTTTACATGGCTTGGATAGTGATTGTGAGTGGTCACAATATCAAAAAAAACAAGGTTCGGAAACTTTTTTTGAATTTTTGAGCTGCCCAGGGTGAAAAACTGCAGGTTGTGCACCAACCCATGCACACATGTAAGCCATGATTGGTGCAAACGGTTTCACACGGGCCTTGACCGGCCATAGGAAAGGCTTAGAGATGGCCAATAACGTCCTCTTGTGTCCTAGTGGGCATATGCTGTCACAACACTCCCACTTAGAGTGGGCACCACGGGGTCACTAAGGTCGCCAAAAACGCCAACATGGCAAACATGTTTAAAAACTGCCTGAACTGCATAAGTGCTCGTCCCACTCCGCTCAACACCAACCCAATGGAGTCGAGACCCGAAAACACTTTTTCAGCTCAAAATCGACAAAAACCAAACGATTCATGACTTTTCACCCAACAAAAGGGGGGGTCATTTTTTCGACATTTTTGAACCCCCGCCCCCACCCACCCCTCAAAAAGTGGTGGGGGGGGGGGGGTTCTGGGGGGGTCCGGACCAAAAAACTCATTGGGGGATGTGTTGATTGAACAAAATAATGATTTTGCAAGGGTTAAACAAACGATTCAACCCCTTGGGGTAGGGTACGCGAATAACCCAAAAAGGGGGGGTATGTGGCGTTTTCCCCTATGTGCGATACCACAACTTGGGGTATGCTACGCGAACGAACCCAAAAGGAGGGGGTATGCGACGCCCGCGCCTGCGCTTGATCTACCAACCTCCCTTCGAGGTGATTTGTGGCCAACTCTGTGTCCACAGTAAAACAGTAGCAACGCATGACATTCCATTGTCATAGAGACAGACTGTTCAATGTGAATGCCTGACTCACACCCTGAACATGACCCTGAGGAACACACAGTACATTGCCGCCGAAGAAAAATTTTTCAGGTGACTTCGAAGGGGCGAGGGGAAGAAAAATGAAAACTCACCGCACATGGGGCGGCGAGCTAAACGTAAGTTTAAGGTGTTAAACTTGGGTTTGGACACCGGGGGGGGGGGGGGGGGCTCCTCCTTACAGGTTTTTGGGTCTAATGCGTGTCTGACCTGCGCCGCAGACTCCGCCATCGTGTGCTTCAGCGTGTGGTTCAGCAGGTCGTCCGCGCACTGCGACGCCATCTCGGTAGCGTTGTTGGCCTCCTGCGTGAGGAACGCCCGGCGCTGCCCGCGGGCGATGCGCGCGGCGAGCCCCGCCGCGACCGCCGCGCCCGCGGCGGCAGCCAGACCGCGAGTGAGGGCGACGGCGAGGGACAGGTGCGGCGTGGTCAGCCCCGCGCCGAGAAAGCCAAGGGGCAGCAGCGCGGCGGCAGTCAGCGTGCTCTGAGGGAGAGGCGTGGCAGGGGGGAAGGGGACAGGGTTTGCGCGCGGGAGGGGCCGTTGGAGCCCCTTTCAGTGCTGCCCTCGAAGGACAAAAAAAGGAAAAAAATGCAAAGAGTTGGTAACGCCAACAGAACCGAACGCTCACGGGACGCTCTCTGCTTCATGGTCGATACATGGACAAGCCACAAGACCACAGAAGCAGTACTGAACAATGGTTGGCGGTTGGCGGCGGTTGATGGTTGGTTGGCGGTTGGTGGAGTTTGGCGGTTGGTGGAAGGCACTCGAGAAATCTGTCGGAATCACGGATCAGAGCTGTCCAGTGCTCCCCCCCCTTGTAAAAGCTGCGCAAAAGTACCAAATTAATACGGTCCCTACACCTACTGTTGCTAGGACAAGGCCGTAGACCCCCCAGGTTCAAAAAACGTTGCATGGTGAGCTGGTGCAAGAAAGAGAAAGGGAATGCACAACTATCCCCAAAATCAAAGCTATGTGGGTTCAAGTGGGCAACCACTCACCACAAATGTGTCCATGGCCCTATGTAACTGGCGAATTTTGTCACCAAACCCATGTCTTATGTGGCCGCACTACATTTGTACCAAATCAAATCAGGTGCCAAATTAACACGGTCCCTACGCCCGTTGTAGCTTGGCCATAAACAGTGGAAAGTTCAGCGATAGGTCCCCACCGACAGACCTATGCCCTCTCATTCAGTGCATTCACAGGCATGGCGGCGAAGCCGCCGTCACAGTTCATCCACAAATACGGCGCCGGAGGCGCCTCCACCGTTGTAGCTTGGCCATAGAACAGTGGAAAGTTCAGCAATAGGTCCCCACCGACAGACCTATGCCCTCAATCAGCAAGTATCACGCGGCGGAGCCGCGGCACACATTGTCCCATCTGTCCAGCGAAGCGCCGTTGTAGCTTGGACAAGGGCGTGGCGTATAAAATGGGGGGGGGGGGGGGGCGATCGTCCCACAAGGCGATGTGGTAGCATGACACGTCATGAGGGCACGCTGATTCTGATACCAGGGAATGCACTGGGAACTGCCACGCCCGAAGGCATCCCCGTGTGCTGCTGGAGCACAAGAAAGACTGAAGGCCGAGCAAACACCGCCGTGGGCCACGCACAGAGAAAGCGACCCCAGTGCGCTCATACAGTTCCCCGGTGCCCCAGGTGCGCCCCCCCCCTCGGCTGACGGGGTGACGGGGACATTGCCGGCCACCCAAAGGGCTGCCAGCGTCAGGCCAGAACGGGGTGTGGGGGGGGGGGGGGGGCCAACATATATGGCCCAAGACCATCCCCCACTTCGCGCTCGTGATTTGGACTGTGCATACGTTGGGGACAAATGTTGTTCAAAACACTGTTCTTTCCGGCACCTTCGGCGCCAAAATCTGTTGCCAAAATCGATTGGTTGCAAAACTGTCCTGCCACTCGAAGCCTTTTTCCAGACCCCGCCCCCCTCCCGCATCCCCTCCTTCAGGGGGCTCAAACGAACCCCCCCTCTTCCGCAACGACCATTCCCCCGTGCCTGGGTGCCCCTCCACCGTGAAGATAAACGATGGGATGCGCCACATCCTCACATGATCGGATGTGCCACAGTGCCGCCACAGCCTCACATGACGCGGCGCGCCACAGTGCCACGCGATGACATGCGCAACGGGCTCATGTGACAGGGTGCGCCACACGGCCACGTAACACGATGTGCTACACATGTGAGCATGGGGCGGGAGGCGGCGATGCGTCTGCTCCCATCTGCGGGTGCAAACTGCTCGATTTCCGCAAAATGCTGCACAACGGGGACGCGTGCAGGTCATGCACCCCAGGCACGGGGCACACAAACAGTGTGGTCCATGAGCTGCGGATGGGGACAGGACGTTTTTTAATGGGGGAAAAAAAAATAATAAGGCTGGAGTGTCCAGTGGTCAGCCAAATGTGCACATTATGGCCATTGCGGTTCCACCAGGGATTTTTCACCTTCAGCCTGATGCAACTGTATGTCCCGACATCCCTAGTTTTGCACATTTTGACGGCTGCTGTTTCACCAGCATTTCTTTGATGCAAGCCATATGTCCAGATGGTAACCCGCCAACCGCCGTCGGTCACTCTCCAATCGCCGTCGGCTACCCGCCAACCGCCGTCGGTTACCCGCCAACCGCCGTCGGTCACCCTTAACGTTTTTTAACTGAAAAAAAACTTGTCCACTAAAAGATGACCTGGATGGGGACAGTCGCGTGCAGGAGTTGCACAAAAAGTGGGATGAGTGGGCAGCATGTAGCCTACAGAGCAGCGGGGGGATTGCAAAACAGGGAGAATGTGGGCTCCCCAACACATCAGCCCAAGGAGTGGGAGGGGCAGATGGAACGACGGGTGGCGCATGCATGAGACTTCAGGCATACTGGCACGCTGGCCAAACGCACATGCGACTGCACACCTTGCAGAGCCCCAGGGACACGAGCAGGAGGAGCTGCGGCCAGAGGAGCAAGAACTGGGCATCGAGCGTGCCGGTCGCGAGGCTGGAGCCGAGGTACTCCCCGAGTTGGTTCTGGGCCCCCACGGAGCTCGACATTTCTTTGAACATGTGCGCGAGGCCCGTGTCGCGCGCGTGCGCAAGCCACTGGACGGCCTGGACGTGTGCCAACAGCCCTCCGCCGGTGGAAATGAGCACCGCGGAGGTAAGTGCGACCCGTTTCGCGAACCGCTGGGGCAGAGCGTAGAGCAGCAGCACGGTCCCGAGACACACGAGGGCGTTGGGGATGTGGGCCAAGTAGAACCAGATGCTGACCCCCGTCCAGAGGGCGGGCAGCGCGAGCAGCACATCGGCGAGGACGCGGAGGACGGCCCACAGCTGCGTGGCCCTGATGATGCAATGGGCCTGCTGCGCTTGGAAGGTGCACTCCTTGGCATTGTCAGTGAAGCAGCCGCCCTTCCACACGGGCTGGTACACGTTGTCCTTGCGCAGGTCGACATACATGGCGGTGGCAATCATGGTCAGAGGCTCTGTGCCACAGAATGGCCGGCCAAACGGGTGGGAGGATGGGGGGAGGGCCGGGACAGGCCAGGGCGTCTTTTGAGGGGGGGGGGGGGGGTGGCACAAGGCCTCGTCTTTTGAGGCGGGGGGGGGGGGGCTTCAATTGGTCAGGTGTGGACCCGCCACTTAGCTCCAGCCGCGCCTGCCTCACGGCCTTCCTTGCCAACTCAGTTCCATGATTGTGCGTGTCACGCAGACAGTGCTTTGCAGTTCGTTCCTTCCCTCCTCCCTGGATGGGGTAAGAGTCGGGCTGCATCTACAGGGTTCAGGGCATTGTCGCCTTTGGACTGAGTTCGGGGCGTAGCGTATGATGTGTCCCACTTTGGCGCCCGGCGTTCCACTGGCATGCTTGCTTGCGCTGGCCCCTCTCGGCCACATACCCGTGTTTCGGGTTTACCTGATCATGGGGGGTGGGGCGGTCAGAGGTCACCCTCATGGGCCACTGCCACCGGCCCTGGGCTATTTAGGTCCTTAGGATTTAGAAACCCCAGTGGGTACTGGCTTTTGCGGAGGTTGCGGAGGTTGCGGGGGGGGGGGGGGGGTTTGGGACCCAAAATTTTGTGTGCCAGAAATGGCGCAACATGATCTTCCCGATTGTGAATTTCGTTTTTTCCCACGATGGTCACGATGGTCTGGGGAAGGGGGGGGGGGAGGGTTGGGGGAGGGGTCCCCCCCCTTTGGTTTTTAAGTATTCTGAAGACGCCCTGGTCGCCAAGCTATCACAACAATCGCCTTCCCAAGGGGAGTACCTGCGCCGCAAGCTACTTTGGCGGCGAGCACACCTGAATCGTGCTGGTGTTTACCCCCTCCTGAAATGGCCCCGCAGGAGAGCAAATGCTCTGGCCACGAAAATCGTGTAACCACCCCTCCTTCCGACAAACATAGCAATCAAGAGCAAAATACAATTGGCACCCACTTCGTAATCTTTGAAAAGGCCCTTGGCCCATTGGGGCCCTTCGCAGTCTCAAATAAGTACATCCGCAGGACGAATCCAATTGACACCACAACACCTTGCCCATAGATGTCGCCAAGTAGCTGCGCGGTGCGCGCGTGCCATGTCAAGTGCTCTTCCTCCACGTGAAACTCACATTGCAGAGGGCTCACAGATGCAAACATGTTTGGACTGGATACCAGAGTAAATGCGCCTCCACAGAAATGCCCCAAAAGGAAGCAACGGGGCGGATAAAGTGTCACGGATCGAAGGGAAGGGCAAAAGCCACACACTCAGTCCCAGGGCGGTCCTTAACGGAAAGAAACAAAAAAAGTGTTCCAGAGCCAGTTTTCCCAAAAAAGCCCGCGGGCACTCCATGTGTTCAACGGTGGTTGGTGGCGGTTGGCGGTTGGCGGCGGTTGGCGGTTGGCAGTTGGCAACTGGCGGTTGGTGGCGGTTGGTGGTGGTTGGCGGCGGTTGGTGGTTGGTGATTGGTGGTTGGTGGCGGTTGGCAGTGGTTGGCAGTTGGCGGTTGGTCGCCGCTGGCGGTTGGCAGCGGTTGGTGGCTGGCGGTTGGCAGCGGTTGGTGGTTGGCGGTTGGTGGCGGTTGGCGGTTGATGGGAGTTGGCGGTTGGCGGTTGGTGGTCCCTTGGGGCGGTCCTTAAGGGCGGTCCTTAGCAAAAAAAAAAAATCTGGTCCCTTAAGGACCCCCCTGCTCGGTCCTGCCACAAGGTGGCGTCATGGAGCCAGGACGATAGCTGGCTGTGCCAGGCGGCAGTGTACCCATACGCAGGCCTGTGTCCAGTCAGCCGCACAGTGCGCCACAACATTGTATCGAATACACACAGCGGGAGGAGCACGCTCCTCTTGCCTGGTTGCTCCCTGAGATTGCTTGTCTTGTGTATTCCTGGACTCGTGTTCTCGCATCGTATTCAGCATTTTTACTCCGGTCCAATTTGCAGCATGGTCGCCACAGTCATTGGTGTGAGGACCATGTCTGTTCCGTATCTGCACGTAACTCGCACCACAAACAACAGCGCACGCCCACACACATATATTTTATCGCCTTTGACAAAGTGTTGAACACCATTGCACTGAAAGATGTGCCTTCTGCTGCCAAAGTTCATTCCTGCCCAACATCGTCACAGCACTCCGATCCGCTCGACACTCCGCTGGTTAATCCCCATGCCCTATCATCACAGCTCCAGCACCCCCCCCCCGCGCGCGCTTGAAAACCCGCCCCACCTTTGTCGTGACGCCCCCCCCACCCAAGGGGGGGGGACGGTCATGAGGTATCCCCCCTCCCCCCGGGGGGTACTGCATTAGCGTCTTTGTAAACGCACTGACGGTATCCATGTGTTCGTCAATGATTCCTCGATCATAACCACATTCAAAGAACGCCCCATTCAGGTTTCCACGGCCTCACCACTGCGGGGGAGCAACACGGCTTTCAGATCAACATCACTAAGCTTGAAATGCATTCGCACTTTGGCGTGTTGCACTTTGCACACACCAAACCACCAGGGAAAACGCATTCCCCCACGTAACCACGCTGGGGAACCACACAGCCACTTCCGCTGCCTCGGTGTCCGTTTCTTTGCTTCCCCCTCCCCAACACGGTTTCAGGACCCTGTGCCTTCAGTCATCCACACGTTCTTCTACCGTCCGTCCCACCTGCCCATTTCCGTTATGAAGCCAGTGATTTACTCCTCGAATTAATCACCCGCCCCCCTTGTAATCCCCCCCCCTACTGTCACGCCAGCTCCCCCCCCCGGGGAGGGGGGGGGGGGGTCACCAAGGAACGGTCCCCCCCCCAACCCCCAGTTCCAGTGTAACATAAAGAAAAATTTTCTTCGGCGCCTTCAGCGCGTAGTGTTTCCCGTGCTTTTTGGGCCAAGTGATGGTCCCCCCCATGAGGGGCGGGGGGATTGCAGAGGGTGGGTGATTATAGGGGGGCGGGGGTACGTATCATTATGCATTGGCTTCTTGCACACATTTCAGAGGTCAACCCTCTTTGCTCCACAAGACGGTCACGTCACATCTATACCCTTGTTCCGACTGCCGGAGCAGGTTCACCCCAGTGATGGGGGAGGGGGTGTGACCTAACTAAAAAACAGACAAATGCAAACCAGAGGTAATGCACTCCACAGTCAGGCATAAGTGCATCTTTATTCTCTATGCCAAACCTGGTGATGGAGGGGGGGGGGGACACACATCAACGGATGTTCTTTCCGCCCTGCAATCCACGGATCCTAATGACTTGCAGGCCTGTGTCTCCCCCGCTGCCCTGCCCCTCTGGTTTGTGGGTTTCCCACCGCTGCCTCCCAACTCACCGGACAGGTTACCACTGGGTACATCCATCGGAGGAGGGGAGATATCGTTTGAAGGGACCGGCTGGATCACTGCCCATCGCCCCCACTCACGCTCAGCTGTGGCCCAAGTCTCTGGTGACTCGGTCCTTATCCGTTCTAAACATGCTCATGCCATTTCCTTGCCCCCAATGCCCGCCTCTCTCCCCTACCAAGCCCCCCCATCCCCCCCCCCCTCCTGTCACGGGTTCCTGCCAACCTCCCTTTCCACACACCAGGCCATTGGTCAGGCAATACCTGGTGGTTCTGGGCTCAGGCTGCGTGCACCTGCTGCACGAGCGGTGTGGATTGGGGGCCGGTGGTGCACGTCACACCTCAGGGCAATTCATTACCCTTCACTAATTGTGGCAGGGTTTGTCTTGGGTCGCAGGTAGCCTGGAACACGCCTCGTGTCAACCTGTGCAATGAGGTGGTGTGTCTCTTGAGAAGGCATATCTGTTTCGATAGAGGCGCATTAGTTGGTGCGGTGGGGGGGGGAGGGGTCTATGCCAGGTTGGCCTGGTTGGCGGGGGCAACAGCATGCACAGAAGGAGTTGTTCAGCAAGAAACCCCGGAGAGAAACACGATGGCCACAACAGATACCCAACGAGAAACGATCCACACTGTTCCATGCAATATCTTGCTTTTCCCAGGCAACATCCGTTCAAACTCCGGGTTCATGAAGATACACAATGCGACAGAAACTGCCGCCTTCGGGTACAGCCTCGGGGTCTGGCATTCTCTCTGTCCTGGTACACGGGCCATATTTGCCAATTCCAGAGGGCGGGGGGCCGCGAATCATATTCAGACTCCACCAGCATTCGTGCGTACCTTACCATACCTTCGCAGGGGTATTGATCCGCGGTCCCATGGGAAGGTTCATCCAGGTCACGACTCATCGATCTCCTCGCCAAGGCTACAATACACCCGCAGCACCGCCAAGCGCCGTGCCGCCTTCACAACTCTGGACTCGTACGCAGGTGGATGTGCCTGCTCTTTGCCCTCCTCGACCCTGGCGACCCGTCGTTTGTGCGACATTCCCATTGGTCTTGGGGAGGTTGTCCCACTGCTCACAATGGGCAAGGGCATTGGGGTGGGTGGGGGCAAGTGCATGGGGACTCTGTTGGCAGAGCCACTGTTGCCCATACATGATCGGCGCCGCCCATGTATCAGTCAATATAAATGGGGGCTGCACTGATGCGTGTGCAAACGTCGCACGCGCTTGGCAAGCGCTACATGTGTTGAGAGTGACCCGACGGCACTCGAACACCAGCTCCCTCTGACGACACATGTACCACCGGGTGCCCCACGGCGTTGCACGGGTGCGAGGCAGAGGGGCGATGTGACGGTGCACTACGTGGCCTGGGCTGCCGGGGACCCCAGGCGGAGCAGAGGCATAGAGGCATCGGCCTTTTGCCCATCGGTAAGTAATGTTTCACGTGACCACCCTGCACACCACCCACCACGAGGGAAGCATACGTCCACGGGGCAAAAACAGCAGATCTAGACGGCATTTTCAGTGTGAACCACATCTTTATCTGAGTTTTTAGACTGAGTAGGAGTCTGAGCCGTCCTGCGCATGGCAACGCAGTGGTCATTGCGGTCACCGTGGCCATCGGCAGGAGGGGGGCGTTCGAGCCCACCTCCTGCACCTCCGCCCCCCCCCCCCTCGCCTGCCAAGGGCAGGCGGGACGAAAGCACCGAAATACCCCGTTCCCAAAGATGAGCCCGAGACGGTGGTACCGGCATTCGTCAGGCAGACGTGTGTCAAGAGCAGCGCACCGCCGACCACACCACATCCAACTTCACAACGCAAATCACGGGACCCGGGGGCAACGGAAGGGCCACGCGGCACAGCAGCCCCACGGCAGCAGCACAGCACGGCACAGACTTGCTCAGGCCCACGTGGGGAGCAGCGTCACGGGCGTCTTTTGTGGCTGAGGGGCTTACGGGCGACCTGCCGGTCCGTCAAGGTCAGGGTCTTGGGGGTTGGGGGTTGTCCCACTGCTCACACTGGGCCAGGGCAATGGGGGAGGGGGGGGGAAGATGGGTGCAAGTGCATGGGGCGTCCGTCGGCAGCGCCCCCGCAGGGTATGTACATCATGAAATAATCGGCGCCGCCCATGTATCAGTCAATATAAATGGGGGCTGCACTGATGCGTGTGCAAACGTCGCACGCGCTTGGCAAGCGCTCCATGTGATAAGAGTGACCCGACGGCACTCGAACAGAAACCCCCACTCACGACACGTGTACCACCGGGTGCCCCACGGCGTTACACGTGTGCAAGGCAGAGCGGCGATGTGACGGTGCACTACGTGGCCTGGCCACACAATGCCCCGTGCTGCACGTTCCATTTGGTGCACGCCATACATCAGTGATCAATGCAACACCCGAGCACGTGCGACATGCGGCAAGTGTAATTGAGGAGCCTTTTGACCGAGGGTCCAGGTCAAGGGCTTCGATGGCAATCATTCCCACGCCTCCTCCACCCAAGGCCCCAACAAAAGCGGACCACTCCTCCCCATTATTATGGCGGGGACTGCCTCCCCCTCCGTCCTGCATCCGCCGCGCTTGCACTGCCACCCCACGCCGTGCGCCAGGCAGTCGTTGCTGGACTGTTTGACGGCGTTGTTGCAGCCGTCGTGCCAGCACTACCGCCCCCGCCCGTGCCGCACGCAGCACTTCGTCAGGGGCTGCGCAGCGGTCATGCAGCCGTTGGGCTAGCACCGCATGCCCCCGCCGTGCGCCCGGCAGAAATGCGACGGCCCTTTGACGCCCTTGCCACAGCCGTCGTGCTGGCACCGGTACCCTCCCCCGTGGGCCATGCAGAAATGCGACGGCCGTTGCGCGCCCTTGTTGCATCCGTCGTGCCTGCACCGCCGGCCGCCGCCGTGCTTGATGCAGAGGTGCCCGGGGTCGGCGGCGGGCTTTGTGCATCCCTCCCTCTGGCACCGCCGGCCGCCGCCATGCGCCTTGCAGAGGTGCCCGGGGGCACGCGCGGCCTTGTCGCAGCCGTCGTACTGGCACCGCCGACCGCCCCCGTGAGCCTTGCAGAAATGTGACGGCCGTTGCGCGCCCTTGTTGCATCCGTCGTGCCTGCACCGCCGGCCGCCGCCGTGCTTGATGCAGAGGTGCCCGGGGTCGGCGGCGGGCTTTGTGCATCCCTCCCTCTGGCACCGCCGGCCGCCGCCATGCGCCTTGCAGAGGTGCCCGGGGGCACGCGCGGCCTTGTCGCAGCCGTCGTACTGGCACCGCCGACCGCCCCCGTGAGCCTTGCAGAAATATGACGGCCGTTGCGCGCCCTTGTCGCAGCCGTCGTGCTGGCACCGCCGGCCGCCCCCGTGCTTCATGCAGAAGTGCCCGGGGGCGCACGCGGCCTTGTCGCAGCCCTCCCACTGGCACCGCCGGCCGCCCCCGTGCGCCTTGCAGAGGTGCCCGAAGGCGGCGGCCCACCTCTCGCAGCCCGGGTGCTGACACGTTCTGTCGCGACCTGTGGGATGTGAGGAACAACGGGGGCACAGACACTGAGTCAGGCGTCAGGCAGTACGAGTCTTTCATGCGACCTGCCGGTCAGTCAAGGTCAGGGTCTGGGAAAGGTGGTCCCACTGCTCACACTGGGCCAGGCATTGGGGGGGGGGGGGGGCGTGTGGCACGAGGCCATAGTGTTGGTTCGTTTGCCTTTTGGTTTGTTTGCCTTTGGCGGCACCCATTGGCCTCTCGCCATTGTACATTCCGACCCTCTGTGGGTCCGAACGTGTTTTGGTCGTGTCATTGGGGTGGGTGGGGGCAAGTGCATGGGGACTCTGTCGGCAGAGCCCCTGTCGCCCGTACATGATGGGCGCAGCCCATGTATCAGTCAATATAAATGGGGGCTGCACTGATGCGTGTGTAAACCTCACACGCGCTTGGCAAGCGCCACATGTGTTAAGAGTGACCAGACGGCACTCGAACAGCAGCTCCCACTCACAACACGTCTAACACAGGGTGCGCCACGGCGTTACACGGGTGCCAGGCAGAGGGGCGATGTGAGGAGGGCCGCAAGCAGGTCAACAAAGCGCTCCACACATGCACGTCCTGGTATGCATATGCAGCAATATTCGGCAGTTCCACTGATATGATGGTTCCACGAGCAAATCAGCTTATGTACAGGTAGCACTTGTGTTTGGCTAGTCACCTTCTTGTTTTGTCGGCCAAAACCTCTAGCCTGCATGTCACTTCACTGGGGGTTGAGGTCCACAGGTGGCTGGACAAGCTTGCTGTGTGCTGGCACTCAATTGGCCAACCTGTCGTAGCTTCCTACAGCACTCAGGGCGGGAAGGTCAGAAGTGTGGGTGTGTGAGGCTCAAATCTTTCACAAAAAGCTCAAACTGTGAAGTTCAACAATGATGTGACTAAACCATGAGTTCTTTTGTCCGAGTGCCCTGTCACCGGACTTAGGAACTGGGTTGAGATAACTGTACCTGCATGAAGAAAGAACCCCGGCGGCATGCCCACCAGGTTTCGAACCCGAGATCTATGGCGTGGGAGACAAGTGTGTTTCCGATATGCTATTTCCTGATGTGGTTGTATACTGGCATTTGTAACCACCAAACTCGACTTTCACCGGTGTCTGGGTACTCCCCTTGTTCTCATCGCTCCCACGGCTCAGATCGACCGCTCGATGGGTCGATCCGCGGCGGCGTGTCTGCCGCCTTCGCCACCAAAAGAAATGTGACGTGGGAGTCACATGTGTTTCACGTATGCTCCTCCCCAGTTGCAACTCGGTCCACTTGTGTGTGTGTGTGTGTGTGTGTGTGTACACTCAAGCTCATTTCCTTCGTTTCCTGGTGGAGCTGACATCTGTACTAAATTCATCATCCGACGCGTGAGCATGATCACTTGTACTGTCATTGGAAAGGTAGTCATCGACAACGTCGTGCCTCGGGGACTCAATGGTGGAGCAGACTGACTGTTGTTATCTAAGGGCATCAAGTCCTCAGGGTCAATCCCTTGAACTGCTGGAAAGAGCTGTCTCACAGGGTCCTCCGGGTGAGTGTTTGTGACATTCATTCGCACAAAGAGCGGCGTGACATCATCTTGTTGAAGCAGAGGGGTGAGTTCCACAGGTGTGTGTGGACCTGTGGATGCATCTGCACGTATTCTCAATGCTGGGGGGGAGCAGGGGGGGGTGACAGGGAGGCGCACACTGATTAACTAACTTTGGGGCGCTCTCCCCTCGAGCCCCTGTTCCCCTCCAACAAAAAGTCTGCCGTGGCACGGTCCCGGTGCGGGCTGTGCAGCTGGTGCTGGTACTGGGAGTGGGTCTGGTGCTGGTGCCAAGGCTGGTGCTGGTGTTGGTGCTGGTGTTCGTACCGGTGTGATTGATGTTGTACTTCGGCGTGCTAGACCGGGTGTGCGTTCTTGTGAAAGCATGAAATTACAGCACAAACAGCTACTGCTGGTGCTGGAGGTAACGCTGCTGCTGAGGGGATGCTGACAGCAGAGCAATGCAGTACAACACAAAGGTCAGCACGAATGCCATACCTTTACAATTGATCCTTGGCTTCTTTGCAGGAGGGGAGCCGTCGTCTTCATCCCCCTCCTCATCCGCTTGCTCTCCGTCTTGCTCATCACTGCCACTGTTTCCCGTGGCTGCATGCTCCTCCTCCTCCGCATCCTCCTCCTCCTCCTCCTCAACTTCCTTCTCGCCACACCCCCGGTCATCCGGGGAGGCCAGCGGAATGACGGCCTCGGCGAGCGGGGCAGGCGGGACACCCGCCAATGCATCAGTGAGGCGTGTCCCGCTCATCGCGACATTGAGAAGCGTGCCATGGGAGCCTGTGTGCAGTGGTGTGCAGCCACGGCCCCTCAGTTATTTTTCTTGCTCTAGCACACCAGGTCCCAAGGGAGCTTTTGAGCGGCAGCCCAGATCTAAGAGATCAAAGAGTAGCGCATACAGTACACACAAGGGTCCACACGGTGAGTGTGTTCCGGGCCGCACCAGCGGATATCCTCTGTTCAACTCTGTATTGTCCCCCTTCGGAGCTACCCGGGCCGGGCCTGCACGCAAAACAATCCCCAACCTCGTTGATGTACGCTTCACCCAACAAACATGCAGACAGATATGGAGAAGGCAACCAGGCACTACACACACCACAATTTCAAGCCATCCAGCAGTACGCCCATCTGCACTGTTTCACTTGTAAAGAAAAGACGTATGAACCTTCACCCGCAGTCGGTGCTTCAGTAACAGACATTTGACAATAAAGTGCCAGCTTGGTGGCTGACCACCGGCATTTGGTGTGTGACTACTGGCGGTTGGCAGTTCATCGCCAGCCCAGAGCGCTGTCAGAGGCGGCTGGCCCTGGTGAGGGAAGGGAAATCTCGTTGTTAGAGGAGTCTCCTAAAGCTGTTCACCAATGCATCACAAACATAAGAGACAGGTGTGCTGCTTGCCTTTTATTGCCATGTTTGTTTGTCTGACTGCAGGCACACATGGGGGCGTGCTATTAGCATGGTGTATCATGGGGCGGGGGGGGGGGGGGGGCAGGTCACAAAGCACTCCACAAATTCACGTCCCAGTATGCATTATGTGGCAATGTTCGGCAATTCATGCATTCGCAACACCTTCCCACCGAGCTCAATGTCCGTGCTCGCTTTTGGCCTATTTTGTCATACAAGGCCTCAACGGCATAAAAAGGCACCCTTGTATGGTGAGCCGGATCAGTCTCAACTCGCTGAAGCTGATCCCAATTGATGAATTGAGTGGAACCCTTCAGCATCCAAGAGGAGGGGACTGGGGCATGAGTGGGGTGGGGATAAGGGGCAAATTAGAATACGGTACTTGATTAGGGAGTGAGAGGCCGCACAATTGGACAATAGTGCCTTCATTTTCATGCTGGGGTGGAAACCCTTCTACAACGCCTTGGGTGGTATTCAAACATGGGAACGATGGCATGCAAGCTGTAAATAAACGCTGGCTTTTTCCTTGTGAATGCGGTCTTGGATCTAACCCCCTTTTTGAGCATTCAGGGGGGGGGAGGATCGCTTGTGTTTGCTTCCCGCTGTCGAATAGCATGTGCTTTCTTTGTTTGTCTGTTGCTGAGAATCTGCGCCCAAAAAGACCTTGCTGCCGTGCTGGAACCCGTTCCTAGCCACCAACAGGCCTCCAGTGGGGGCTGGGGGGGTTGTTGGGCTACCCCAACATACATGACTCCACCCCCACAAAGCGCTATTTTGACTATTTTGACCCCTCGTTCGCTGGTCCTCTGTGGCCCCCTCTCACGGAGCAATTTTCAAGTCGCCCTGTGGTACACTTGCCATGCACACGAAAATTGCACTTTTCATATTGTACAAAGTGTGATGGTAGTACATCCCCACATGCACGACAGCTACATGCGTAGGATTGCACCTCCGATTCCGCAAATTCCGCAAGTACTTGTCTCCACCTGCTCTTCGAGAATTTAAAGTACTCTACAACTCCACCATTTCAACTGTTTCAGTCGTTGCCTTCATGTTCTTCTTGTCTTTCTGCTCCTTCTTGTCCTTGTCCTTGTCCTTGTCCTTGTTTTTGTCTTGCTCCAGCCCTTCGCTTGCAAGCACCACTACTTCTTCCTTTGCTTGCTTGAGCTACCTCGTCATCCGGTCTCTAGCCTACTTGTAGCACCACCGGCTTGGATGCACATCTCTAGTGTTGTTGAGGCCCTCCGCCACTTGCATTGGACGGAGGGAGGTCCCCCAACCCCCCCCCCCCCCCCCCCGGGGAAGGACAAGGGATAGGGCAGGACAAGGGGGGGTGGGGGCTAAGTCTCTCGGGCTGCTAAGGCCAACACCACGTGTGACGCATGGGCTTTCACTTCTACGGAGCCACAATCACCTGCGATGGTTGAACCTGCGGGGCCGCACAAGGCAGCCACAACTAGTGTGACGTCATTTTTCTTTGCTGTTGTGAGATGTGCTTGCTGCGATGCAAACATTTCTGGTACCAAAGATGCATGCGGTAAGTGCCACAGTCTAATCAACGAGGCCTACATGGTAGGAAGGGGATTTTGGATACAAATGCTTGCTTGTGCTGTCGGGTTCCCCATACGCTGGTTATGGGTTTTTTTGGCGGTCATCCCAGTTTCTTCATGTAGATTCTTTGTTCAATGAAACACTTCTCACATGATGAATTTTGTGAAAAAGCCAAAAAGAAGTGCAAAACCACCAGCAAATCAGCTAGGAAGGTCCCATACTACCCGAACCGCCATCACTAGTCCCCACAACGGCCACAAATTGAAAAAAATATCATGCAGAAAAATATGAATAATCAACCAAGATTCAAATGATTCCTGCGTTGAAAACGCGCTTAGGTATGAAGGAAATACCCGCCTGGGTGGATATGCTATAAACAATCAAAGTGAACCACAGTGCATTCATCTCAGGAAACCTCAGGGCAATTCATTACCCTTCATTCATTGTGGCTGGGTTTGTCTTGGGTCGCAGGTAGCGTGGAACACACCTCGTGTCAACCTGTGCAATGAGGTGGTGTGTCTCTTGAGAAGGCGTATCTGTTTCGATAGAGGCGCATTAGTTGGTGCGGTGGGTGGGTGGGGGTCTTGAGGTGTATGCCAGGTTGGCCTGGTTGGCGGGGGCAACAGCGTGCACAGAAGGAGTTGTTCAGCAAGAAACCCCGGAGAGAAACACGATGGCCACAACAGACACCCAACGAGAAACGATCCACACTGTTCCATGCAATATCTTGCTTTTCCCAGGCAACATCCGTTCAAACTCCGGGTTCATGAAGATACACAATGCGACAGAAACTGCCGCCTTCGGGTACAGCCTCGGGGTCTGGCATTCTCTCTGTCCTGGTACACGGGCCATATTTGCCAATTCCAGAGGGCGGGGGGCCGCGAATCATATTCAGACTCCACCAGCATTCGTGTGTACCTTACCATACCTTCGCAGGGGTATTGATCCGCGGTCCCATGGGAAGGTTCATCCAGGTCACGACTCATCGACCTCGTCGCCAAGGCTACAATACACCCGCAGCACCGCCAAGCGCCGTGCCGCCTTCACAACTCTGGACTCGTACGCAGGTGGATGTGCCTGCTCTTTGCCCTCCCCGACCCTGGCGACCCGTCGTTTGTGCGACATTCCTATTAGTCTTGGGGAGGTTGTCCCACTGCTCACAATGGGCAAGGGCATTGGGGTGGGTGGGGGCAAGTGCATGGGGACTCTGTTGGCAGAGCCACTGTTGCCCATACATAATCGGCGCCGCCCATGTATCAGTCAATATAAATGGGGGCTGCACTGATGTGTGTGCAAACGTCGCACGCGCTTGGCAAGCGCTAAATGTTTCAAGGGTGACTGGAACACACTCGAACAGCAGCTCCCACTCACGACACGCGTACCACCGGGTGCCCCACGGCGTTGCACGGGTGCGAGGCAGAGGGGCGATGTGACGGTGCACTACGTGGCCTGGGCTGCCGGGGACCCCAGGCGGAGCAGAGGCATAGAGGCATCGGCCTTTTGCCCATCGGTAAGTAATGTTTCACGTGACCACCCTGCACACCACCCACCACGAGGGAAGCATACGTCCACGGGGCAAAAACAGCAGATATAGACAGCATTTTCAGTGTGAACCACAGCTCTATCTGAGTTTTTAGACTGAGTAGGAGTCTGAGGCGTCCTGCGCATGGCAACGCAGTGGTCATTGCGGTCACCGTGGCCATCGGCAGGAGGGGGGCGTTCGAGCCCACCTTCTGCACCTCCGCCCCCCCCCCCCTCGCCTGCCAAGGGCAGGCGGGACGAAAGCACCGAAATACCCCGTTCCCAAAGATGAGCCCGAGACGGTGGTACCGGCATTCGTCAGGCAGACGTGTGTCAAGAGCAGCGCACCGCCGACTGCACCACATCCGACTTCACAACGCAAATCACGGGACCCGGGGGCAACGGAAGGGCCACGCGGCACAGCAGCCCCACGGCAGCAGCACAGCACGGCACAGACTTGCTCAGGCCCACGTGGGGAGCAGCGTCACGGACGTCTTTTGTGGCTGAGGGGCTTGCGGGCGACCTGCCGGTCCGTCAAGGTCAGGGTCTTGGGGGGTGGGGGTTGTCCCACTGCTCACACTGGGCCAGGGCATTGGGGGAGGGGGGGCGGGGGATGGGTGCAAGTGCATGGGGCGTCCGTCGGCAGCGCCCCCGCAGGGTATGTATATGTATGTACACCATAAAATAATCGGCGCAGCCCATGTATCAGTCAATATAAATGGGCGCTGCACTGATGCCTGTGCAAACGTCGCACGCGCTTGGCAAGCGCTACATGTGTTAAGGGTGACTGGACTGGTAGCGTTCATGCCAGCTTTGCCCGCCTGTTGTGGCCAATTGTGTTTTACCATTGCGCATTCATCCAGCCCAAACGATGAAAAATGAGAAGGAAAAAAGACTGGCACATGGAACAAAACTCACAGAGAGTCCATTGTTTCGATCACTGGGAGTCCGATCATCACTTCATAAGGATCGTCAAAACCTGTTCCGTGCAATCCTTCTGGCGACAGCCATTGGGCAAGGAGGATCTGGCTGTTTCCACGACGTGGAGAGCAGAGTGTGGGCCAGACATTGAGATGGGGTCCGACCCAATCCTTTCGCAGTCCTGTGGTGCGGCCACCATGTGGGATGTGTATGGATATGAAGGACTCCCTGTGATGCCAACGACGTGATGTGTGATGCTGTGGGCGAAGTCAATACAAAGATGTGCGGCCATTGCCTTCAGCCACAGTGCACAGAACCTCAAAGGCATATCCGGGGGATTCGGTGAACGCACATGCGCTTGCGGGCTACAGCTCTTGGCATCCACTAATCGAAGATCTCACATGCTGCATTACAAGAAGCCAGGCACTTGATACGTAGCAAGCGTAGCCGATACACAACATCATGGTTTGTGGAAGAAGGGCACCAGGGATGCCAGGGGCATGACGACACCTGGAAGGTGTGACATTACACAGAACGAGGGTTGAGGTTGCAAAGACAAAAACCCAATGATGCTACCGATGGCTCTGTTCTGCGTCACCGATAGCCCCCCTCTGCCCCTTGTGCAACCACCGCCCAAGTCAACGAAATAAAACGGGCAGGTCTACTGCACGGCACACAGGGCAGCGGTTCCGGGGGGTTTTGGACCCCAAAACATCGAAGGAAAATCACTTCGAAACGAACAGAACATGGTGGCAGTCTCAAGCAGAAGGCCGCTGTCGGCGGCAACAGCTCTCCACAGGCACGCCCTCTTGTAGCTCACTTTGTTGTCTGCCTCGACGGTCAAACAGCTGGACTGCATGCGCCGGGCGCACGCACTACACACGCACTGCACTCAAGGTACTCCCACACCTGCTTCTGTCCGCTTCAGAGACCCCCTTCCGCTGCCCGCCCCCTCCAATGCTTTTGCTTATGGGAGGACCAGCACCTGAGAACCCGTGCCCAGCAGCATGCCTCAGCACACTACACCAGACCTCATGGGTGCTGCCTGTGCACCAGAAGCGTGTGGCTGCGACCCTCCACACCTCAAAGACAAGGGCGTGGGATCCGGCGTGGGGGGCGTTCGAGCCCACCTTCTGCACCTCCGCCCCCCCCCCCCCTCGCCTGCCAAGGGCAGGCGGGACGAAAGCAGCGAAATACCCCGTTCCCAAAGATGAGCCCGAGACGGTGGTACCGGCATTCGTCAGGCAGACGTGTGTCAAGAGCAATGCACCGCCGACCACACCACATCCGACTTCACAACGCAAATCACGGGACCCGAGGGCAACGGAAGGGCCACGCGGCACGGCAGCCCCACGGCAGCAGCACAGCACGGCACAGACTTGCTCAGGCCCACGTGGGGAGCAGCGTCACGGACGTCTTTTGCGGCCACGCGCTGTGCACTGCACGCGCTTGGCAAGCGCTGCATGTGATAAGAGCGACAGGACGGCACTCGAACACCAGCTCCCACTCACGACACACGTACCACCGGGTGCCCCACGGCGTTGCACGTGTGCAAGGCAGAGCGGCGATGTGATGGTGCACTACGTGGCCTGGCCACACAATGCCCCGTGCTGCACGTTCCATTTGGTGCACGCCATACATCAGTGATCAGTGCAACACCCGAGCACGTGCGACATGCGGCAAGTGTAATTGAGGAGCCTTTTGACCGAGGGCCCAGGTCAAGGGCTTCGATGGCAATCATTCCCACGCCTCCTCCACCCAAGGCCCCAACAAAAGCGGACCACTCCTCCCCATTATTATGGCAAGGACTAAACCCCCCCCCCCCACTTATAACCCCCCCCCCACTTATAACCCCCCCCCCACTTATAACCCCCCCCCCCCACTTATAACCCACCCCCCGGGAGATCCGTGCCACCCAGGGACTTATAACCCCCCTTTTTCAGCACACAAGCATAGAACAAGAAGTGCCAGCGGATGGATTGCCAATAATCGGGAATCTGTTACTTCTTCATCCCCCTCAGGCAAGTCAACGAGCTCCTCATCTGAAAATTTCCCCACCTCATCATCATCAGGAGCTGCAGCACCACCGGGGTCTCCCACAGATAGGTCCAAATCAATTTCCATTACAAAAAGATGAATGACGTCTGAAGGTGCAAATGTGTCTGGATCCATGCCACCAAGGGACTTATAACCTCCCCCCCACTTATAACCCACCCCCCGCACCCTCAACCAATCCGCAATGCTACTACCACCGGGGGGGTTATAAGTGGGGGGGGGGGGGGTTACCTCCCCCTCCGTCCCGCATCCGCCGCGCTTGCACTGCCACCCCACGCCGTGCGCCAGGCAGTCGTTGCTGGACTGTTTGGCGGCGTTGTTGCAGCCGTTGTGCCAGCACTACCGCCCCCGCCCGTGCCGCACGCAGTACTTCGTCAGGGGCTGCGCAGCGGTCATGCAGCCATTGGGCTAGCACCGCATGCCCCCGCCGTGCGCCCGGCAGAAATGCGACGGACCTTGGCCGCCCTTGTCGCAGCCGTTGTGCTGGCACCGCCGGCCGCCCCCGTGCTACTGGCACCGCCGGCCGCCGCCGTGCTTGATGCAGAAATGCGACGGACCTTGCGCGCCCTTGTCGCAGCCGTTGTGCTGGCACCGCCGGCCGCCCCCGTGCTTGATGCAGAAATGCGACAGACCTTGCGCGCCCTTGTCGCAGCCCTCCCTCTGGCACCGCCGGCCGCCCCCGTGCTTGATGCAGAGGTGCCCGGGGGCACGCGCGGCTTTGTCGCGGCCCTCCGACTGGCACCGCCGGCTGCCCCCGTGCGCCTGGCAGAGGTTGCCGGGGGCGGCGGCCACCCTCTCGCAGCCCGGGTGCTGACACGTTCTGTCGCGACCTGTGGGATGTGAGGAACAAGGGGCATTTGAGGCGCCGGGGGCAAATGCATGGGGACTCTGTCGGCAGAGCCACTGTTGCCCATACATGATCGGCGCCGCCCATGTATCAGTCAATATAAATGGGAACTGCACTGATGCGTGTGCAAACGTCGCACGCGCTTGGCAAGCGCTACATTTGTTAAGAGTGACCGGACGGCACTCGAACACCAGCTCCCACTCACGACACGTGTCACACCGGGTGCCCCACGCCGTTGCACGGGTGCGAGGCAGAGGGGCGATGTGATGGTGCACTCCGCGGCCTGGGCTGCCGGGGACCACCGGGGGCGGCAGAGGCCCTTTGGCTTCGGGGTAGTCAGGCATTATCATTATTTTCGGTCCTTTTGGCCATTTTCAGACAGTTCCCGTATTGGAGTGCTGTCAGAAATGCACTGTACAATGCGTCGGGGCGTCGTACAAGGCGTCTGGGCCCGACGCGTCGGGAGTGTACGACGCGTCGTACAGTGTCGTACAAGGTGTCGTACGGCAACAACACGGTACAACACGGTACGACACGGTACGACACGGTATGACACGGTACGACACCGTTCGACACCATACGACACACACAAACATAAACATATGTAGACATACACACACATGTAAATGGAAAAAAAACAGATTGGTCAGAACGGGTCAAAATGGGACCAAATGCTTTTCTATTTTGGTCAAAACAGGCCAAAAGGGTAAAACTCAAATATTGGCACTTCGCGTCTACAACATGCCGACGGTGTCTACAATTAGCAGGCCGCGTCTAGTCTACTTGTGGTGCACAGTGTCTACAGACCCCAAACCGCCCTCCCCCTATGTGCGGGCAAAAGATGGTAGCGGACCGTTTTGGGGGGAAGGGGGCCTTCGGCCCCCTTCCCAAATATTGGCGCTTCGCGTCTACAACATGCCGACGGTGTCTACAATTAGCAGGCCGCGTCTACCTGTGGTGCACACTGTCTACAGACCCCAGACCGCCCTCCCCCTATGTGCGGGTAAACGATGTATATATATATATATATATATGTGTGTGTGGAGATATATGTATATACGTTGTACGGCGTCGTACGACACGGTACATGTGTGTGTATACATACACATAAATATATATATATATATATGTATACATATATATACCAAGGCTTCCATTCGAATCATGCTCAAACTGCGAGGTTCAACATTCCTACACTCCTACATCGCTGCAATAACCATGAGTTCGTAGTTCATGTGTGGGCCTTGCAGTAGCCCCTAGCACACTGATTCACAGCTTCATAACCGTAGGAACAATACTTCATCCCTCCTGCATATGGACACATGGATTTCATATGGCCGGTTACGCCGGAGTCAGTGGGTCAGTGAGGCTGACCCCCCAAAACTGGTGCAACCAGAGGCAGAGCAGAAACACTGCAACGAACAAACATACATACGCCTCAGAGGTGCCCCAAGGTGCGGATGTGCAGCAGTCATTCCCCGTGCCGAAACGAGTGCCAACGCGGGTGTTCGCGGAAACGCCGCAACGAACAAACCAGCAACTCTCGTGCAGCAGGACCCTGGAATAGAAAAAAAATAGAAACAAAGTGGTCGACGAGAGGGAGATTTCTATGGACTATGTCGCCATACCCGCTAGTCACGAGCCCCCAGGACTCGAACCTACCCCAAGGGAACTCTAGGCCGGGTGGCTGTCCACTATAGCGCCACGACGATGTGCTAAAAGAGGGGGTAAAGAAGCGTGCCGCCGGCGCCGTCGTCTACACGCCTGGCGGCGGGCATCGAACCTACGCCCCCCGGGACGAAGCACCCGTGCACTTCCAGTATACTACGCTACCGATGTGTTGATATAACCGCCACCGAACCCACCACTTCACTCCGCCCGGAAAGCATGGCTGGTAGAAAAGACCCACCACCACCGCTAACCAAGAACAGCAGCAAATCACGCGCTGCTGGCCGGCGCCGGCGCCGTCGCCTCCACGGTTCGCGACGGCGCGCGAGGACGTCGAAGCGCGCCGCGGGGCCCCCGTGCACTTTCAAGTATGCTCATATATATACATATATATATATATATATATATAGGTCGTACGGCATCGTACGACACTGTACAACGCGTCGTACAGTGTCGTACGACGCGTCGTACAGTGTCGTACAAGGTGTCGGGGCCCGACGCGTCGTAAAATGCCTACTTTGACAGTTGTGGAGTATTGGACCCTTTCGAGTCAGCGCTGATGCCGATTTGGAGAGGGCCCCTGGGGCAGCCTCTTTGGGCCACATCTCTGGTCCAGCGGGCGGAACCCCCACATTGTTCAACGCGTCTCCAGTTCCATACATCGTTCCAAGCCGCCCCCTCGGGGGGGGGGGCCAGGAGGACGGGGGGGTGATGAGAGTGGATGGTGGGGGTGAACCGGGGGTCTGGGGGTGTCGACGTCCTGCATACTATTCTGGCTCAGGTAGGCCTTAACACCCCCACGGGATGACCCGGAAGCGACCCGGAACCCGAACTTCAGCAAACGTAAAAAATGGAATCGGCGACGAGGGGGTCCGGAGAAGTCTTGGGATGCCGCAGAAAATGTGTTGACCAGTTTTCACCGCCAAAAGACTTTGGTTGGTGCCACATTTCACAGCAACTCATTACTGGTGCCAGTCAATTCTGCCCCCGGCCCGGACGCCCTCCCTCGACCTTTGGGGCGCTCTCCCCTCGAGCCCCTGTTCCCCTGCAACAAAAAGTCCGCCGTGGCACGGTCCCGGTGCGGGCTGTGCAGCTGGTGCTGGTACTGGGAGTGCTCTTGGGTCTGGTGCTGGTGCCAAGGCTGGTGCTGGTGTTGGTGCTGGTGTTCGTACCGGTGTGATTGATGTTGTACTTCGGCGTGCTAGACCGTGTGTGCGTTCTTGTGAAAGCATAACAGTACAGCACAAACAGCTACTGCTGGTGCTGCTAGTGCTGGAGGTAACGCTGCTGCTGAGGGGATGCTGACAGCAGAGCAATGCAGTACAACACAAAGGTCAGCACGAATGCCATACCTTTACAATTGATCCTTGGCTTCTTTGCAGGAGGGGAGCCGTCATCTTCTTCCCCCTCCTCATCCGCTTGCTCTCCGTCTTGCTCATCACTGACACTGTTTCCCGTGGCTGCATGCTCCTCCTCCTCCGCATCCTCTTCCTCCTCCTCCTCAGCTTCCTCCTCGCCACACCCCCTGTCATCCCCCTCCGCCTCCTCTTCCTCCTCCTCCTTAATCTGCTTGAGGAGGACCAGCGTCACTCCTCCCATCACATCCCCCGGCATGACCTGCTCCACAAGCAGTTTTGTGGGTGGGATCAGGAGCACTTCTGCTTCGTCGTAGTCCGAGTACCGGGAAATATCAACGCCGGAATGACATTCCAGCGCAAACAAACTCCAGTTGCCGGAGGATCCAAAGAAATGAGGACTACGCAGCATGTCTGCGTCGTAGGTGGTGCTGGTGACTCCCCACCAGTGGATGAGCTTGCCCTTCTCGTAGGCGGCCGCAACGCCATTGGGGCCCTCGGCCATCCCGCGCCAGAGTCTGGCGGGACACGCGTTGGGCAGCTTGCGGGCCGCCGCAAAAAACAGCCTGAGATAGGGGAGAAAGGGCGACAGCTGGTCTGCCGGCGGACTGAGAGCTTGGGGGCTTGAGAGCGTCCAGGTCAGGACGGCGTAGAAGCTTTGCTGGGGGTTGCGGAAGTTGTATTTGGTGTAGAGGTTGAGGGCTGCCACCTCGTCGATCGTGAGGCCATACGGCTCGTCCCCACAACAGCATTGCAGGAGGTCCTGGGCGAAGGTCAGCGCCCGGGAGGCAAGGCGCTGGACGCCCGGAACGAGCGAGGCCAGCGGAATGACGGCCTCGGCGAGCGGGGCAGGCGGGACACCCGCCAATGCGTCAGTGAGGCGTGTCCCGCTCATCGCGACATTGAGAAGCGTGCCATGGGAGCCTGTGTGCAGTGGTGTGCGGCCACGGCCCCTCAGTTATTTTTCTTGCTCTAGCACACCAGGTCCCAAGGGAGCTTTTGAGCGGCAGCCCAGATCAAAGAGATCAAAGAGTAGCGCATACAGTACACACAAGGGTCCACACGGTGAGTGTGTTCCGGGCCGCACCAGCGGATATCCTCTGTTCAACTCTGTATTGTCCCCCTTCGGAGCTACTCGGGCCGGGCCTGCACGCAAAACAATCCCCAACCTCGTTGATGTACGCTTCACCCAACAAACATGCAGACAGATATGGAGAAGGCAACCAGGCACTACACACACCACAATTTCAAACCATCCAGCAGTACGCCCATCTGCACTGTTTCACTTGTAAAGAGAAGACGTATGAACCTTCACCCGCAGTCGGTGCTTCAGTAACAGACATTTGACAATAAAGTGCCAGCTTGGTGGCTGACCACCGGCATTTGGTGTGTGACTACTGGCGGTTGGCAGTTCATCGCCAGCCCAGAGCGCTGTCATTAGGCGGCTGGCCCTAGTAGGGGAAGGGAAATCTCGTTGTTAGAGGAGTCTCCTAAAGCTGTTCACCAATGCATCACAAACATAAGAGACAGGTGTGCTGCTTGCCTTTTATTGCTGTGTTTGTTTGTCTGACTGCAGGCACACATGGGGGCGTGCTATTAGCATGGTGTATCATGGGGCGGGGGGGGGGGGGGGCAGGTCACAAAGGGCTCCACAAATTCACGTCCCAGTATGCATTATGTGGCAATGTTCGGCAATTCATGCATTCGCAACACCTTCCCACCGAGCTCAATGTCCGTGCTCGCTTTTGGCCTATTTTGTCATACAAGGCCTCAACGGCATAAAAAGGCACCCTTGTATGGTAAGCCGGATCAGTCTCAACTCGCTGAAGCTGATCCCAATTGATGAATTGAGTGGAACCCTTCAGAATCCAAGAGGAGGGGACTGGGGCATGGGTGGGGTGGGGATAAGGGGCAAATTAGAACACATGGTACTCGATTCGGGAGTGAGAGGCCCGAAAATTGGACAACAGTGCCTTCATTTTCATGCTGGGGTGGAAACCCTTCTACAAAGCCTTGGGTGGTATTCAAACATGGGAACGATGGCATGCAAGCCGTAAATGAACGCTACCTAGAAGGGTTTTGGCCAGTGGCCGACAGACTGTTTTATTCAGTGTTCAAAAAGAGAAAACGTTTCGTACCACATGGCTGCTGCTTTTTCCTTGTGAATGCGGTCTGGGATCTGCCCCTTTTTTGAGCATTCATAGGGGGGGGGGGGGCGCATCTCTTGTGTTTATTTCCCGCTGCCGAATAGCATGTGCTTTTTTTGTTTTTCTGTTGCTGAGAGTCCTTCTTGTCCTTCTGCTCCTTCTTGTCCCTGTCCTTGTGGGAGTGGGTGCACGGTGCGTGCACGGTGCGCACCGTTTGGGGCAATTACACAGCTTTCACCCCCCAATTGGACCCTCACAGAAAGGTGCTAGACAGGAACATTGGCACCAAGAAATGGGTATCACATCAGTTTCTTGCAGTCTGAATTCAATCTGGATTGTACACAGCAAAAGGATTGATGTACAACAGCTGTTCATCAAGGGGCGCCCTGTCAGATTCAGATTTGGAAGACGCTGAGAGGGATGGTGGGCTCCGAATGTGGAACCCCAGGCGGTGGAGTGCAACAGTATCATGAATCACCGCCTTCGCATGAACCTCATATTGTGTGCATAGGTAATCACCAGGGCATTGCAAGGGACTCAGAATTGTAGCAGGAACCCGCTCATTTGCACTGCTGCGGTTGTAGAAGACATGGGTACCGGCTCGAACCCAAGACAAGGACATTGTGCTGATGAGCAATAGACCAAGGGATAACATGCACAATGCAGTCCTCATGGCATACAGGGTGAATTGGGGCACCAGTTCAGCCACACGGCACCTCACAGGGCAACAGCAAAGAAAAACAACGGGGTCAAGTAAATTATCCAAATAAAAAAGATGCACGGTGCGCGCACGGTGCGTGCCGCTCCCCCCATTGTCCTTGTCTTTGTGTTGCCCCAGCCCTTCGCTTGCAAACACCACTACTTCTTCCTTTGCTTGCTTGAGCTACCTCGTCATCCGGTCTCTAGCCTACTTGTAGCACCAGCAGCTTGGATGCACATCCCTAGTGTTGTTGAGGCCCTCCGCCACTTGCATTGAGCGGAGGGTGGATCATTTTTTTACCCCAAGCACACCAAAGTCTCTCGGGCTGCTAAGGCCAACACCACGCGTGACGCATGGGCTTTCACTTCTACGGAGCCACAGTCACCTACGATGGCTGAACCTGCGGGGCCGCACAAAGCAGCCACAACTGGTGTGACGTCATTTTCTTTGCCATTGCGAGATGTGCTTGCTGCGATGCAAACGTTTGTGGTACCAAAGATGCATGCGGTAAGTGCCACGGTCTAATGAAACTTTGAAGCACTGCCCACATGCTACTTACTGTATGTACTATCATCCCCTACTACTGTGATCAAGCACTCCTTCGGCTTTGAGTCGCTGTGGTCGTCCGACCCAGTGCAAAATGTGTTGGTGTGGCGTTGGTCAGGCAAAGAGTATGGCTGTAGTTTTATATAGCAGGATGGCTTGCACCGCCTTGTGTGTGCAAAGCGCTATATCCCCTACCATCTGCCCCCCGCATGGGAACAGGAGATACTCCCCGGGCAGTAGATGGGGCACTTCAAGGGGCAGCGTATGGGGCAGTGCAAGGGCAGTTTATTGGGCGCAGGAAAAGGGTGGTGTAGTGGGTGCAACCTGGTGTCATACGAAGCACCAACCGCAAGCACTTGAGCATCAAACCTTCTATTGGTCAATGAAATACAGCCGTAATCATGAACATCCGACAACACAGGAACTCAGAGGACAAAATGCACAAACACACCGTTCAGCGCAGCAACCCATCAGTCCCTTCTCATGCCAACTGCAAGTCGACCTCTAATATTGAACATTCAATTATGATGCACATGAGACGCTTTTCACGAACACCCGTGTGTGACACTGGCCGTGGCAACAAGCGCAACACCTGTGACACGGGGTCCGAGGGCGGTCAACACGTGATTTCCAAACCTGAGAAGTGGAAGTGGAGGGGGGTCCTTGAAGTTGGGGTGAAGTAGAGGGGGTCCGCATGCAGGTCAACAAGGCGCACCAAACATGCAAAACCAAACATGCAAAGCCGGGCGGGCATACGCAGCAATGTCCGGCAGTTCGTTTCCCATACACCCGTATCCAGCCAAATGCATTTAGTTGTATGTACAATCTGTCAACGGGCCCCTCAGCTGCACGTTCACTTAGCCGTGTTTTGTGGGCCAAAACCTCGAGCCTACGTACCAAAAAACACTGGTGTTGTGACCTTCCGGCTGCAGGTTTGCGTTACGCTCACCGGCCAACTCAGTGCGCTTGCCGTCTTGTCTCGGGCGTGGAGAGGTCGGAGTAGAGGGGGGCGGGGGCTCTGGTCTCAAAGAGCCAGACCTTATTTTCCCCCATTGAAATTGGTTCCGAACGATTTTGTTGGAAAAAACTGGCGGTGGACCACATGTGCCTAAATTTGTGTGGAGTGACTGCTTTGGGCAATGTCAGCGTCCTGCGACGCGTTTGGTGCGCCTGGCGCTTGGAGCCTCGTCAAAGGGAGGGTGGGGGGGAGGGGTGGGGCTGGAAAACAGGCTCCAAGGCCCCCCCTCTCCGGAGCTGCAATGGACTGCGGGCCCTGCCACTAGACTCAGTAGTGCACCGTGGCCTTCCTGGAGGGGTTGGGACAGGTACCGTGTTGTTCGTTGTTGGGGGTGGGCTGCTCCCGCATCACCGTTGGTCCCGGTGCCCGTCGCGGGCACACCCCCACCGTAGACACCGCACACCCCGTGCCCAGGGCTCCCTCAGGGGGGGTGGGGGAGTTACTTGTGCCAGGCACTGCCTGGAGTGGCCCAGACTGCGTGACTTCGTGTGCTCCGTCGTCGTGGGCATTGGTGGGGGCTCCGGTTGTGTCCGCGGTGGCCTCCGGCAGAGGGGCATTGTGCGGAGGCCGTGCCACTGCCAAGGGCACACGGGCACAGGAGGCCCCTCGCAGCGGTCCATAGAGTGAGGCGGCGTCCTGGCCAATACGTGGGTTACAGGAGGAGGCAGCGGTGGCGCGGGTCACGAGGGTCAGTGTGGGCCAACGGGTGGGTAAAGCAAAGGCCGACCAGCCACAGGCCGGAAGGCAATACAAGTGCCCCAAGGGGGCAGGGATGCGTTAGAAGGGAAGGGACCTCAGAGGCGGCCCCAGCAGCGGTCAGACAGGCGGTTGGAGGAGGTTTCCAAAGCGGTTGGGGGCGGTTGCTGTCGGTTGCAAATGCCATTGCGTCAAGGAGACCCCAGCTGGGCATAGGCTGGGAGTGTTCAAGACAGTGGATAGGCTTGGAGTGTCATGGGTCCGCCCGAAAGACACCGGAAGCAAAGCAACGCATTCTCACTGCCCAGACAGCCACGTATGTCTATGGGAGAGCATCAGAGGCACGTACTGAAGGGAGGGGCACCAACTGGAGCCATCAGCAGCCCTGAAACACCATCCCCCAGCCCCGGATCACCGAAGCAACGTGGCCTACATGGGACCCGCCACCAATTTTGACGGGGGTTCGCCACCCCTACCCCCCCCCTGTCTGCCCCGTTCTGAGGATCAGGTGGTTAGAGGCCAGCCCCGGGTCACGCAGGTCATGGGCTTGAGGGGGGGGGGGGGGGTTGGCACAAGGCCTTGGTGGTTGGCTCTGTTAGCCTGTGGCGGCGCCTATTGGCCTCTCGCCTTTGAACCTTCTGCTATGACAAGCAGGCATCCGTACTACTGCGGGCATCCGCACTGCCGCGGGCATCCACCTTCCTGGGGGGGGGAATCCAGAATGCAACTTCTGCCCATGGCGTCCTCCCCTGACGGCCTGATTAGTGCCCGGTATGCGGTCATCACAAAGACCCCAGGCTGGGAGGTGCTCACCACCACCAGCAACGTGAATGTCACACAAGGCCATGGGTACTAGCTCACCAATGCGTGACTTGCTGGTAGTGCGTTTGTGGAGTGACTGCTTTGGGCAATGTCAGCGTCCTGCGACGCGTTTGGTGCGCCTGGCGCTTGGAGCCTCGTCAAAGGGAGGGTGGGGGGGAGGGGTGGGGCTGGAAAACAGGCTCCAAGGCCCCCCCTCTCCGGAGCTGCAATGGACTGCGGGCCCTGCCACTAGACTCAGTAGTGCACCGTGGCCTTCCTGGAGGGGTTGGGACAGGTACCGTGTTGTTCGTTGTTGGGGACGGGCTGCTCCCGCATCACCGTTGGTCCCGGTGCCCGTCGCGGGCACACCCCCACCGTAGACACCGCACACCCCGTGCCCAGGGCTCCCTCAGGGGGGGTGGGGGGGTTACTTGTGCCAGGCACTGCCTGGAGTGGCCCAGACTGCGTGACTTCGTGTGCTCCGTCGTCGTGGGCATTGGTGGGGGCTCCGGTTGTGTCCGCGGTGGCAGTAATATCTTCTGCGCTCTGCGCCATTCATGGCGATCCGGGGGGGGGTCCCCCCCCCCGCCCTCTTCGGGGGTGCCTGTCGGTCCTGCCAACCCCCTCTGCCCGCCCCCAGCGACCCCCCAACCGGTTCGTACCCGCCAGGCATTGCCTCCCGACCGCCGTTCCAGCCGCCGGTAACCGCCTTTGCAACCGCCGGCCCGGCGTGGGGGTGGCCTGGCAACAAGGGCTCACCCACACCCATACCCCCCCGCCCCCCTCCCCCCCCCGAGGGGGCGGCTTGGAACGAT
The DNA here is from genome assembly GCA_964036045.1 of Eutreptiella sp. 'Long Island Sound 2002'. Lineage (NCBI taxonomy): Eukaryota > Euglenozoa > Euglenophyceae > Eutreptiales > Eutreptiaceae > Eutreptiella > Eutreptiella sp. 'Long Island Sound 2002'. Next base: position 7,577,282 of record OZ038401.1, read on the forward strand.
GTATGGAACTGGAGACGCATCGAACAATGTGGGGGTTCCGCCCGCTGGACCAGAGATGTGGCCCAAAGAGGCTGCCCCCAGGGGCCCTCTCCGAATCGGCATCAGCGCTGACTCGAAAGGGTCCAATACGGCAACTGTCTGAAAATGGCCAAAAGGACCGAAAATATGAAATCCTGGAAATCCTCCGAGAAATGAGCAGTGCAATCCTGGAATTCGCTTGTTTGACGGGCTGGTTCCTGTCTGTGTACTTGGGAAGCATTTTGTGGCATCCCAGACTGAATGTTTGGTTTGGAGGCGTTGGGGGCAGCTCGGGCGTTTGCCTAACATTTCATGATCATAACAAACACCTCACGACTCCGAAGCCAAAAGGCCGATGCCTCTGTGCCTCTGCCCCCCCCGGTGGTCCCCGGCAGCCCAGGCCGGTGGTGCACCGTCACATCGCCCCTCTGCATCGCACCCGTCAACGCCGCGGGGTCAGGTAGGGTACATGGGCGAGCCCCAAGCCCCAGCATAAAACTACCCTTCTTCACCCTCGCAGCATCCCTTCCAGCGCGTGGGCTCACAGACACCCTAGCGCCTGGGACACTGCGGTCCTGCGTATGGCTTCAGCGGGATTCGAACCAAGCACCCCTAGTTCAGGCGTCGCGTGCATGACAGCTGAACTCCGCGACCTTGTGTTGCAACGCCGCGGGGCACCCGGTGTCACACGTGACATGAGTCCGCTACACCCCCCTTCAGCCCCCCCCCCCCCTCCCCCCCTCCCACACGGTCACAGGGTCGTGTGCTGCGCCCCGTCGGGGCTCAAGGAGCTCTGCACCCGCCGCTTCCAGCCCCGGATCTCGGCCTCCAGCGCCGCGTTCGGCACCAGGGCCGGCCCCATGGGCTGGTGCGTGATGGGGGACGTCTGCTTGCGCTCCAGCCACGCGCCGATGCGCTCGCGGTCGTACGTGTGCCCGTCCTCCGCGTCGACGGGGTCCACCATGATCTCCAGGGACAAGGGGTCCAGGTACTGCGAGGGAATGGCCCCGAGCTGCTCCTGCACGTGCCTCTTCAGCATCTGCGGGCCCCAGAGGCGTGCGGCATGCCACCTCCCACGACGTATTTTTCATCAAAATGAAAAAACAAACTCGGGCCACGGATGGAACTGAATTGCAGTGAAGGCTGCGTGTAGGCAGGCGCACCTGACCTTTGAGCCCCCCCCCCCCCCCCCCCGCACACAAGAGCCCCGGTGGATCAAGCAGAGACAGAAAATGCCGATCAGTGCCAAACAGTTGATCAGGGGCCCGAGAGGCGGGGGGCAGGACAACACGCGGAGGGTTGAGCCTCACGCGCACGGAAACGCGGTGAGGCATGTGGTGGATGACCGGATTGCGGGTGGGGCGTGGGCATCAAAGACCGTAGAACGACCCCCGCAACGACCAGCACAACCCCCCAGTGCACCAACGACTGGGCTCCGCCAACGCCGAAACCCTACCACACGGCACACCGGCAGCGGCCGACAGAACGCAGCGACCCGACGCAATATGCGAAGGGAAGAACTGGTGACTGTCCAGGGCCCCGTGAAGAAACAACAACCCGACGGAATGGGGGAACAGGGGGGGGGGGGGTGGCTGGGCGAGCCGGTCCAATCGGTGAGTCAGGGGTAGGTGCGCCTTTTTGAAGTGACTGGGGGGAGGGGGGGGGGGTGGCCCCATCACAGGGCCTACCCCCAAAAGGGCGTGGGGCGTGGGGGTCAGCCATGCACCTCCCCCCCTTTTGAGCCCCCCCCCCCCCCCCCCCGCAGAGGCGCACCGGTGAACACCCGCAACGCTTTCAGCCCAGCCCGGGAGGTCAGGGTCCGTACTGCTGCTGCGAGCACGGCCGTCCTCCAACCGCCGTCGGTTACGATTGGCTGGCACTCCTCTCCTGCCGCTCCCAATCGACCTCCAGCGACTCCGCCGCTGCAGACTGCCGGTCATCAACAGCGCGTGGCCATCACCATTCCCCGCGGTGACGTGACACTGCTGCTTGGTGCCGCGCGGCACGAAAACCACTCGCCGCTGTGTCGCCGGGCGTGCGCCTCCGCCCCCAGACCACTGGTCACGCCGACCGTAGGGCACCAGCTGCCGCGGGCTCCCGTCTGGCCGTCGTGCGCACAGTGCCCGCGGAGGTGCAGCCCCTCTCCAGGCCCCAAGTGGGCTTTGGCGACAACAAGGACCTTCGAAAACTCTGGAGCGGATTGAACAATCATAGCCCCCCCCCCCCCACTTTTTGAAAACGCCCCATTTTTGGAAACAGTTTGGTGCGCTGACCAGTTGGTCCATAATTTGGAAACACCTGACCCGAAACTTGGTGGACCCTTCCTCCATTGTTCATGCAACACATTTTCGACAATTGGTCACATCACATTGCCTTCGTTTGTGGTCTTGGGCTTGAACAATGTCTTCAAAGATAGTTGCTTGGAGGAGCAATGCCTTTTGAGCGGTAGTTGCGGGGCAGGCCCCGGTGGTTCCGGGGCTGGCCCCGACTGATCCGGGGCTGGCCCTGGTAGTTCCGATGGAGGAAAACAGAAGACCCGCAACACAACACCACACGCGCCCAACCCGTGGATATGGGAAACACCCCGTGTTTGGAAACCGTTCGTTGTCCCGACCGGTTGGCTATCTGTTTGGAAATATTTCCAAAAAGTGGGGGGGGGGGGTTACCCCCATCGCAACGCCCGGACAACCAAAGCCCCCGTCCACGAGTGGAGGACTGCCTCCTCAAAAGACGACCGCATACGTACACCCGGCAGTACCGCCCGGCATGCTCATGGACCCCCTGGACCCGGATTTCATAGTGGGAAAAAACGCACTTTATGAGAGGCAATATCAATTTGGGCTATTTTTCGTAGCCAAATTTTAGGTTCCAGAGCCCCCCCCCCCCCCCTCCTCTCTTCTAATACACCCCTGCCCCCCATCCACGAGTCGAGGACTTCCGCCTCAAAACACGAATGCGTACGCACACGCGGCAGTACCAAGCATCATGCCCGTTCAGCCTTCATGGAAGCCCCATCCCTTACGCACCGACAAGCAAGTCACACTGTCAGACAGGGCCGTAAAACACTGGGCTCTGCGCCGGGTGTTGTGCGGATTGGCTTCACTCGTGTTGCCTTAGCCCCCCGCCCCCTCTCCCCCCCTCATTTGGTCGTCGATCAACACTGCCCCACCGCTGCTGATCGTTGGAGAGTAACTGCCGGCGGACGGGGCCGGGCCCGGGGCCGGGGCAGAGCCGGTGGTCGGCGGCGTACGCCCGGCCTCTTCAGATCGATCGCCGCTGGGACCGCCGAGGGGGTGCGGGGGGACGTCTCAGATAAACAGGGGTCAGCGTTCCGCAGGCGGCGAGCGCGCTGACTCCCTGTCTGGCCGCGTACGTCCAGCACGTACAACACTGGGCTCTGCACCGAGCGTTGTGCGTGTTGGCCTCACTGGTCTCGGTCCGTTGAGCCACAGAACGATGGGGGGGTGGGGGTCTTTGTCTTGCGATCTCTGACTCCCCCTTTCGACGGTGCGCATTCCGACGCCGGGGGGGCACCGGGGGGCGAGGACCTGGTTTTGCAGGCGCTCCACGGGGCTGGCACTCGTGGAGGGGCCGACGGCCCAGTCATGGATCTCGAGGGACTTGGTGTGCAGGCTCTTCTTGAGGTCGTCCGGGATCAAGTGGGACTGGCTGCGCATCAGACTCTCCTGACAGACAGCGGCAGTCGCACGCGCGCACCCGTGCGGGTGTGTGTGGGGGTGTGTGTGCGGGCGTGTGTGGGGGGGGGGGGGCTGGGGGGGGGGGGCGTGGGTGCGGGTGTGTGCGGGTGTGTGGGGGCCTGTGCGTCTCTGTGTCTGTGTGTCTGTGCGTCTGTGTGTCCGTGTGTGTGTGCTCTGAAGTATTCATAAGCGGGGGGAGGGGGGGGACTGCAGGACAGGGGGTTGAAGAAGGAGGGCGGGACGATGGGAGGTAGCCCCAGCCCCAGCCCCAGTCGCAGCCCCAGCCCCAGACACAACCCCAGCCCCACGAATCAGCCCCCGCCCCCTCTCCGTCCGCGCCCCACGCCCCGTCCGCACCGCACACACACGGACCTGCAGCTGCAGCACGTGGTCCTGCGACGACGTGAGCTCCTGCATCCGCCGCGTGACCTCCCGCTGCGCGATGAGCGCCTCCAGCTCCTCCTCTGGGCCGGCGAAGCGGAGGCCGCACTGGGCCACGCGGTCCGCCGTTTGGTGGTGCACCGCGAACATCTGCGCGGCGGAGCGGGCCTCGTCCTGCAGACTGGACAGCAGCGCCTCCAGCCGCTCCACTTGGGCCTGCAACGCGTCGCGCGGCACCGGAAAGGGGGCCCCGCACCCCCGTCGCCCGTCGCCGGGCGGCGGCCGTTCCCCCGGGGGCTGGCAGAACTGCATTTGCGGCAGGCGACAAAACTTTGGAAAACCGTAGCGGCTGAGATTTTTTTATTTCTCCGCCGGTGCATGTCGTAGCAGACCACCCCAACTTGCAAAAACGTCGGTAAGTTTTTCTCTCTCAAGGGGACCGCTTTGGGCAAGGTTTTTTGACAAAGCACCCCACCAGACTAAAAGCATCCGGGCCACCCATTGTTACAGGTTCCGGCCCTCATGGGGTGCTAAATCTATAGGCTAAAAGTAGGGGCACAATTTGGAGATGTGTGACAATCCATGCCATTCTCCGGCACTCGGGCACCCATTCTGCGACCCAAATATCTCAAAACTGGTGGCGCCTACCCCCACTTCTACGACGTGCTCAGTGCGACCGCCTGCCGCCTGATCTAGCGGCTGTTGTTCAGTCGTTCCCTGTCCCTCCGGCCCCGCAAGCAACTCAACGCCCCGAAACAGGTCCAGCCAATACGCACAACGCTCGGTGCAGAGCCCAGTGTTGTACGTGCTGGACGTACACGGCCAGACAGGGAGTCAGCGCGCTCGCCGCCTGCGGAACGCTGACCCCTGTTTATCTGAGACGTCCCCCCGCACCCCCTCGGCGGTCCTGCCACCCGACCACCAGCGGCGATCGATCTGAAGAGGCCGGGCGTACGCCGCCGACCACCGGCTCCGCCCCGGCCCCGGCACCGGCCCCGTCTGTCGGCAAATACTCTCCAACGACGAGCAGTGACAGGCGGGGCAGTGTTGATCGACGACCGAATGAGGGGGGGGGGGGGAGGGAGGGGGCTCCTCTTCGGGAGGTATGGCCGCGGGCAGTGGGGGCAGTGGACAGGATGACGTACACCATGGCACACGCAGCGGGTGCCAAGAGTGCCGGAGCAAATTGGTGGTTGAGCACTGCGTTCCCTCTTTCGGACGAATCAGACGGGGGATGTGCCATTCGGCGCGGCATCGCATGGGACTGGGGGGGGGGGGGGGATTGGGGCATGGCCTGCCATTGCAGGGGCACTCCGGGGGGGGATATGCCACCCCATTAGACGCCCTCGGGGCGCCCTCTGGGCCCAAATGGCACAAATCAGAAGGGGGATCGATCCATTCCACGTGCACTGAAGTGCCCCTGAGCAGCACGCAGAGCACTGACGCGACTTGCGTGCCAGGCCTGCGTCCCGCAGCGCGGGGCAGACACAAACCGCGAGCCCTGCAACCGCAACGAAGCAACACGGCGAAGGCCCCAACGCGAGACCGCCCCTTTCGGGGCTGTCCACAGCGCGTGGGCAGGGCCTAGAGGGACGGCGTAGCATACCATAGCCTTCGGAGGGGGTCTGGCACCCCTGATTCTACCCCAGCGGCACTCTCAGACACCAACACCAGCCCCAACCCCTGCAACCGCCAGTAACCGCCCCCCAAACCGCTTTTCCCACTCCCCCTAACCGCTTTGCAACCGCTCCAGAATTCCCCCCCCCCTCTTCAAACAAATCCCTGGGTGCGGGGCGGTTGCGGCCGGTCGCGGGGTGTGTCGTGGGCCATTGCTCATGAGCCCCGGGCCATGACGGCAGGTTTTGAAGTGCCCCGCATGACCCCGGCCGCATGCCAGACTCACTCAGTTCAGCGCTTCACCGTTGTCCCGCAATCGCACGGCGTTTTGCCGAGCCGCTCTCGGAGCGCAAACCAGGCCACCCCCGAATGGTCACCGCTCTGACACGGCCATCGAAGGCTTCCTGGGCCGTCTGGGTCAGCTCGTCCCCGTCCCAAGGCCCCGATGAGACCCCCGCCCACATCAGAAAACTATTCGTCGGGGGGGGGGGGCGATGAACTTATTAAAGGGGCCCGAAATCTGAGGCCAATCTTGGGTACAGAAGCTTTTTTTTTGGCGTCTGACCCAGGGATACGTTAGAAGGGAAGGCATCTCAAAGGCAGTTCCAGAAGCGGTTTGGCAGGCGGTTGGAGGAGGTTGCCAAAGCGGTTTTGGGGGGGCGGTTACTGTCGGTTACAAGTGCCATTAAAGCTGGCACGTGCCGTCAAGGAAACCGTGGCTGGGCGTAGGCTGGGCGTCCTGAAGGGGTGGGGAGGGGGGTAGTACCTCCCCCCGCTTCCAATGCATCCCTGGTCTGACCCCCCCCCGCGCCACTAAGCAATGGCCTTGGGGGTGGGAGGGGTGCCCCTCCTTACAATCACCCCGTGCAAAGCACAGCCCTGCCCCAGACCCCACCCACCCGACGCCGCATCGGACCGGGCCCCGCGCGCGCGCGCGCGCCGCACCTGCGTCTTGCGGATGGCCTCGGCGTAGCCCCCGGGCTCGTCGTCCAGGCGCTCCAGCGCGGCGGCCTGGTGGCGGGCGAGGTCCTCCACCCGCTTCTTGGCCTCGACCAGCCGGGAATGCTTCTTGTGGACGTACTCCCCGTGGGCCACGTACCAGTCCCGGTACGCGCAGAACGCCTCCGCGTACAGGCCCCGCAGCAGCGCCCGCATGCGCCGCTGCGCCGCGGCGCACCACTCCCGCAGCCGCCCGTACGTGCCATCCAGCGCCTGCGGGGCAGTGCGGGCAGGGATGCGTTAGAAGGGAAAGAACCGGAGATGCAGCCTCAGAGGCGGTTAGGCAGGCGGTTGGAGGAGGTTGCCAAAGCGGTTGGGGGCGGTTACTGTCGGTTACAATGCCATTGAGGCTGGCACGTGCCATGAGGGAGACAGTGGCCGGGCATAAGCCGGGCGCCCTGGGAGAGGGGGGGGCTTCCAATGCATCCCTGAGTGCGGGAGGGGGGCCGAGGGGGGGGGGGGATGGCAGGTGCTTGTCTGTAATGGTGGGTGGCCAATGAAAACAAAACACGTGTTCTCAAGCAAAACGACAAACTTCGGTGGTTTACACTCGACTTAACGAAACGCATGGAGGACCTGCAGAGGGCAACCCGGCGCTACGCACACTAAAGCTTCCACTCATCCGGTCAAACGAGCCTCCACACGCAGTCAGTGCTGAATGCACCGGCGACCGCTGATTTTGATTAAGGACAGCCCTGGAGGTGGGACAGCCATTATTCGTCCGCCATTTCGCGAAAATCTTTCGACCGTTATCGAGCCCCCCACCCACCCCCCAAAACCACTGCTCTTGGGTGCCGGCGGTCCTAGTGACTGATTGACCGTTCTGATCAACCGAGCCCCCCCCCCCCCCCCCCCCGACCCCCCGCCGCCGCAAGAGAGAGACCTCTGTCGAATGAACGCACGTGGGGCGCACTGGCAGCGGGTCCCTCGATCCCAGACAGCCCCCCCCCCCCCCCCCCTGCCATGCCCTGGGCCCGCCCACTGTGGGAGCGGGCGCCCCCCGACGCCCAGGGCCGGGGGGTTACGGGGTCTATAAGAGCGCACAGTACCCCTGAGCTCAAGGAGGTTCCAGACATACACTTGTGGGGGGGGGGGGGGGCGTCAAGGGCGGTTGCAAAAGCGGTTACCAGAGGTTTGAAGAGCGGCTGGGAGTCAGTGCAGGGCTGACCGCCGCCCCTGAGGGTGGGGCGAGGGGGGGGGGGGGGGTGGCTTGGGTTGGCGGGCATTCAACTGCGGGGGGGGGGGGGGGGGATACAGCCCCCTGGCTAGACCCCCCATTCCCAAAAAAAAAGGCTCACTTGACGCCCCCCCCCCCCCCTAAATCCTACGGAGACTGACCCACGGGCCCGGAGGTGACCCGGACCCGAAATTCGATAAAAAATGAAAATGGAAGTTTTGGAATCAGGGCGTCGAGGGAGTTCAGAGAAGTCATCATTTGTCATGGATTCGGTAAAAAGAAAGAATTGACCATTTGCAATGCCCAAAAAAAAAATCGGCGCCTTTGGCACCAGAGTTCATAATAACTGATTAATGGTCCTGTCAATTGAGCCCTTTTCCCGAACCCCCCCCCAGTTTTGGGGGGCTCCATTGACACCCCCCGTGTGACATTCCGTCGGGTTGTTGTCTCTTTACGGGGCCCTGGACAGTCACCCGTTCTCCCCTTCGCTTGTTGCGTCGGGTCGCTGCGTTCTGACGGCCGCTGCGGCCGGTGCTCCTGCTGGTGTCGTTTCCGCGTTCGCGGAGCCCAGTCGTTGAGGTGCCGGGGCTGTGCTGGATGTGGCATGGTGTGCCGTTTGCGCGTCAGCGGTGCCCAGCAGTTGGCAGTATGCAGAGTCGTCGGGGATGCCATCGTGCTCCACCCCAGGCGGCCTGTGAGCCTTAAGATCGGCCCCCAAATCCAACCCCCCCCCCTTCCCCTGTTTTTGGGGGCTCCCTTGACCCCGAAGGAACTCTGGGCTATGTCGCGTGTGCACAAGAGGCAGGCAGTACAAAGCGCAGAAAGAAAATGGGCTCGTCAGTGGCCTGTAAGACCATAGGTACCTTTCTGTCACAGAACAAGAGACGCGAAGATGCCTGTGGGTGGGCCACAGAGATGAAAGCCGTGGGTCTGCAGCGGTACGCCAGTGGCCGACGCTAAGCTTTACCCACTGGACCTGTAAGTTCGACCTAACTTCTGAGTTCATAAGATTGGAAATGGAGATGGGCCCTCCCCCCGGGGGCTTAGCCCCAACGGAATTCGTGTTGAGGGGTTTAAAAGCGGCGTTAGCGCTGATAAAATAGGAAAATCGCGGCACCAGTCAGCACAGTGCGCGTTGCAGAGTCCTGCATGTGGCATGTGCCATGATGTGTATGCCTTCGTTGACCATATAGCATGGCATTGAAGCCAACGATGATGGTGAAAAAAGACTGTCTCCCGGGTGGAAGGCAGTTTATAAGTGATATGTTCCCTTGACCCCCCCCCCTCCCCCAAAAGTTGAAACCCCGACTTCCCCAATCGCAGGCCTTTGGGAGGGGGGGGGGGGGGGTGCCAACGACCTGCGTCAGCCCCTGATTCGCCGCCACGATCACGAGGGCCTGCCGCTGCAGCCGCTCCAGACGGCCGCGGTGCTGCGCGGCCTCGTCGTCAAAGCGCTGCCAGTAGGCGCGGTGGCGCTGGTGGGACAGGGCCGCGGCGAGCCGCGCCTGCACAACGGCCCGGCGCCGCTCCTTCAGCTCGATCAGCTGCCCGAACACGAGCTCCAGCCGCTCCCACGCCAGATCCGTGGCCCCGTCGATGTCCTCCAGCTCCGACAGCGCGTTGCGGTGCGCCTCCGCGTCCGCGTCGGCGGCCTGAGGCGGGGCCGCGAGGGGCGGGGGGTGGGGGATGGAAGTCCCGTCGCGCAGAGGGGGCTCCGGTTCTGGTGGTTCAGCAGGGCCCAGGGGGGTCCTTCAGAAAAAAAACGCAAACAAAAAGCCTTCGTAACGCCAACAGGAACCAACGTTCACGGGGAGCGCTCTTTAATTCCTGGCCATGGGACCTTCTCTACTTCAAAAGGTGGGCGGTTGGCGGTTGGCGGTTGGCGGTTGGTGCCGTTTGGCGGCGGGCGGTTTGGCTGCGCTTGGTGGATGGCGATTGGTGGTTGGTGGGGGTTGGCGGTTGGCGATTGCCGGTTGGTGGTCCCTGCAGGCGTCGGCGTTAGCCACAGCCGAAGTAGCCGACTAGCCGCAGGGGTGAAGGAAAATGGGGGAAATGGAAAAATGGTGGGGAAATTGGGGGAAATGGAGGAAAATGGAGAAATGGGGGGAAATTGGGGGAAATGGAGGAAAATGGAGAAATGGGGGGAAACGGGCAATTGTGAGAAATTGCCAAGTACCCGGTGGGAAATGTAGAAAAAATGTGTGAAATTCGTAGGAAATGGGAGGGAAATCGGAGAAAAATGGGACAACTTGGGACAAATCTAACATTTTGCCCTGTCCCATTTTCCCCATTTTTCCACAGCCTTGCCACCTTTCCCACACGTGCCTTTGATGAAACTTGTTGGCCGAACTCGCCGACTGGAACAATGGAACATTTCTGATGAGCCGACACTCGCCGATGTGTTGGCTAAGGCCGACGCTTGTCCCTGGAGGTGGTCCCCAAGGGCGGTCCCAACCAAAGAAAATTCAGGCTTCTCAAGGCCTCCCCTGCCACAGCGGCCCTGAGCTTCCTCCCGCCACCGTGGCAGGCTGCTGCCGCTCGTACCAGCGCGCACTGCGTCGAGGAGGCGTCAGGAGCCGGGGCGGGCGCCGCGGTGGCGGCCCGTGTTCTGTCTTCGAGTTGGCGGTTTTTGTTTTTGGTGAGGAGGGGGGCCCTGCTTCTGTGGTATGCGGGGTTCTGGTTCTGGAGCAGCCGGGCTGTGGGATGTAGGGGGGAGGGGGTTCCCTGAACACACGCACCACCCCGACGTCGGGCAGGGGGGGGGGGGGGCGTAGGTCAGCCGCAATACAGCCGACGCCTGAACGAGAGGTACCCAGTTCGAACCCCTGAACAAAGGCACGAGAGGTACCCAGTTCGAACCCCTGAACAAAGGCACGAGAGGTACCCAGTTCGAACCCCTGAACAAAGGCACGAGAGGTACCCAGTTCGAACCCCTGAACAAAGGCACGAGAGGTACCCAGTTCGAACCCCTGAACAAAGGCACGGGGCAGGCCTGTGCGCGGCGGAGGGGGGGAGACCACAGGATTGTGCGGGCGGCGGGTACGACGCGGTGACGGCCGCGGCGGGAGTGGGAAGGATGCGGATGGGGCGCGGCCGTCACCGTTTGGGGGGTGGGGGGCGTCGGGCGCGGGCCCGCGGTGTTCTTTGGACCAGCGGCGCCCTGTCACCGCCAGCGGTCCCCCGTCTGACCCGAATGCCCGGCCTTCTCCGACCGCCGGAGGCCGACCCCCCGACCCGCTGCACCGCCTGCGCCCCGGCGACAGGGACTTTAACTCGTCGGACGCCCGGCGCACAGTGGCCCTTTATGCCTCGCACTGCCCCTTCCGACGCAGGGGCGGGGGGGGGGGGGGGCACCAATGAGGCAGCACTACTTCTGCGGCTATAGAGGGGGCGGGCGCCGGGGGGAAGGGGGGGGGGGGAGGGGATGCGAATTGATACAAAACTGGTCACTACTCACCAAAATCGGCCAAACCCGTCAGAACTAGTGCAAACCGCTCAACAACGGCTCAAACTGACGGTTTCGGCCATTTGGACCATTCTTCACAGGGGGCGGGGGACGGGGGGTGGGATGAACCCCCGCCCCCGGCCCCTGTGGTCCAGGATACGGAAACGTCCCGATCTAATACGGCCCCCACGCCCACTGTAGCTTCGACAAGACCGTGGCTTGGACGTAGCACATGGAAATGGGAACTGTTGTGCTGGTGCAGGCAAAGGGTCAGGGTAATGCCCTCGGCCCCTCAAACGCACATTGGTGGGCACCGTTGGGCGAACAAGAACAACCCAAATGTCCCCCAGCCCACAAAGGTGACATTTTACCCCCAAAACCTGGGCTTATTTGGTTGCAGCAAAATTGGTACCGAAGTAAATGAGGGCCCAAATCAATACGGTCCCTCCGCCTATTGTGGCTTGGACAAGACCGTAGCTTGGCCAGAAAGTGACGATGGACGCCGCCCTCCAGAATCACTCTGGCACGACAAAACCGTAGTTTGGAGGGGGGGGGGGGGGCACGGTTTAGCGCTACGGGGGGGGGGGGGGGGTTGGGTTGGGTTGGGCTGGCGGCCTCATGCAGGAGCAGGCCCTCGGGTGTGGGCTTCCTTCCCTACCCCACCACGAGGCTGAACTACCTGACTGTCCGGTTCCAAGGCCGAGCGGACTATCGACAGCCACCAAACCCCACCGAAGCGCAGGTGGGCGGAAGATACCGTCGTCCTGTGTGTAGGCGCGTGCGTGGGCAGGGGTGTGGGCGGGGGCTGGGCCTTGCGCGTGGGGGGCAAGTGTGGCCTGGTGCTCCAGGCCCGGTGGGGCAGGCCGTGGGAGCCTGACGCTGAGCCCACCGGGGAGTAGTGGGCCAGGGCATCGCATCCTCCTGGTCGCAGAGACACGCTGCCCGCCCGTCCCACGACTGCGTATGCACGGGGACGGGTGTGCGCCGGGCACGACTGGGGGGGATCCGCGCTCCTTGACTGCCTGTAGGCACAGGTGGCGCCGCTGTACTAGCTGGGTCCCGCACTCCCACGGCCTGGGGCGCTGGTGGCAGGTGGAGGGGTCCCTGGGCGCGCTGAGCGCTTCCCTGCCCTGGGACCTGCCCGGGAAGGTTCCCGGGTGCGGCGCTGCTGCCCCGTTAGTCCTGGGGGCCCGTAGGGCACACCATCAGACTGGCCCCTCCAAGGGCGCTACGGGGGGGGGGAGCCTGGGCAGCTCTGCCTGACGCCCCCCTCCACCCAGATCAGAAAATCAAAGGGGCCCGATATTAAAGGTCGCTTTTAGGTACACAAACGTTTTTTTGGCCTCTGACCCCCCCCCCCCCCTCAGGTGTAGGCGAAATTCGCCACCAAGCCGTGCCCCGGGGGTTGGTGAACTTGGTCTAAACTGGCCAAAAATGGCCATTTAGGCCATTGTTACGGGGGAGGCGGAGGGGGAGCGGGGCGAAAATTGGCCAAAGTGGTCAAAACTGGCCACCACCACTCATGGGGGGTCCTTAAGGGGAAAAAAAAAGAAAAGCCTTCCTAACGCCAACATAAACCAACGCTCACGGGCACGCTCTCTGCTTCCTGGTCATGGGACCTTCTCTACTTCAAAGGTTGGCGGTTGGCGGCTGGCGGTTGGCGGTTGGTGCCCATTGGCGGTCGGCGTTTGGCGGTTGGCGGTTGGCGGCGGTTGGCGGCGGTTGGTGGTTGGCCGTTGGCGGTTGGCGGTTGGCAGCGGTTGGCAGTTGGCGGTTGGTGGTACCTGGGGGCGGTCTTTAACAAGGAAAAATTTCAGGCTTGTTAAGGATCCCCCTGTGCCGCACACCTGCTGCAGCGTCTGGGCCGTGCCCTGCAGCCGCTCCGTCATGGTCATCACGTCCCGCTCGCAGTGCCGCGCGAGCCGCACGTAATGCTGGCGCTGGTTCTGCAGGGCGACGTCGCTGGGGCAGGCGTCGGTGCACTGCCGCAGGAGCTCGGCCAGGACCTGCTGCCGCGTCTCGGCGGTGGCCACCTGCTCGGCCAAGATGGTGTACTTTGCCTTCCGCAGCTCCAGCTCCCGCATGATGCACACCTCCGCGTGGATGCGGGTGGGTGTTGGTGGAGGGGGGGTGGGGGAGAAGGGGGCTGGGGGGGGCAACGTCGAGGGGTGCGGATGGGAAAGGGAGGTGGGGTTGGTGGACATGTACAGCGAATGGCGGCACGCCAGGGCGGCGTGTGGAGGCAAGGGAGACCCAATATGCAGCAAAACGCATGACACATCAAGAAGGCACTGCACGGACAAGTCATGCTCGAAGCAGGCGGGCGCGGGATGGAGGGTTGCACGTAAGATACGGGCAACTGAGAAAGGTCGTTGTTTTGCGGGGCTTGAACTCAGTCCCAATGGAAAGCGGAAACGAAAGCGGAATGAAATACGGACGGCGCGGGAAGAATTCATTTGAGGCGGGGGAGCGAGTGCCATCAATGCTGCATGAGTATGCTGCCATCGTTGACCCTGGGCAACCCAAGGCGCAGGGACGCCCTCGACACTCTGAACACGTCGACGCATGCCCGCCCTTGTCCCACACACATTCATCACCGCGTCCATTCGTGGCGCTGACCGGGACACAGGGGCCCGACACAAAGCGGTCGCTGGAGCACCTGCGCGCGCCCACGAGCAGTCGCACCCGCGGCGGTTCGCGCAACAGCCGCGGGTGTCGTATTGAATGCGCGTCAGGGACACAGGGGCAGCAGTGGAATCCGAGAGGTGATGCAAGAGGCCAGGCCCGAGCCACGAGACCACAGGACCCGATCCACTTGGGGGGTCTTGAGGCGGGTGAAGCTTGGGGAATATGTCATCGCCCTCACCGCGGCTGCGGGTTCGGGGCTGTCGGCTTGGGGCCAATCTTCCCAGTCCGAAGCGGGCCTTATGGGCCCTTGGACTGCCTCTCTGGGGCAGCCAGGCAAAGGCGCACCTCACACACAGCCTACGCCCAGCCAATGTCCCCCTGACGGCAAGTGCCGGGCTCGATGGCATTTGTAACCGACAGTAACCGCCCACAACCGTTTTGGCAACCTCCTCCAACCGCCTGTCTGACCGCTTCTGGGGCCGCCTCTGCGGTCCCTCCCCTCCGAATGCATCCCTGGGCAGAGGAGACCGAAATATGTTTGGGGAAGGTACACCGGGATCTCGACGGAGCTGCCCCACTGCTACTGGCCACCCTGCGTGGGCCGGCCATCAACTACGCCCCTCCCCATTTGGGGAGGTGGGGGGCAACGCATATTCACACCGTTACGTCCGTTGGGCGGCGCAGGTCCCCGTGGCCGCATGAGGCCGCAGAGGCAACCGACGTACAGCGAAGCGTGCGGCAGCGATCGCCGGGTACTCGGCGTACGGGCACCCCCCGGCTGCCAGGCTGCAGGCGGGCGGGGCACACGCCTCCTCGTGCGGTCTCAATTGTGCTGTGCTGCGGTGCGGTGCCGGGGTGATGACTGGGGGACGGGCCTGTGCTGGGACGGCGGCAGAGGGGGTTGTGCGTAGAGGAGGGGGGGTGCTCTGATCTGTTTGCAGTCTGTGCCCGCGTAGCACCCGCCCTCAAACGGTTTCCCTCCCTCAAACACGACAGGCACAGACGGGCGCGTAGCTGAGGGTTCGAGGGGGGGGGGGGGGGGGGGTGGCACAAGGCCTCGGTATTCGGTTGTCTGCCTTTGGCGGTGCCTATTGGCCTCTCTCGCCGCTGCTCATTCTGACCCTCTGTGGGTCCGAACGTGTTTTGGTGGTGTCAACGGAGCCCCCGGATGGATTCAGGGGGGGAGGGGGTATGGCTATGGGTAATGGAGGGTGCCCGTACGCCGAGTACCCGGCGATCGCTGCCGCACGCTTCGCTGTACGTCGGTTGCCTCTGCGGCCTCATGCGGCCACGGGGACCACCGCCGCACAGCGGACGTAACGGTGTGAATATGCGTTGCCCCCCACCTCCCCAAATGGGGAGGGGCGTAGTTGATGGCCGGCCCACGCAGGGTGGCCAGTAGCAGTGGGGCAGCTCCGTCGAGATCCCGGTGTACCTTCCCCAAACATATTTCGGTCTCCTCTGCCCAGGGATGCATTCGGAGGGGAGGGACCCCAGAGGCCGCCCCAGAAGCGGTCAGGCAGGCGGTTGGAGGAGGTTGCCGAAGCGGTTGGGGGCGGTTACTGTCGGTTACAAATGCCATCGAGCCCGGCACTTGCCGTCAGGGGGACATTGGCTGGGCGTAGGCTGGGCGCCCTGGAGGAGGGGGGGGGGTGTACCTCCCCCCCTTCCAATGCATCCCTGCCTCTGCCCCTCTGACGGGGCCGTTCCTCTGCCCCTCTGCTTGGGCATTGAGGACGGCCCTGGTGGCCCCACATCCCACGACCTCCGAAACGCGGTCAATCGGGCATCCCCGCGCTCTGAGCACCCCACGACCTTTGCCACACCCTCCCCCCGTTTGAGCGGATCGCGTGCGCACCTCCATGTGCCCCACGTCCGCGCACTGGCGCCGGTCCGCCACCGCCTGGGCCAGGTCCCGCAGGCACTCCTGCAGCCGCGCCTCCGCCGGGCCCAGCTCCACGTCCAGGTCCTCGAGGCGGTAGATGCGCTGCACGACGCCGACCAAGGGCTGCGCCGCGCCGCTCAGCGCCGTGGCCGCCAACTTGTGCACGCTCAGGCTCTTGTCGAACTCCCGGAACGCCGCGATGAGCGCCGGGAGGTCGGGTCCGGCATCGGCCGCGGCACCGGCCCCGGCATCGGGTGCAGTGGCCACCGGCCCGCGCGCCGCGACCTGCCCTTCGGGGGCGCGTGCGGCGTCCGTGGGGGCCGCGGCCGGCGCGGCTTCGGCCTCGGACGCCATGCAGTCCTTGTAGGACGGCAGCGTGTTGTCGGCCCCGATGGGGACGCCGCGGTGGTGCAGGTTGTGGGAGGGGGGCGCGGTGCGGGTCAGGGACTGCAGCTGCTCCACCTGCGAGTTGAACGGCGTGTTTGGAGGAGAGGGTGCAATGAACAACCGAGGGACAACCTCTGGGCATCCGAGTTTAGGGACGGGCCTGCCCTTTGCAGCCGACGATTGGGCGTGGCCTCGCTCTGCATGCGTGATCCAGCTGGCGCTTCTGCCAGTGGACACCCGGTGGGTGGGTCAGCAGACGGTTGTTCCTGTGCTTGAGCGGACCTGACCTACCGGCAGGGCTGTATTAGAAGGGGGGGAGGGGGGGGGAAGGGGGGTTTGGCTGGGAACCCCCTCCTCCCAGGGTCCCCGCATGGTCCCCACCGAAGGCGGGCCAAAAGATTTTCTAAACCTCAAATCCCCTTGGCGCCAAAGCAAAATTGTGGCTGCCAGCCTCAAACATTGGAAGGGGAGGAGGAGGGGGGTCTAGGGGGTGGGGGGGGGGGGGGGAGGGGGTCTAGCTTCGAGGTGATTTCGTACTCTCCAAATGGCCACCCAGCCCCCAGGGAACTTGCCTTGGGTGTGCAAGTGTAATCTGTGGGAAGAAGGGGCTCAACAGGACCGTCGTGAAAGAAACAAAACCTGCCCGTTCAGTTTGAGCGGTCCAAAACCCCCAAGGCTGTGGAGCAAGAGCTTGCACGCGTCTGCAAGGGGATTCCAGCGTGTGCAACCCTGCCAGTGTCTCACAGCCCTCGTCGCTCTCAGTTCAATTTTGGGGGGGGGGGGGCGGAGCAGACCAAGATGAGGTGGCGTAGCCTGCTCACCGTATGGTACCCGAGATAAGTCTCGGGATTAAGGGTCAGAGCTGTCCCAGTTCTACGATGGTCCCACTGTCTGTGGTGCGGATCTGGCACATAGAGAGAGGATGAGCTGACTCTGATACCAGATGACGCAGAGGAAAACTGGCACGCCCAGCGGCTTACCGGTGTGCACATGAGGCGCAAAAGACTGTTGGCTGAAAACGACCGCCGGGTGCGTAGCATGGTGCCGCAAAGGGGGGACTGCATCGCTCTCAGTTCCCCTGAATCACAAGCTGCCGAGGCCCACTCACCAGAAGGCACTCAAGAAATATCTCGGGATCACGGATCAGAGCCGTCCAGTGCTACGACTGTCCCACAAGGCGATGTGGCAGCGGACATGACACGTCGTGAGGATAGGCTGCCATCGCTGTCAGTTCCCCTGAATCAGTGCTGCAGTCCATCCACCGAAGAATTCCGGTTCACACTGTGCCCTCCTTCATTATGGAACCTCTTACGAGCGCCTTACAAGCTTATGGATGCTGCTCGTGCATACGTTGCCACGATCCCTTCTTAACCTTATCCATTCACACTCAACGTCATGACCCTCATTGGGGCCACCAAAACTCCATTCCTTGGCGACGTCAGAGCTGGTAGCACATTCACCATCCGAACCACACCTCGTACCCCCCCCCCCCCCCCGTGTATAAGAGACCCCTGGGCTCAGGATCGTGTTGCCACTGTTCGGGCCACGGGCAGGAGGGGCCGGGGCGGAGGGGGGGGGGGGGGGGGGACCTGCCACGCGAGGGTCTCCGTGTCCCCCGGGGTCCTGGCGTGCAGGACGTCGAACTCGTGCGCGGTGTGCACCGCCAACTGACAGAGGCGGGGCAGGTCGACGAACACCCGGTCCCCGGGCCCCCCCAGCGCCTGCGTGACGGGCCACAGGTACGGGCTGCGGCTGAGGGGCAGCGGGCTGCGCGCCACCACCGACAGGGGCCGCGGCCCGGCGGTGGGCGACGCCGCGGGGGCGGCCCCGGCGCCGGGCGAGAGCGGCGGGCGCGGGGAGCCGCGCGGGCTCGACGGCGGGGGAGGGGTCGGGGACGGGGGCGCGGGCGAGGGGCAGGGGGAGGGGGTGCTGGGGCGGCGCGGCGGGGGCGGCGCCCAGCTGCAGGCCCCGGCCTGCGCCTGCGCCAGCCAGTGGTCGGCCGCGCGCGCGTACCGCGCGTCCGCCTCCCGCGCGCTCTGCACGTGGTTGCGCAGCGCGATGGCGCTCAGCATCGCCGCGTGGCTCTCGCGCAGGCACCGCGTGGGCTCGGTGGCGGCGTCCCCGGACCGGGACGTGGCCGAGTCCGCGTCGCCGTCGCCCGCCGCCGCGAGCCGCCCGTCGTCGGGGGGCGGCGTCGCCGGCGGCGGGAGCGGGAGCGGGCCCCCCGGCTCCGGGGAGAGGGCGCGGTCGCCGGGGATCTGATCGAGCTCGACCTCGTGAGGCGCTCCGTGCTGCTTGGCGAAGACCCCCCACTGCACGTCCTGCATGGCGGCGATGCCTCGGCCCCCGGTGATGCGGTCCAGGTGCGCCTGCAGCGTCCTCAGCGTGGCCGCCATGGCGTCCTCCCGCTGGCGGCCCTGGAAAGGCGGGTGAGCGAGGAGCGGCGGACTGAACGGCAGGCTCCCCACCCGCTCCGTAACCTCCGGACAGCAGTTGCGGCGGAACCCACTGTCCCGCACGCGCCTTCCTTGCGGGGCTGTCGTCGTTCCGGGGGGCGTTTCTGGACATCCGGGCACATGCTCGATCGTAAGTAAGCGTTCCCGCGACCACCCTGACAACCACCCTCCACCGGGGGATCTACGCCCCAAGGGCAAGAACAGCAGATTTTGACAGCAATCTTCGGCGTTTTTCGTGGGAAATATAGTTTTGTTGTAACTCGTTGTCTGGGTTTTTGGACGGAGTAGGAATCTGAGCAGTCCCGTGTCTGGGAACACAGTAGTTACTGCGGTCATCTCGGCCATCGGGAAAAACGGGTTCAAGATGGCCCACTTTTCGCACAGCGCACGGTGCACCCCCCCCCCCGCAGTGTTGTGCATGCGCCCGCCTCTGTGACAGCGCCACCACCAGCCTTTTGCAGACACCAGCAACCGCTTCTCCACTCTTGAATCCCAGCCGCCCACTGCGCCTTTGGATTCAGGGAACCACCACGCAACGAAGGGATCACCTTGCGACCCAGTGCCATGCTCTATCCAAAGAGAAGCAAAGAGAAACAAACCAGGGGAAAGGCTGCGCACCGCGCATGCACTGCGCTGTTGGATGAAATCTACCGCAAATGGTCCCCCATCAGAAGCCCTCAAAATAGCGTCCCTTCGAGGTCCTCCCAATATGGTTTCCTTGGCGGTCAGCGCAACCGTAACCGTCAGGGCGTTGGCGGCGTTTGGCGGTTCACCACCGCGGCTGGGCAGTAACTGCCGTCGGTTGGCCGGGAACGCCAGCTTGAGGCGGTGCTTTAGGTCGCTCCTGAGGAATTTGTTTTTTTTTCGATACTGTCCGGTACCATCGACAACTGTTTGAGACTGTTCCGGATCGTCAGACGCATTGTCTGAGACAGTACATTGTCGGTCCTACCACGTGCCCGCCGTCCTCCCACAGAGGGGGCATAGGTTCCGGGGTTAATCGACTGCGTATACAGTGTCCTCCCCGTGCGCCACCCCAGGTTAGGGCTAGGCTGTAGGCTGGAAGATATGGGGGAACTGTGTGCGCTGTGAAAGTTGACTCTGCGGGCAGGAGGGAGCAAACAGTTCCATCATGCGCTGAAGTACCCGGAAACAACGTGCAGAGCAATGCCCAACTTGCGTGACAGGCCTGCTTCCAGTAGCTCAAGCGAAAGCGAAACTGCGAACTTGCAACTGGCAGAAGACCGAACTTGGGAAGGAAGGCCTCGGCGTGAGACCACCCCTTCTGGTGCTATGCTACAGAACGTTTCGGTGCTATGTATGATTGCAGATTGAGCAACTGTCTGTACTTGGGACGCTGCAGCTGGCATTCCCGCGGCCATCCCCCTTACTGTGTACCGGCACTCTGACGTCGCTTCCAACGGCACCTATTCTCCTGAATGCAGTCGGTACTGGAGTGAGGCATCAGCCAAACAGCGGCTAATGACAGAACACTCAAAACGAATTGGAAGCAGAAATGAAAACGATGACCGCAATGAAGCGGGGGTTTCCATGCGACTTGGTGGGCGCGGGTGCACGGTGCGCGCCCTTTTGGGCAATTACAGCCCCCAAACGGACCCTCGGAGAAAAGGCACTGGACAGCAACGTTGGCACCAAGAAAACACCCGGGAAATGGGTGTCTCATCGGTCTCTTGTCGTCTGAATGGAATCAGGATGACCCTGATGGCACGTGTGACAGAATGTCAAGTCACAGGGGCATGCACACTGCAGTCCTCAGGGCCTGGAGGGTGACATGGGGGACCAGCTCAGCAACACAGCACCTCACGGGGCAACAACAAAGCAGAGCAATGGTGTCACGTAAATTATCTGAATAAAACAGCTGCACAGTGCGCGCACGGTGCATGCCGCTCCCTCTTGGCTCCTGAACAGAGAGGGGGGGGGGGGCAAAGTAGGGCACAGAGGAGCGCCGAGGGGCAGAAGGGGGGGATGCGATGGATGCATCAGCACCTCCTGGACCACCGCCCGGAGCCGCGCGTTCTCCCGCCGCAGCGCGTGCAGCTCCGCGCTCTGCTGCGTCCACTTGGCCTCCGCGGTCTGCAACTGATTCTCTAAGTTGGCGCGCATGCGGAGGGTCGGGAGGTGCGTCTCGAGGCCGGTCTGGGAGGCCAGACGGTGGGAGAGCCAGTCGTTGGAGGGACAGCCGTGCCGATACAACAGGCGGATGATGTCGTCGTTCTTGGTCAGGATGGCCAGGTGCATGGCGTTGGCCGGCTGGGCCCCCTGGGAGCGCAGCGCGAAGCGGATCTCATCCGGCAGGAGGGTGCAGGCGGTGGGGATGAAGAGGCCGTATTCCTCCGAGGGCACCTGCGACGCGATGGGCGGAGGTCGGGGCGAGAGCGGGTCGGAGGGGTTTGCAGACGGTGGCTGGGGGTTGGGAGAGGGTGCGAGGGGGTTGCGCGGGGGGTGGGGGGGGTTTCCAGAGGGTCAGGAGGGGAGGAGGGGGTTTGCTTGTGGCGCGTCGCCCCCCCCCCCAACCACACAAACACACAGGCACTCTGAGGACAGCTGGTGTGACTGTCTGCCTGTCTCTCTGTCGGTTGGCGCCCCACAACAGGGGCGGGCGGGGGGGGGGGGGGGGCGGTCATGATGCGACGCCGCCCCCCTCCCCCGGGGGCCTGCACCACAAACCCGTAGCACAAAAACTGCAGCAGCGCACGCCAAACACCGGTAGTGTCAGACCCATTGAAACATGATGGTACCATTGTGCGCGTGCCCTTTCAAGAGGCACTGCGTGAAACTTCTTTTTACAAGTCCAAACATTAGGCAACAACATGTCACACAATGGCTAAGTACTTGGTTGTACCATGGTTGTGTGTAAGTGTGTGAGCTGTACTATTTGTGAGGTTGAAGGCTTTTAATGTCCTGGCCGCTCTTGCGACGGGAGGGTCAGGGGTTGGCGGGTTACAGCCTGTGGCCTGCCCTATCCCTCGCCTGGCCCCCCGGTGTGTCGCGGCGCGGCGGAAGGACGTCCGCCTCTTGATTCCTGGACATGTTCAGTGGGCAATACTGGGACAGGCTCAGGATTGGAACATGAGGCGGAAGCGGACTGGCTGGCTTGGCTGGCTTGGACTTGACAGGCACTTTCAGTTGTTTTGGAATCTGCTCAGCCTTGCAAATGTCACAGGTAACGTATGACTTTCCATCAAACACATGACCCTGCCCCCCCCCCGCCCTCTCTGTCACACACGTGATCACTTCACATCACTCTTCCTGTGGCAAAACTACGGATATTGGCATAACGGTAGTTCAGAGAGGGTGGGAGGAGACAGGGTGGGAGGGGCTTGGCGGTTTCGGTTTGGGTTTAGAGGGGCTGTACACTATTGACATACCTCGTGGGTTGTCTCGCGTCTAGACGGTAGGGAGCGGCGGCCGTCGACGCTGGAGCTTGACCTCTCACCAAGGAGGCCCTTAGCTCCCACGTAGGTGTTGGCCGTGTCGCATGTTCCCTGTGCCCGCGCTCGCGTTCGCCCTGCATGGGCTGTGTGTGTGGGGGGGGGGGGGGGGGGGGCGGGGGTATGCATTGTTGCTGCCCCTGTTTTGGTGCCTCGCTCCGGGGGGCGTTTGCCTCCCGTCGGAGAGCCTGTGCCTCCTCCCTTGGAGAGGGGCTTGAAGGGAAACTTCGGCTGTACACAGTGTGTGTGGTGCCTGAGTTGCCAATCGAGTTTTGGACACTTATGGCGAAGAAGGCAATACCGTGTTCCTCGTGGATGACGCACGAACAAGATTCGTCTTTGTTTTTGTGTGAAAACGCTGCCTCTTGTGGCTTGTGCCTATTGTTGCCACGGCGAGAAGATCAGCAAAAGGGTCTTTCTGAGTGTCTATTCTTTTCCAACCCTATCACGGCATGATGTGACTCCAGAGTTGGTGCTTTGCTGCTTTGTGAGTTAGTTGTCCATGAGAAGTGGACGCATTCCTTCATCTCCTGGCGAACCATGATAGACTGCTTTGGATCCCCCCTTTTAGGATTTGCAGGGTCTGTCATACTCCTTATGGGACAAGGGTGGGAAGGGGTCTGGAGGGTTTGAGAGGGGGTTGGAGAGGGGACTGCACAGAGGAATGAGCGACCCATGGTTCGCAAGCGGAAGAGGGATGGCGGGACGTCCACTTGCACCTGATGAAACCGTCTCTCAAAGAACTGAGACGAGAAAGTGCAGGATCGGGACTGCAGGATCTGGGTCACCAAGGGCAACGACAGGGGGTCTGAGACGATGGCGGTGCACAGCCTTTGGTCTGCAGACACATCTGCATCCTTCATGAAGGCCAATCCCGCGCAGTGTGTCACATCGAGACAAGTGCTGGGCACATGCTGCAGAGACAAGGTGGGGGTTCGGATTGGCGTACTCAGCGGAACGGCATCCCTTATGCTGTGCCTGGACGCACCGACGGACAAACAGACCAATCAACCAGTGGCCCGGCCGGATGGACGGCCGGATGCGTCTGTTGGTCAGTTGGACAGTTGATCCGGCCGTTGATCCATCCATCCGTTCGCAAATTGGTTGGTCGGCAGTCGGTCTGTCTTTCTGTCTGTCTCTGCCCCCCTCCCCCCCCCCACTTCACTCCCACCCTCTCTCCCTCCCGTCACTTTTGTATGGCAGTCATGCATTTGGAGGGGAGCACCATGTGGTACAGAAGGGGTCAGGACCAGTAGGTGTACGTTTGCCCAGCGCATGCCCAGCGCGTTAGTTTTTTATCAATTATCCAAACGTTTACCCCGGTTTCACCCTCACTGTTTCAGGCTGAGGTTTGGGCTGCACTTGAGAACCAGAACTGGAACTGAAACTCGAACTTGAATTCCCATGAGGCATTCCATTACTCGGCACACAGACAAAATCAGAAGGGGGTTCTTAATCCTTGCCGTCTCAGCACGGGAACAAAATCAGAAATGGCTACTGAAATTTGTGGATTGTGAGTCCACATCCCCAACGAGAAATGGCTGCATGCACCCTGCCATCTTGGGGTTCCCAACGTGGGGAGGAATGGCTACATAACCTCTACCGTCTCGGAGGCCGGGTACTTTCACGAAGTAGGGTCAAGGTATGACCTCTCCCCTTCCGGTGGGTCCTTTAGGTAACTTACGACTCACCATGAAGGCATGGAATCAATCAATAGGAAGCGTGTCTTGGACATGTTGCTTACTAATATGTCCCTTTGGCTCAGCTAGTGCCCACATGCACCGTGCGCTAATGATTCTGATAGAAAAAAATTACGAAACCTCTCTTCAAGTGGTTCCTCAATATGCTGTATGCACACTAGAGCGCATTTGTGCTCAAAAAGCCTTTTTGAGGATGTTTGACAATGGTCATTTTGGACGTATCTTGAATGCGTGTATTTGAGCGCACTTGGGAGACACTTGGATGCCTTCTTTGGCGCCTTTACAACCTTCGGATGTCATCCAAGCTCTCTGAAGTGTCCTTGTTCGCTTCACTGATACTATATCATACCACGCTTTACAGAAATATTGTTGTATCATGGGTTTTATTGTGTGTTTGCATGTTGCAAAACTTCATAAATATTATCAAAGAGATTTTGATTGAAACTTTTTGCGTTTCTTAACCTGTGGGACATGAATCAACCAAAACCTAGATCATCTCTTTGCCAAACTCAATAGGTTCCAAACAGAATGTTGGTAGGGTTACTTTTTCCGTTTTTGGCAGTTTTGCGTGCTCACTTTTGGTCTTTCGTGGAACATGATATTGCATCAAACCAGGAAGATATGTTGGAAATATTGGTCCCTACTTTACATCCACATGCTTCGCCCTCTCCCATATATTTTCAAATGTTTCTAGCGGCGTTCTTAATACGCCCAAATTAAAAAAAAATCGGAAACTATTATACCCTTGTGTGTAGACGCCTTTTGAGCAGGCACCATTGGCGGCCATGTGAAGTCATGGGTATGTACATCCCATGTATGCATGAAAAACGTTATGGAATGGTGGTCAAATAGAGCAACAAAATGAAAAGCATGGAGAACATAGCGCAAGCATAGATAAGACCAACCCCGCACGTTCTTGCGGACCACCAAGAGGTATGGGTAGTCTTGATGCTTTTTTTTGGGGGGGGGTTTGCCCAGCGCGCACCCAGCGAGCTACTTTTGTATCAACTATCCCAACTTGACCCCAGATTTGACCTCCCCTAGAGGCCCCCCAAGTCGACCAGAGTGGACCGCAAACCTTCCCTACAAAGCACACTACATAGGGTGAAATGGAGAATTTCGACATCAATGTGTATTACTCATGTATTGCCTATTGTTTATTTGTTCCCCACCAGTGTGGGCATGTGTACATTCATCGCAATAATGCTCCTAGCACTCACCACAAGCTGTGATGGTGGAGCGCTTCCGACAACACAAGGCACACACAGCTGCCTCATCCTCTCCCTCATCTTGCGTGGCGGCCAAGTACAATGGCACAATGACATGAATCTAGCCTTCATTAGCGCCAAAGTGCCAAATTAGCGCCAAACGGGCCAATCCATATCCCCATCTGGAAAGGGGCCGGTCCATGGGGAAGTTCTTGCACTGCGTGCATACTGCGCACGTAGAGGCTGAGATGGGGAGGGTCCGTTTTCCAAAGTCACAATCCAATCTTTGGCGTGACCTCTTGACCGTTCAGTGGCCAAAATAAGCACTCTGTGGGTGATTTTGAGACATGGAGTGTGGAGACTCTTGTGCACAGGACCGAATGCATTTTGCACCATTGTTTGCTCAATAGAGCCCTTAGTAGATGGCGACATCCAAAACTTCGCACTGCGTGCACGGCATTCCCCATATCCCCAACCAGGCCATACCAAAAGCGTGGATTAGGGCTCCATACAAAAAGTGGCCCAAAAAGATGCCCAGCGCGCGGACGCTCCCCCTTTGGGTTCATCTCTCTACATCTGCAGGAGTGCTTCAGCAATCCCGGTGTATGCACTACCCCATAATTGTTGGCCATGTGTGTTTCCCCAAAAGGCTAGCTCGTCGTGAGCAAAGGTCGCTTAAGGCTTTGCTTCGTGCAAGATGTATCCTAAATGTTACAACATCCATACCTCCCACACCTAAGAAAGCATTCCACATCGAATTGGTATCCTTCAACACAGCTTCAAGCGGCAAAACCCACGTGGCCAAGTGCCGCCAAGCATTGAGGTGCGGTTGACAGTCCTACAAAGTATTGCCACACAATGTGTGGTGTGCGGCTGTTGCTGCCTAGTCAAGGCTGCGCTGGTGGTTACAGCAAAGAGTTGCCAAATATTGTGCTGCTTGGACAGTTTGAGTCAGTGGTGAAAGCTGCAAGAACTAACAGCAAGTGCTACGGCCCAGCCGACCCCAAAACCCCATTTCCACCACAAAGCACGGGTTGGTCCACAACAACCATGCGACTGCCGTGACTTGTGAGTTGGCTGCCACAACCACTTTGGCCTCTGCGATATGTGTGTGTTGATCCACAAACAGTCAGTGACCGCCACCAAATGTGAAAGCAGTATTCATAGGGGAACAATGTGACGACCACATCGCATGAGCTAGTCCATATTGGGGTTGGGGTGGGGGTAAGCACCCTAGAAATTCTAAACTAACAAATTCCCTAAAAAGAATTGGGACCCAACTAATCACCATTTTTTGAAAGATTGATTCATACAATCGCACAAATTTTAAGGATATATGAGCATTTGCTTGTCAACCACCATTACTTTCTCCACTAGACTTCTGTTTTTCACATTGAATCCTGCCGCAATTTTGTCCATCTCTTCTCATGCAGTGCTTCAATATTCGATCTCATGTGCCCACCACCATCCAAGCAGAATTGAAAGCCACCGAGGCTGCAGTTGTGCCCAACTGGCAGAAGGGGAAGAAGTCTGATGTGTGTGCCAAGAAAGCCAGACTGTATTGGTGTGAGTAGAGGATGAGGAGCTTGGCACCAATACCAAACACTTCATGGTGTAGGCAAATTTTGAGCTCAGTTCATAATGCCCCTTCCATGTATTTGTGACTATATTACGACTCTGCAATGTGTTCCCTCTAAGTGTTGTTGTCCCTCATGGCTGCACTGCTGTGATGTTTTCCTAGTGTAGTATACTTGATCACACAGGGCCAGGTCCATGGGGTTTGGCTGGACCGGCTGTGGTCGTAGTTTGGTGTACCACACAGGCATTACAGTAGAGTTAGTTGGCATTACAAAAGGGTCCTGTGTCAGCCACAGACATACCGTACACAATTGTGGGCCCTTTGCCACGAGCAGAATCTGTCCGCCGAAAATACCTCACTATTCATGAGATCCTGGAAGTGGTGACATTCAGCAATGCCTTTTTCAGGACAACAAAACGCCCCATGTTGCGGCAAGAAAACCAGATAGATGACATCTGCAGCTGCCGGCCCCAGAGTAGTGGTCCAATTGTTTGCAGGCTTTGCAGAAGGAACTTTGCTTCTATGTATAACCAGAGTGTGGGCATAGGAGCGTCCCCAGCAGCACACACCCCATCATACTTACCTGCCACAGCAGGTATCGGCAGGTGTCAAAAATTTTCGTGGCAGGTGTCAGCAGGTGTCAGGCAGTCTGGTAGAGGGTCCTTCCACCCTATAGTACCAGTAGCCCTGTGTCGGCATGCGTAGTGGGTTTGCTGCAGTACGAATCCTTATCACAATCCTGTTGTTTTTATGCCGATTGCAGATGTCGCACCACATCCCCAGACCTACTTCATAGCGGGACGCCCAGTCTTCCACTTGTACGGAAAAGTGCGCTGCACAGGAGACCCTGGGGATGCCTTCGAAGGAGCGAGCTTCTTGGACGGTGTCATATCTTTCTGTTGCTTCCTCTTCTGTGATCCCTTGGGAGGTGCCTGCGACGTGGGAGCTGCCTCTTGAGCCTCCGTAACCTGCGGTGTAGCTTCTGTATGTTGGGAGGAACTGCTTGCTGGCTGGTTATCCACCCGCTGGTCCCTCTGAAAAATGGAAAACATGATTCAAAGTGCCTGTGACACAATGCAACCAACAAAGTGCAATGACAGAGGGAAGAACACACTGACCCCTGCACACAGACACACCACACAAGTCACAAAAAAGGTCCGTCAGGTCTCGGCATGTGTCACAAAAAGTTTTGGCAGGTGTCGGCAGGTGTCATAAAAAGTTGTGGCAGGCGTTAGCGCCACCTGACCTCAACGTGAAGCGAAACGTAATGTACATAATCGATTCCGAGACGAAGTGGGGTTTCCTCTCTGCCTGCATGGTGACATCAGCAAACCCATCACCTGAGTCTCCAATAAAGGCTACCTCCAAGAGACGTGGGTCGGGAAAGAGAACAGTTACACAGCTGAGCTGCAAAGCCGGGGGCCCAGGCACTCTCTAGCCCAAAACTCCTGTATGCATCATAGTTGCCTACAAACACCCGGTTCCGTGGTGGCGTGGCAAGGGGTACATACCCTACGTAATAAGTAGTGAGACCAGCGATGGGATGGAAAACTGCCGCTCAACAATCAAGTCTGAAAAGCAGCCGCTCGCGGGGCGCACCTAGACATTCGCTCTCCCAACGGACGGTGCCCGATGGGACCGGCTTTGGGAACTGGCAGTCAGTGTCACGCCATCACACCAGAGGCAACCCGTGGACCCAAGCATTGCTGTCGCATCTGCGTCCGCTGGCCCGCCTTGTGTGAGCCGCGTCTCCGCCGGGATGACAACATCGAAGTCCCACTTGGAGACAACGTCCCAGTGGAGCCGCAGCGAGGGGACGTTGCCGACCGCCACCCGCAGCGGCCCCGGGTCGGGGGTGCACGGCCCCGCCGGCCAGCAGCATACCAGGGGGATTGGGGGGGGGGGGGGGGCATTTGCAGCCCACCCTGCCCCAAAAAGCGAGAAGCGACCGAAATGACTGAAATGAAGAGCAATAATAAATACCATCATTTACGCAGACATCGGCGCAGTGCTGCACCAATCATCGCTGAGGTCGTCAGATTGCTACCATTCAATGTCGTCCGTCGTGATCTTAAATGTGTTTTTGTACGTCTTTTGATCCGGAGACTTCATTCTCCGGAACGGCTCGTTGGGGGCATCGTGACTGGGGGTCACCCAAAGCGTCTCGAATTCATTGACAATCCAGAAGCTGCCGGACTGCCCCGAGGACCCGCTGTCGTCCCACATCTTCTTGGGCTGCTTGTTGGGGACCACCTCCAGCCAGCGCTTGGGCACGCAGCGCATGCAGTCCACCGAAGGCGGGTCCTCGCTCACGGTCGCCACCATCCCTACGGCCTGGTGCTTGCTGGAAGGGGGGACCGCCGCCCAGACGTAGAGGGGCTGCTTGCCCTCCTTCTTGCTCCACACGAGTCGGAAGCGCACCGGCCTTGGGCATGCCCGATCGATCAGCAGCGCCATGTGTTGGCTGTTGCCAAAGGGGCCCACTTCCCGGTCCGTGAACGAAAACAGCGACGGGTTCCGGCCCCAAGACTTCGGGTTCTGGTACTTGTCGGTGCAGTAGTGCCCGAGGCTGACCCTGCACTTGTTGGCTTGCCCCAGGATGGCGTTCCCTTCCAGATGTTTGGGGGCCCAAATGCTCACCTTGTTCCGGCTGCTGATGGTCCGGTTGTTCCAAACCTCGTCGTACGCATCCCACACCTTCACTCTGCAGTCGAACCTCGTGAGGGCCTCCGCTTTCAGTTCCGGCGTTTCCGCGACCGCCGCCGACTCGTCCAGACTCAACGACACATTCAGGGGCACAACGACGTCGTCGATGCTGCCGTGCTCCAGCGGCTCCAGCGGCTCCGCCGGGCTCTCCGGCGGACAGTCCTCATCCTCTCCCGCCCCAAAGTACTCCTCGAATTCCTCCAGAGCAATCACCCCATCCTTATCCGTGTCCATCACCTGGAACAGATCCCGGACCTCCTGCGTGCCGACCTTGCGCAGCCCGAGATAGACCAACCCGCGGTACAACTCGATCATCGTCAGGACCCCGTTGCACCCGGTGTCAAACATCCGGAACGCGTCGTGGGCCCACAGGCCGCGGGCGCACAGCAGCGTGCGGATGCGGGACTGCGTGGCCCGCTCCTTCAGCAGGTGGAAGCCGTCGGGGGTGGAGAACAGGACCGCCAGGGGGGTCTCCTCCGCGGCCGTGATCGGGCGGCGGCGGCAGGACTTCACCTGCTGGAACCAGCGGGACCGGGCGTCGCACGGCGTGTCCTGCAACGCCCGGAGCAGCAGGTGCAGCTGCTTCGTTGTGTACCAGAGGTCCGAGTTGATGAAGCGGTAGCACTGCGAGGCCGTGGTGCTTTGGAACGGGGACAGCGGGGCCGCCTTGGCAGCGAAGCCCCCGGAGCAGTCCAGGATCGCCTGCGAGCAGCCCAGGGTCCGCAGGGCGACGGCGGCCCGCGCCCCGTCCAGGAGGCTCTCCGTCTGGCGCATGTGGATGGCCCCGCGGAGGGACTCGGCCTCGTCCAGCGACAGCGCCACGAAATGGCGGCCGGTCTGCATCCGGTAGAAGACGTGGTTCTGGATGGCGGAGCGGAAGGCGTCGAAGGTCAGCAGCGTGCCGTCGGCCGTGGGGGTGGGGGGCGGGTGGGTCTTCTGGTGCTGCAGCATGAACTCAATCATCTCCTCCATCCCCTTCTTGTCCAGGTGGTAGTCGATGGCATCCAACAACGGCTTCAGCTCCCGCACGCCGATGCCGCCGTCGGAGTTCACGTCGAACATGTCGAAGGCCTCCCGGAGGAGCGCCAACTGTATTTCGGTGAGCTCCACCGCCTCCGCCTGGGGCTCCACAACCGCCAGTTTCTCGTAGTCCGGGACCCACTCCATCACGATGATGACGTTCTTGAGCCTCTGACACTTCCCCGTGTTGGTATAATACCCCCTGCTCTGCAGCGTGTACGGGGGGAAGCTGACGGGGGCCGAGTTTTTGACCCGCCGGGTGTACGCCACAAACTCGGAACAGCCAGAAAAGCCCTGTGTCCCGGCCGACAGGTCCTCCGCCAGACTCGCGAGGCGCCAACTTGAGGGCCGTTCCTGGGGGCGGAAGTAAGGCTGCTTGGCGCACTCCTCGGCAATCTCCACCTCCTTCTCATGCTCATCCACGTTCTCTTTCTGATGCTCGTCCTCCTGCTCTTTCTCCTGCTCTTGCTCCTGGACCTGCTCTGATTCGAAGGCATGCTGCATAGCAGTGTCGTGTGTGCTGGCCCCCTCGTGTGCCTCTGTCTCCTCCGCTGAGAGCCCGGATATGATATCGTCGGCGACAGCGAGCAGCTGCGACTCCCTGCCGCCCTCGTCCGCGGAGTGGGCGGTGAGGAACTGTTCGTGCTGCTGCTTCATCGCGCGGAGCCTTTCGCTGTACGGCGGAGTGCAGGGCACCGAGTTCTCCACGGCATGGGACACCCGCTCCCGGAACACGTCGATGCACTGTTCCATATCGCCGCTGTGCCCGGCAGTGAAGGCCACGGACTGGTTGCTTTTGAGCGCATGGAACGCGACCTTGCGCCACAGCTGCTGCAGGTTCTGCTGCGCGAGGAGGTCCGCCTGGACCTTCTCGGTCCGCATGGTGTTGACCACCAGCCAGGCCACCACGTCCCACAGCTGCCGCTTGTGCTGCTCGGCCGCAGACAGAGCGGCGGCCTCCCGCTCGCGCTGCTCAACTGACACCCCCGCGCCGGCGGCGGTGTGCACGCGAATGAGCTCCGCAACCTCCGGGATGACCAGGAGCGTGAGGCGCTGGCCGGCCGTGAGGCCGCGCATGCGGTACGCGCCCTGCGCGAAGTCGCGGAAGGTCATGTCCTTCCCCAGCGTCACCGCCGCGTGCGCCATGATGGCCTGTTTGATGTCCATCCCGGTCGTGTGCACCTGGTCGTAGAACGTGAAGCGCCGGTGCCATGGCAGACCGCATTGGGAGAGTTTGCAGATGCGGAGCCCCTTCCGGAGCAGCACCTGCTGCTTGTCCTCCGCGTCCAGGAACACGACGCCCTCCATGTCCGGCAGCCCGTGCGTCAGCAGGTACCGCGCCACCTGCTCATTGGACATCCCCGTGATCAGCGCCCCCGTGTCGATCAGCGCGTGGAACCGGCCCGCCGTCGCCACGAACCGCAGCACCGACTCCGCGGACCACGGGGCCGCGACCCGCGCGGCCGCCACGATCTCCGGGTCCGTCAGGACGTTGAGCATGCGGGCGTCGTCGCCCCGCGCGTACTCGCAGTGGCCCAGGGTGCGGGGCAGCAGGTCGCTGGGCGTCCCCGAGAAGGCGAGGCGGACGTTGAACAGCATGTCGCCGCCCAGGTCCTGTCCGGAGGCGGACAGCTGGATCCCGGAGTGAGCGAGCGTCGCGGGGAACACGAGCTCGTGCAGGTACGTCTCGATGGCGGCCGGCAGCCGCGCCAGCAGCGGGTACAGCACCTCCACGTGCTCCGGGTCCCGCAGGTCCACGAGGTGCAGAGGCCAGAGGTCGTCGGTGTCGTCGCTCGCCCCGGGGGTGCGCGCGACCTTGCGGGCCGTGCCGCGCACGTGGCCCCCCGCCTCCTCCACCCACTCGACGTAGATTTTGCTCGCGCGGCGCGCGGCGTACGGCCCCTGCTCGGACTGCAACACCCCCTGCAGCCAATGCATCACGGCCTTGAAGTCGGTCTCGCGCAGGCCCTCGTAGCGGTACGCCAGCACCGTCATGCCGATGAGCACGTCCGGGTGGCTGAACTCACTGGCACGGGTCGGCACGTCCTTCCCCATGAACGGCACCGCCATGAGCCGCCGCGACTGCGGCATTCCTGCGCGGGGCTTGGCACCCCCGTCGCCTTCCTCGGGCCCCGAGTCGCCCCGAGTCGCGGCGTCCCGGCGCTCCTGCGCCAGCGCTTTCTGCAGGTCCAGAGGCGTTAGTAGCCCGTACTGCACGCGGTTCACGCGGGCGGCCACGTGAGGCAGCAGCGAGCGTAGCCACGTGTTGGCCAAGTTGAGCATCCGCATGTCATCGTCGGAGGCCTCGCGCAGCAGCAGCTCCGTCACATCGGCACCCAAAGTCTCGGGGTTGGTCTGCAGATACGTCAGGACAGTTTCGTCATCTGCGCCGCCCAAATGCCGCGCGCGCAGCCACAGCAGCGCCCACTTCGCCAGCAGCGGGCGGAGCTCCGTGTCGTAGAGGTCGGGGCTGAGAATGACCAAATGGGGGACCGTCTGCAGGCGCTTGCTTTGGACGCCGCCCTCAATGACGCGCTTCAGGTCCGCGAGGATTCGTGCGGCCTCTGCACTGTTCTTGAACTGCCGGACGCTGGGGCCGACACTGCCGCTGTGGTACAGCAGCGCATCGACGAGATGGAACACGAGGCCCCATCGCAGGCCCGTCGGGCTGCCGTTACGGTCACGCGTGAAGTCCAGAGGCTCTTTGATGCCGAGGGGCCAGTGCAGCTCGCTCTTCAGCGGATGGAGAATCAGGTCGACTTCGTCGAGAATCAGGGCACCGCGTTTGAAGAGGCTGAAGAGATCTGCGAGGCACTGGGACTGCGTCTTGTACTGCTCCAGTTGCTCGGAGCTCAATGTGACCTGCGGCCCTTCGGCCTTGTCCGCCTTCTGCCAGAAAAGCCGAATTCGCACGGGGGCGCCGGCGGTCGATGCATTTTTGTGGAGGTCGACTGAGTGCAGCATCTCCAGGAACTTGAGCACAAGTGACTTGGCGGCCGTGGGCTGCGCACACACGACGGCGCGCTGCGCCGCCGCCTGCTTGAACTTGTGGACGAGGCCCTCGGTGACGTTGGTGTAGCGATCGAATTGGAGGGTGTAGACGGGCTTGCGGATGACGGCAGAGAAGCGCTCGCGCATGATCTGCCGCGAGAACTCCAGCAGCGCGTGCGGCACCACCTGCGTCACGAGGCGCTCCCCGTCGCCCAGGATCAGTGCGAGCAATGGCCCAACGACCGTCGTCTTGCCAGCGCCCATGATCATCTGGTGACACAGGTAGCCAGGCTCTGCCACCGCGTCCTTGAACTTCCTGATCAAGTCCACCTGCGCTTTGCGCAGTACAATGTCGCCGTTAAACTCAAAAAGCAAAAATCGGGGATCCAACGACGTCCCTCTTGCGTCGGTGGTCGTGTAATGCCGCCCGGCCGCGATGTTCTGCGCCAGCGCATTCGCGTCGGCCACAAGCGCCCGGGCCGCGTCCGGTGAGCCTTCGCCGCTCCGTTGCAGTTTGCGCAACAACCCCCGCGCCGCGAGCAAACAGCGCCGCGTCTGCCCCATTCGGTTGACCACCAGCATGGCCCAGGCCGTGGCGTTCTGCAGCTGCGCCGCCGTAGCGCCGTCCAGGAACGGATTCCAGCGCCGCAGGTCCGCGGCGCCGGACGTCGACAACAGCGACGCCACCAAACTCTCGAAGTCGACCGACGGCCGCGCCCCGCACTTGCGCAGCAGCAGAAACCCCAGCGTCCGCTGCCGCATGCGCTCCGTAGTGCCGAGACCCGTGGCGTTGCCGGTCTCGTACAGCCACGCCTTAGCGCTCTGCAGGAACCGCTCATCGGCCGCGTGGAGGTCCTCGAGCGCGCGCAATAACGCCTGCAGCTTCCGCACCGCAGCCCGCGCGGCCGGGCCCTCAGGAGCCTCCACCGCCGCCACCGCGGCATCTTCCAAGAGGAACAGGAGCTGCGGCTGAGTACTCGCGGCCTCGTCTTCCGCGTACCCCTTGACGTTGCTGGCAAGCCGCTCCGCGATGGCGCGCGCGGCGGGGGGGCGCGCGACGCGGTGGTGCTCGATGCTAAACGGCAGGTTTGCAGCGACGGGGGCCAGGCCTCGCTGCTGTCGCGTGCGCTTCACGATGTAGTCTGTCAGCCCCAAAGGCGTCATCGGTACGTCACCGAGAGCCTGAGCGGTTTCGGGCGAAAGCGCGAGGCCCGGCTCTTTGAAAGGCGCAAGGCAGTGAGTGTCGGAGGCGCAGTCGGACAGCATGGGTACCGTCCAGCTTCGGCTTTGGAAGTACGCCTCGGACAAGCAGACCTGGTCCGGCGCAGGGCTCTGGCTAACAAGATCGCGGGTTGCGGGGTCCAGCCATTGAATGTCAGCCTTGCGTTTGTTGAGCACTTTGGCGCACTCGTGCAGCAGTTTGGGGACCTCCTGCTGCCCAGGCAAGAACACCCCGATCTTGAGTTGCCGCCTGTCTTCCAGCGCCGGCATGCCCTTGGCGAGGTCCGGGTTGCGGGACAAGATGCGCAGCGCCGACAGGTACGGCCCGGTCTTCTGCAGCTCCGACGCGGGGAAGAGGCGGAGCAGCAAGGCCCCCCAGTTGTGGGGCACGTCCCCGGGCAGGAGCTTGAGGGGCAGCACGCCGGTCAAGAGCTCGTACACAAAAAGGAAGCCGTTGGAGCGGTTGAGCCCCAGGCGGTCCTGCTGCATCATCGTCTCGAGGTAGTCCACTGCGCTGGTGCCCACCAACTTCGCGAACTCCGGGCGCTCGTACTGCATGAACGAGAAGGAGGAGAACAGGTCCGGGCGGTAGTCCAGGACGGACTCGTCCTCGATCAGGTCCACGTCGTCCAGTCGGGGCGCGGCGGGGCCCGTGGCCTCCAGCGCCTGCGACACCTCCGCGCCCCGCGCGTAGGCCGCCAGGACGTACAGGCGGTTGCGGAAGGCGGGGTGCGGGGCGACGGCCTGCAGGATGCGGGTCTCCTCGGGCACCGTCAGGCGGCAGGCGGCCGACACGAACGCCCGCTTCCTGCAGTACTGGGCCATCTCGGCGGCCATGTCCCAGGGGCACGCCATGACGCTGTTGTCGCCCATCATGGCCAAGGACAGCTTCAGACGGCACGCGTGGGCGTCGGGGTGGAAGTCCGTCTGCAGGCAGGCGAGCTGGTCCCAGATCTGCTGCTCCTCCGGCGTCAGCGGCGTGTCGCTGACCGTGGCGGGCGCCATCTGGAAGACCGCCTCGTACTGCCGGTTCAGGAACCGCAGCAGCAGAAGGTACAGCGAGGCCGCGAAGTTGGGGGTGAATAGGAAGGCCCCGGACAAGTGGATGGGGTAGAGGTAGTGCCGCATGTCGCCCAGGCGCCGGCTCCAGCCGTCGTTGGTGTGGTCGAAGATGACGTGGGACCCGAACAGCGACAGGGGCTGCAGGGAGGGGCACTGCCCCGTGAGCACCTCCACGCGGCCGGGCACGCCGCTGGCCGCGACGAGCGCGAAGTAGTCGCCCTGGTCCGTCTGCAGCAGCAGGGCCGAGCCGAGCCCCTCGATGAGCGCCACCACGTCCGCGGGGCGGTCGTTGGTGATGAAGAGCGAGGGGTGGTCCGTGCAGTAGAGGCGCCGGGTGACCGCCCCGGCGGCCGTCGTCGCCTGCCGCGCCTCGA
The DNA here is from genome assembly GCA_964036045.1 of Eutreptiella sp. 'Long Island Sound 2002'. Lineage (NCBI taxonomy): Eukaryota > Euglenozoa > Euglenophyceae > Eutreptiales > Eutreptiaceae > Eutreptiella > Eutreptiella sp. 'Long Island Sound 2002'. Next base: position 7,613,286 of record OZ038401.1, read on the forward strand.
ACGTGAGGTTCAGGAGCGGGAGCTCGACGACGTCGATGGTGGAGGGCCCGGCAGCGGAGCCCTCGGCGCACGCGGCCCACACCAGCACGTCCGCGAGGCTGGACAGGCGCAGCAGCAGCTTCGCGAGCTGCCGCAGCTCCGTCCCCGGGGCGCTGTGCAGCAGGTTCAGGAGCTGCATGCGGGGCTGCGAGGCGTCCTCCGGCGCCGTCAGGCCCCACCCCTTCACGGGGTCGCCCTCCCCCGGGTCCTGCAGCTGCACCCGCTGCACCGTCGCGTGCGCCGCGTGGCAGCCCAGGCCCTGGGGGTCCGCCGGGCCCTCGGGCGACACGGTCACGAGCAGCCGCGTGGGGGTGACGCTCGGGCCGGTGCTGTAGCCCACGAGGGACTGGTCGGGGGCCTGCCAGAACTCGTACTGCTGCAGCAGCGCGTGCGGCAGCAGCCCCGCGAGGAGCCGGGGGGGCACGTACAGCTGGCGGCCGAGCTCCGCGAGGAGGCTGCGGATGATGACCAGCGAGGCCGCGGGCGCGTGGCGGAGCCGGGGGTTGCCGGCGGTGACGCTCGGGACCTCCAGACGGCTGTGCTGCGCGTGGTACGGGTCCAGCCCCACGCGGGTGGGGCTCGGGGTGTGCAGGGCCCACTCCGCGTCGGAGGTGTAGACGAGGCTGCGGTAGTAATACCGGCCGTGCTCCACCCACTGGTACACGTGGATGACCGGGGGGTCGCGCAGCACCACCACCTCCTGCAGCGCCCCCGGCCCCTCGGCCGCGCCCCCCGTCGCGTGCTCCGCCTCCGACGGCACGACCGCGAACAGGTTCGCGTACGGCCGGGCGGAGCAGTCGTCGGGGGGGAGGTACAGCGCGCAGCCCTGGAGCAGCGCGGGCATGTGGGGCGTGAGGGTGTCCCGCACCCAGGCCTCGCCGCTGTGGAGGCCCCCGGGGTACGACCGCGAGTGCGGGCACTGGATCGGCCGCGCGTCCGGGGTCCAGAGCTGCACGTCGTGCCGCTCGGTGATGAGGCGCACCCAGCGCCGCGCGTCGGTGCTCGCGACCTCCGCGCACGGGACGCTGTGCGTGGGGCCGACGCGGCCGAAGCGGTCCACGAAGTCGGGGAAGGCGTTGGCCCAGTCATCGACGACCTGGACCTTGTTCTGCCGCAGGGTGAACGTCCCCAGCTGCACGTTGATCTCGGTGTCGGCCGCGTTCGTGGTCGTCTCCAGCAGCCAATCGCGGAAGGCCTCCGCCTTCCGGGGCTCGAAGCCCTCCGGGCCCGGCGGGTCCCGCTGCTCCGTGTCCGGCACGAAGCGGCCCTCGCAGCCGTGCCGCCGGAGGGACGTCCAGTGCCGCGAGGCGGTCCCGCCGAGGTCCGCCCCCTGCGGCTGCGACGTGGTGACCGCGCGCACGACGTACTCCATCACGCGGTCGGCGGCGTCGGGGTGGGCCTGCAGCCACTCGTACATGCGGCTCTTGTGCGTCTGGAAGAGGCTGAAGAGCTCCATGTCCGGGATGCCCAAGGGGCTGCTGGCGTGCAGGTCCAGCCCGCGCTTCTCGGGAGCGCGCGACTTCACCTCCGTGTCGAAGTGGTGGTGCAGGTTCAAGTAGCACTGGGCCGTCAGCAGCGAGCGCACCGCGGCCTCCCCGAGCTCCTCCTCCTCCAGATTGCGGTGCAGGAACGCGAGGTGCGCGTGCAGCGCGCAGGCGTCGTCCGTGCGCCTCTGCCGCAGCGCGCGCCGGAGCCAGTTCTGCAGCATATCTGCCACGGGCCCGTGGAGCTGAGCACGCAGCCGCCGCTGCGCCTCAGACAGGCGCGCGGCAGTGTCGGCGGCCACCTGCAGCCCCCGCACGTATGTGGCCCACGTGTTCTGGCACGTCGCCTCGTCGCGCGCCATCCACGCGTCATTGCGAATCAGGAACAGCAGGAAGTCCTCGACTCGGACCGCCAGGCGAATGACGTACAATACGACGGCGCAGCTCTCCGGCAGATACTTCCCCGCATCCCGCTCCAGTACGTTGTCCAGCATGACCTCAATCGCCGACAGCGTGGCGTCCGGCGACTTCAGCAGCTCGTTGAACAGGAGCCCGCACGGGGTCGCGAGGTGCGCGCGCGACCTCGCCGGAATGTGCGTCGGCAGCTCTTTGTCTGCCAGGCCCTGCCACAGCGCCGGCTCAAACAGAGCCGCATCAAGCACCTCCTGCAGCGCCTCGACGCCCAGCGCTTTGATGCGAATCTTGTCCGTGAACAGTTGCAGCAGCAGCGGGATCCGGACGTAGGGTGCGGTCAGGTACTGCAGCACGAGCTCCGCGTCGCTCGGGTGGAGGGTGCCGTCAAAATCCGGGAGCTCCTGCAGGTACAGCACGTCCTCTTCGTTCTCCACCAGATCGCGGGCGAGGTAGCTGGGGTCTGCGCTACTCGGGGGCGCGCGCGCGACCTGCTTCTTGCCCCATCCAAACACGTCCAGTCGTCCGAGGTCAAGCTTCCCAAAGAAGCTCTTCTTGCTCTGCCCGAGGGACTGCCCCGGGTCCCCGGTGTACGAGACGCACTGAAGCTTCGTCCCGAAGCCCGTGACCTCGAACCGCCGGCCCTCCTTGTCCTTGTCCTTGCCCGCGTATGTCCAGCTCAGCGCTGCCTCCGTCGGCAGCCACGCCCGGAGATCCGGGAGCCCCTCCGTCGAGGGGGCCTGCATTGCCTTGAACATGAAGACCAGGTCACGGAAGTACCCGAGCTCGGGGTACAGGTCCAGGAACCACGGCACCTCCCCCGAGAGGTACAGGGGCAGCGTTGCAGCGTCGTGCGCCAGCCCCATCTGCAGGCACACCTGCGTCAGCAGCCTTCGTTCCCCCTCCCCCATGGCCATGGACTCCTCGAATTTGAACAGAACATGCTCGTCCACCACGGCCCCGGTACGCGCCTGCGACTCAAAGTAATCCAGTACAGTCGCGCGCGCCGCGGCGAGCGCCGGGGTGCTCATTGCCAAGGTCTCACTGACAACCGCAAAGTGCCCAATGCTGAATCCGAAGGGCAGCACGGGCCCCGCGGCGGCGCCGCTGTAGTGCAGCGCAAGCTGCGACGGGATATCGGTCGCCACAAGGCGCATCGCCGCGTCCGCGACCGCGAGGATGCACCCCATGGTGACGAGGCGCGCGGCGTCGAAGGAGCGGGTGACCCTCAGCGAGAACACGGCGGCGAGGAAGTGCCGGCAGACCTGGTTGAGGAGCCGGAGGATGTCGGTCTGGGTCTCGTAGCGGATGCCCTGGGACGCCCAGAAGCACTTGTGGGGGCGCTGGGGGTGGTCGAACGGCAGCGGGACGGGAAGGACTTCGGTGAACAGGTTCTGGATGAGCGCGGCGCGGATGCAGAACGTGTCTTTGATGATGTCGCTCTGGGACGCCAGGATGGTGCACACGTGCACGCAGTGCCGGAGGCTGTTGGCCACGTCGTTGAAGGTCCGGACCCGCGCCTGGACGCTGGTGATGGCGCACGGGAGCACGATGCGCGGCGGCAGCGGCGTCCCGGCCAAAGCCTCCACGTCCACCTCCTTTCGGAAGCACCCGAACAACGGAAAGCGCTGTGTCTGCGGCGACAGGCCGCTCTCGGGGGAGAGGGGAAGTGCCGGGGGCTCCGCCGAGGCCGTGATGGTCTCCGATCGGATCTCGACGGCGTGGAGGCGGTCCTCGACCTGCGCGATGCACTGCGCAATTTCCGCGGCCTGGCCCCCGACGAGGGGCGCGGCCGGGGGCGAGGGGCCCTCCTCGACGTCCAGCAGCCGCGCCGCGCTGCGCGCCAGGCCCTTGCAGGCGAGGCGGATCAGGAACGCGTCGGCCGTGCGGATGAGGCGGGCCTGCGCCAGCTCAGCGGAGGCGGCCCGCATCAGCGCCCACTGCACGAGCACCTCCGTGTGCGCCGCGTGCGCGCCGGGCCTGCCGGCCATCTGGACGATGTAGCGGACCGCGTGCACCGCCGACAGCCAATAGGAGGTGTCCCCCCCGAACGGGGCGGGGGCCCAGTGGTCGGTGTCCGGGCGCACATTGGCCCCCAGCGGCTTGTGGTTGAGGTACGGCAGCAGCACGTTGTACAGGGCCCGGGGGCCGTTGTTGTTGGAGGGGAACACCAGCATCTTGTACAAGAAGAACCAGAAGGAGCTGTCCGTCAGGCGCTCGCGGGGGATGTCCTCGACCACCAGCGGCATGTTGTACGCGTCCTGCACCGCCGCCTCCCGCGCCTCCGGCCGCACCGCGTGGTACCCCAGGCCCTCGCCGAAGTTGAACACGGCCAGGCTGAACGCGGCCTCGGAGACCCGCCGCAGGACCAGCAGCAGCGCGTGGCTGTTGGTCACGGCCGTGGCGTCCTCCGTGGCGTACTGCCACCCCGCGGGCAGCAGGACCATCTCCCCCACGAGGAGGCCGCTGACGCGGTCCACGAGGTGCTGCAGGAACGTGACCAGCTGCGAGGCCCGTTCGGAGAGGAGCGGGGTCATGACGCTGGTCACCAACTTGGAGACGTCCGAGACCTTGTCGGCCTCGCCCATGATCTTGTCCATCAGCCCCGCCTTCGGGACGTGGCCGCACAGCGCCTCGCAGTGCGCGACGCTCGCGCGCGCGACCCCCATGGCCTCCGCCATGTCGGCGGACACGCTCAGCTCCGCGGCGTCCCGGACGACGGCCTCCAGAGCCCGGCTGAGGCTCTTGAGGGTGGCGCGCAGGATCTGGAGGGAGCCGCCTTCGGGCGGGGGGCGGTACGGCTGGTGCTCGGGCGGGGGCAGGTATGGGTCCACGAAGGCGTCGATGAAGGCGGGGGACTGCCAGACCTTGTCGTCGTCTGCGGGCCTCTGCCCAAACCAGGGAAACGAGGGGCCAGTGACGGGCCTGGCCTCGACCACGAACCGGAAGCCCTCGATCTCTTCGCACTCTTTGATCGCCTCCCGCAGGACCTTGACCCACGTGTCCCGCTCGCGGGCGTTGGAGGCCTTCAACTCGAAGACCCGCGCCAGTTTGGGGCCGTAGATGCGGAACTGCAGGGCGTTCCCGGCCACCGTCTCCACGTCACCGCCCGCCAGATCCCATGTGCCCAGGACTTCTTTGCGGGGGCCCGCGCTGTACGTGGCGGATTTGCTGTACACCGTGACCCACCGCTTCTGATAGCCATTGAGCAGACCTTGCACACCCAACTTGTACAGGTACCCCTCGTACAAGACCTTCTGATTGCTGTCTGAGGCCATGCAAGTCAATGCTGCTGCAAGTGGTGGGCGACAAAAATAGACACTCAGAAAAGTGGTTTGGCGCATACAGTTCCAAAAAGCGCACAAAAGAAAAAGAATTGTGGTGCCCACTTCCCCCCCCTTCTTTTGACCTGGATTTTTTTGCATTTTGGGTGAGGGGAGAGCGGGCAAGAGCAGTATGAAGCCCAAGCCCTAGTGATCGTGCTGGTGCACAAAATGTGTGTGTGGGTAGGGCAGGTGCCCAGAGACCACAGACATCTCGGCAGGCCAGAGGGACCACCCACAAAAAAAGGAGGGTCCCTCACACTACCCCCGAGACTAGGACTCCCCGGGGGGCGGGGGAACGGTCACTTTTGGCAATTTGAGCTACGTTCCCTCCGGGGTGTTGGGGGGACCGTCCAGCGCCATTGAGCTCCTAACCCATGGCTATTGCAATGGCTATTGTAAAATGATTTCCTTCCTCGAATTCCCAGCGCAGGTTTGTAGAAGCATCAGGGCATGCCTTCTTTCGGGTCACAGCGCACATCAAGCATGCATTATGCATCATACTTGATGGTTCATTCATGCACATCATTTGATCTCAATTGACGGAAGATCCGCTTCTCACGCCCACCTCACCAGGTCAAGCCCACCGAATACATACTGACTTGTGCTCCAATACTACCCCCCCCCCCTTGCACCCCCCCCCCCCCTTGCAATTGGCCCCCCACCGAGGAGACCGTCACTTGGCCCGAATAGAATTCGGGGGGGGGGGGGGGCGTCACTTGGTGACCGTCTCCTCTCCCCCCCCCCCCCGGGAGACCGTCTCGCTAGAGGGGGAGATTGCAAAGGGGGGGGCGGGGCACCCTCCCCCCCCTTGCGATTCTCGGAACCCCCCTGCCCCCCTTCTTTTGACCTGGATTTTTTTGCATTTTGGGTGAGGGGAGAGCGGGCAAGAGCAGTATGAAGCCCAAGCCCTAGTGATCGTGCTGGTGCACAAAATGTGTGTGTGGGCAGGGCAGGTGCCCAGAGACCACAGACATCTCGGCAGGCCAGAGGGACCACCCACAAAAAAAGGAGGGTCCCTCACATTACCCCCGAGACTAGGACAGCTCCCTGACCTCTAGGCTACATGTTGACACTGTTGCCTGCGTGCAACAGTCGTGATGTGGACTTTTCTTCTCTTTCTTTGGGATGGGTTCTCGTGTCCTTTGCCGGGTTACTTTCACTGTCTTGGAGTGAAAAGGTTCCAACCGTATGTATGGAAAAAGCAGTTTCCAAAACGCTTGATGGAAAAAAGGGGGGGAAACTGGATTTACTAGATTTTCCTCACGAAGGCAGTGGAATCAAACAAAGCAACTTGTAAAAAAACTGAAAAGAACTTGTTGGCATTGATGTTTTCGGCCAACGAAGCGAAACCAAAGGTTCCTGAGTAGTTGAGGTGGGGTTGTTCTGCGATCAAAGATAACTCTGCTATTACCAGGGACACTTGCCAACAGTGGGGCACCCTTGCTGCAAGAGTGGTACTAAACATGAGCGCCTGCGGCATACATTTGTGTCTGCATGTGAAGAGGGGTCAACGCTAACGGAGGACACCAGCAGAGAAAGAACAAGAGAGCACAAGACAACCACCGGTTACCAGAAGAAATGTCAAAGCAATGCACCCCCCCAGCAAGTTGCAGGGGTGGGGGTATTTTAAAAGGGGGGGGGGGTATGAGGGGTATATTGTCACAACATCCCCTATCCCGCTCGTCCCCCTACTCGCCATACTTGGGAAATTGGGCCTGCTTGGCGAGGTTTCAGCCCAAAACTTGGTTACCCCCCATTTTGAAGCTGCCAGTCAAGTTAAAGAGAGGGGGGGGGCGGGGGTCACAAATCTAAAAAAAAAAAAATGGAATATCAGAACCAACATGCCGCCAAAGTACCCCAGGCGCTTTCTCACAGCCGCATTGATCTTACAACATCCAGCGATGTAATTTTGGTCGCTGCAGCATGTTGTGGCGTGCTGCAAAACCCCGACCACTGGGCTCCAAATATCAGCCGCCGCGGCATGCCGCAGCATGCTGCAGCTTGCTACGGCATGGTGCTCACCATTGGTCCGTGCCTCCAACAAGCCAGAAATTAGTTGTGGGCGGACTTGTGTCGGCAACAAATCTACTCCTGCTCCTGACGGACATAAGTTTCTGAACGCAGGGGCGGGGGGGAGGCGGGGGCTCCGGACACTCACTAATGCCCTCCATAGTACGGGCACAGGCACGTTTTGCCTGTGTCCACCCCCCACACAAGTCCCGATCTGTGACAGAACACCGAAACATAGGGCACAGGCACGTTTTGCAGAGCACAATGCAACCTCAACAGCACGCAATAGCTCATCGAGGAGTCAACTGCGACAGTACAGAACGGGGAACGCAATACCCCACGCCCCGGGCCCTGCCCTGCAATTTATGTTCTGTCCTCAGTCTGATGACCTGCAAAGCAGCCGTCACTGAGTCCAGTTTGCGTGCGCATTGGGTAAACGGTGTGCTCGGGGGCGGGGGGGGGGGGGGGGGAGAGCATTCAAGCCCCAAAAAGGTCTTCCAAAAAGGTCAAAAAGGTTTTCCAGGCCCCAAAAAGATGCCTTTAGACCCGCCCCCTTCCAAAGGAGCTACCATGACAGCAGCCCGAACACAATGCCCAGCCCCGGTGCCCTGCCACTAGCGGTGGTATCCGCTTAAACCCCGTCCCCCCGCAAAACAGCTTTGGGGAAGTAGCCCCGCACCAATGACTGGCCGCACCACCTCGTGTTTGGCAGCGACAACAGATGTCCAAAGGAAAGACACATCAGAGGGATCGGAATCAGAACGTGAAGGGCCCGAACTGGAATCGGCATCAACCTCTAGAACTGGGATCAGCTGCTGGTAGAGCGAGTGCTGGGGGGATGGAGCTGGGGATGAGGAGGGGGCGACACGGGTGGAGCGAGCAAGCAATGGCACAAACCTTGCCACATCCACCCCCGCCCCCCTTGTAATCCCCCACACACCCCTTAATGTCAGGCCGGTCCCCCCGACGGGGGGGGGGGGATTGCACCACACAATGGAAGCACTGCAGCAGTTCCAATATAATCAGAACAAAATTTTTCTTCGGCGCCTTCAGTGCCTAGTATTTCCGATGCTTTTTTGTCAAAGTCACGGCCCCCCCCCTCAGGGGGGGGGGTTGCAAAGGGGGGGGGGGGGATTACTTTTTTTTTTTGGCTCAGACCAAGATGAGCTGGCATAGCCTGCTCACTTCACAGTACTCGAGGTAACCCCTTGGGATCAAGGTTCAGAGCTGTCCAGTGCTACGATGACCCCACAAATGACTGTGGTAGCGGATCTGACACGTAGTGAGGATGAGCTGAGTCTGAAACCACGTTATGCAGTGGGAGACTGCCACGCCCGTAGGCTTCCCAGTGTGCATGAGGCACAATGACTGTAGGCTGAAGAAGACAGCGGAGTGAAGATTGAAGGCCGAGGTGAATCAGCAGGTTGCATGTCATTGCAAAGGGGGGGGTGATTACAAAGGGGCGCGGGGGGGCGTTCCCAAAGCGGGAGGAACGACTGCCCCCCCCCCCCCCCCCCACTGCAAGACGACCAGTCCAAAACCGACCTGGAGAGGGGGGGGGGGGGGGGTCGTCCAGGGACCGGGCCCAGCCCCTCAGCCTTCCGACTGATAAATTGGCACCACGAACGAGTCTATCGCAGGAGCCCCTGTCCCAAGAACCCCCGCCCCCCGCCCCCACTCCGGGCGTCCGGGTGGTCGGAGCCCCACCACCACCAGCACCCGCACGCCCCGGGGCACAGCGGCGGACCATGCGCCCCCATACTCACCCACACTCAATACATCCTCCCCTCAGTCCATCCCGCCGGACGCCCCTTGGGAAAGGCCCCAGGCACGTCCCCTCCGGTTTTCTCTGCCCAGCCCCCCCCCCCCCCCCCCCGCGTCGACGTGTGCTCTCAGAGGCAACAGCCACGCAGCATCCCGCGTTTGGCCGCCGGCTGGTGCCTTGTGCCTTCGCGCACCTCATACAACTCCTCCCATGCAATCGCCAATCCCTCGTGCAACACAATGCGGGGAGGGGGAGACCTCGGGAAGGTGGCGAGGCCCGATTCACAGATGGCACTGGAGGTGGCTCTCGATATCACGGAGCAGAGCTGTCGAGTTTCGCTTCGCAAAAAGCAAAAAAAATTGGAGGGGTTCAGGCCATGGCACGCGGCCGAGGCCGACTCACCAAAAGGCACTCAAGAAATCTCTCGGGATCACGGATGAGTGCGGTCCGATGCTACGACTGTCCCACAAGGCGGTGTGAAACTGAGGCTGAGAGAAACAAACAGTGCGCCAAACACAGGGAGACAGACGAGTGGTCGCACATCGCTTCTCTGCAATCGGTAACAAATTACAACCAGATCCCAGAGTTTTTTTGGGGGGGGGGCTCAGACCAAGATGAGCTGGCGTAGCCCGCTCACTTCACAGTACTCGAGGTAACCCCTCGGGATCAAGGTTCAGAGCTGCCCAGTGCTACGATGACCCCACAAATGACTGCGGTAGCGGATCTGACACAAAGTGAGAGGATTAGCTGAGTCTGAAACCAGGTGATGCAGTGGGAGACTGCCACGCCCACCAACCAGATCCCAGATTCATATGGTCCCGACAGCTACTGCGCTTTGATCTCTGGGGGAAATGGGGCGGAGGGGGGGCGTACAACCCACATCACAGTGGTGTACAACATGATGTGCACGGCATCGGCTGCGTGGAGAGTCAAGACCGACACTAAGGATGTGAGAACTGCCATCTCAAGAAGAATGTTTTCGGGGACCAGACCCGGGGAAGGTGACAATGCCCTCTTACCAGATGCTGCTCGAGAACACCTCGGAATCAATCGAACATCAGCTGTCCGGCCTACGGCAGGTACGAGTCCCCCCAAAAAAGGGTTGTAACGGGGACATTAGAGGTCGTGCGGGCGAGCTGAACCCGACACAACGAAACCCAGCGGAGGTGCCGTGCCCGTCCCGGATCGCAATCCACGGGAATACTGTTTTTCTTTTTTGGCTCAGACTAAGATGAGCTGGCGTAGCCTGCTCACTTCACAGTACTCGAGGTAACCCCTTGGAATCAAGGTTCAGAGCTGTCCAGTGCTACGATGACCCCACAAATGACTGCGGTAGCGGATCTGACACAAAGTGAGAGGATTTGCTGAGTCTGAAACCAGGTTATGCAGTGGGAGACTGCCACGCCCGTAGGCCTCCCAGTGTGCATGAGGCACAATGACTGTAGGCTGAAGAAGACAGCGGTGTGAAGATCGCAATCCACGGGAATACTGTACAACGTGTGCGCCGCGTCAGCTCCGGACGGAAAAGCGTGTTCGGAGCCAAGCGAGGGCCCCGAGGAGTGCCATCCCAAGAGGACGGTGACCACGCCACGCAGCGCTCCCTGCCGGACCCGGCACTGCGCTGAGGAGCACTGCGGTCCCGGTGGGGGCGGTGCGACGGGGATGGGACCACAGGACATGGCTCACGGCCCATATGCAGAGGCGAGGGTTCCCGAGCTGCCCCCTTTACGGGGCCGCAGCCACTGCCCACACACACACACACGCAATGAGAATCGCAAACCAGAACAGACCAAGTCAAGCGGTGGAAGAAAACTCCTCCGGAGCTGCAGGGCAGCCCCAGATGTCTTTCGGTCTGTTAATAAAGAATGGCAAAGCGCAGTCCTGGACTTTCGGAGACAGAGCACCCCTGTTCCCTTGCCTGCCCACCCTTCGGATTGTACTTCACAACAGACCAAGAAAAACCTCCAGAGGAGGAGCTCGTGTTCATGACTGCCCAAACCTTATGATCCTGTGTTGGGTGCAACCACCCAACCGCGCGCATGCACACACACACACACACACACACACACACATGCACACACACTTGTGCAGGAACCAAACGATAAGACCACTGTTGCTTAGCACGAGCACTGCGGATCGGATGGCACCCAGAACACCTCGTCAGGCCAGTGAGCAATCAAAACAGCACAAAGCAGGGCAAAGCATTGAAGCTGTCATGAAGTCATAAGGCTAGGCGCCTTTCTGCAGTGATACGGGAAACAGGGTACGGGAATGTTTGGAATCATCCGCGAGGAGTCACAGGCAAAGTATCTAGCACCCTGATCGTGTATCACTGACCTGGGAGGGGAGGAGAATGACACTGGACGTCGCAGCAGTCCTTTCATGCCGCACACACGCACACACACACACACACACAATGCGAATACGTCCAGCGCCCACACGCAAAACCCCTGAGGATGGCTCCACACACACACGCACGTTGAGAACCGCGAGACAAGAACGGAGCAAAGAAAAGCGGTTGGAGAGCCTCCTCAGGACCTGCAGACGTCTTTCGGTCTGCCGAAGAAAGCACAGTGCACAGTGCAATGCTTCGCAGGCGGACTGCTCTTCGCCGGACCTCAACAAACCCACGGAGGAGTTCGTGTCCTAAGTGACCCCTGCCATGCTGACTTATGGGAAACCGTGTTAGGGGCGTCCACCCAACTACACCCGCACAAGAAAAGCCGCATTGCAATGTGCGCTGGGAGTTATGGCTTGGTGCAGGCCCGGAGGAGGTGAATCTCAGCGCACCACACACACACACACACACAATGAGAACCGCAAACAAGAACAGAGCAAGAAAAGCGGTGAAAGCAACACACACACACACACACGGCGAGAACAACGGTAAGTGCACGACAGATGGCGGGAACAACGCCTCCTGTTGGGCTGGCAAGGGCGTGCTTTGCGCGCATCCGGAGAAGACCCTCCCTCCCGGTCCATGCACCCTTTACCGCCCCCCCCTGTGCCCCACCAAGGCCTTGTGCCAAACCCCCCCCCCTGTGCCCAGTAGGAGTGTCAGGAAAAGTGCTGCAGAACTAGCGCTTGGCTCTTGCGCAAGGCGGTCCCTGGGCACGGGAGGGGCTGGGTATGCTGGCCTGCACACCTAGACAACCACACAATAGGCACCCAGTGGCAGGGCAGTCATCCGCATACCCCAAAATACCATCCCCCAGCCCCAAAATCACAGACCACAATTTGATCTTCGCGCACCACCAGAAACTGGAACCGCCAAATTCCAACGGTTGTGGGAACCGGCCAGACTTGTCAGGTCCTGCACGCTGTGCGTACGGGGATCGGCTTAGAGACCGGGGCGAGCCAGGCCCGCTGCCCGAATTCCTGTCTTTTCCAAAAAGTGGGAACAACGCCTTGTGGCGTTCTGACAAGGGCATTACTCTCGTAAGGGGCGGGGGGGGGGGCGGGGGGGGGGGGGGGTACAATGAACACCTCCTCCATCGTCTAAGCACTGATCGGGGCCCAGAAATTGGCGGGAACAACGCCAACGTGCGAGTGGACACGGTTGTCGTTGGAGCACTGGAGGCCAGCCACACGTGACCCGAGAACTCCCCCATTACCTCTCTGGCTTTGGCAGTTCAGGGGCAGCGTCACAAGCTGAGCTCGCCAGTGTGTGCTCAGCGTCCGCAAACATCGAGTACATCGAGTACCAGTCCAAAGGCGCAGCAATGCGCACCAACCGACCCTGAACGACAACCGACGACGGTTGGCGGTTGGTTGCCACGTCACAGTGAAAGGGCGCAAACATCACGGAGCCCATGCGACACGAACCCACACCTCACGCTAGCGTTCGGTTGGACAGGCAGTTACGGACATCCCAAAGAGTCAGACCAGGCGCGAAATGGACGCACCCCAACTGAAAACCGGACACCCACGGACACAAGCCCCCGTTGGTTTGCCAAATGCCCAGGCGGCGGCGGCGGCCTCATGCCAGTCCACAACACACTCTTGGGTGCTGGCAATGAGGGGCACTACCGCGGCACTTTTCAAGGCGATGATCCCGGGAACGGCCGATCATCTCCCCCACCAGGGCGGTCCCTAGCAGCAAACAAGGCAATGCCAGCGTCCATCAAACACAGCTCGACAATTGGAGGGTAACCGACGGCGGATGAAGGGCCACCGACGGCGGTTGAAGGGTAACCGACGGCGGTTGAAGGGTAACCCCGGCAGTCGGGAGGCAACATACGGCAGTGCCCAAAGTCCTGGCAGACGCAGGAACGTCTCTGGAGGGGACGGGTCGAACGGAAAGTGGTTCGGACAGAGGTAGCAGCAGTTGCAGGCGGTTACTGGTGGTTACCAAAACGAACGCAGGATGGGGCGGAAGCTCATCATCATCTCGACTGTTGTGTGGGTGGCCACGAGGCGTGGAGACTGGTGGCGTCGCTGCGGGACCCCGTGCTACAAGGGGTGCCCAGTGCACAGTGTCCTCAGGTACGGAGCCGGATTGCAAAGGGCTCATTCTAAAGCGGTCAAAGGCCCCTTTATCGAAACGCTCAAGCTCAACCGGATTGTTGCTTGGCTGCCTCCCGCGCAGAATGTGACTTTGACTGGCTCCCAACGGAAGGCACGGGTCATTCATACACTCGGACGTTCCGCGGCGTGACGCGGTCCTCGGCTTGTGCATGGGCGGTGTTGGGACAGACTCGGGTTGGGAAGGAGTGGCTTAGGGCAGGGCTCAGCGAGGGATCCGGATCCTCGCACCCCCGCCATTCCCTCTCTCATTTTTTTTTTGGCTCAGACCAAGATGAGCTGGCGTAGCCTGCTCACTTCACAGTACTCGAGGTAACCCCTCGGGATCAAGGGTCAGAGCTTTCCAGTGCTACGATGATCCCACAAATGACTGTGGAAGCGGATCTGACAAGTAATGAGGATGAGCTGAGTCTGAAACCAGGTTATGCAGTGGGAGACTGCCCCGCCATTCCCTCTCTCATTCTGCAATCCCCTGAAAAATAATGTGGGGGACCCGTCCCCATCCGCAGGAGTTGTGTTGGGGCAGGGAGGTAAAGCCTAATTCATGTGAGCTGAGCGAAGGTGCAGGTGGAAAGTTTGGTAGACTTCCCCTGTTTGGCACAGCCACCCCCAAGAGCTACTGAATTGCACCCACTCATCGGCACATAACCCCAACCTTACTGCGACGTTTCATTGAGGTCGAGCCTCCGGGTGTACCTACACCTGAGTGCTGAGGTGCGGGGGGAAGAGGGAAGATACCGGGCTTTAGGTTTCAAATCCGTGCCAGCCATTCAGCTGCTTGGCCTTGCGGGTGTATGCGAGGGCGGTGGGGGGGGGGCGGGGTCCATTAATCATGAATCAGACCGCCCCAAAACGCAAAGGGGCATCAGTGTACAACTCAGGGTCTGCCTGTGGGAGCCAGAGGGGCCAGACCCATTTCCACACCATAAGCGCATGGGGCAACAATTCGACCCCCGGGTTTCGAACCCACGGGGCAGGCCGACGCTGCTCAAGGCACTCCTGGAGACTGCTTCGCATGCCGTGTTGCACAGCTCTGGTGCTCGCAACGAAGAAGGCAATGATGACCACATGTTGGGGTCCGCGCCCCCCCTCCCTCTCAGGGGCCTTCGCCCCCCCCCCCCCGGGGGGGGAGCCGCGTCGCAACCCGAGAAGTCCCCCTGCCCCCCCCGGGGGCGAAGCTCTTTAGAACGCATTCCTTCCTTCCTTGATGGGCGCCCACACGTCAGCCTTTGTGGATGGTGGACCCCGGGTCTGCTGGTGCCTCCGACACAAACGGAGGAGAGTTGGAAGGACCTGACGATCGGAAGCGGTGAAGGACGCCTGGCCCTGACAAGAGACCGGCGAGCACACACTGGCGAGCTCAGCTTGTGACGCTGCACCTGAACTGCAATACACGACACATAAGTGGGGGAAACACCTTTGGCAAAAAAGGTCCTTTACCCCTGCCAAAGGAGGGACCCCAGAGCCGGACGCGGCGAGCGGTGCAGCAAAGAGATGTGAAGGAAACTTGCCCGGCTGCCTTTCGCACCACGATTACCATGGGCCAAACCCCGCCACCCTTTGTACCTCAACTGGGCACGCTGGGCAGGGAGGGCAGGGGGGAGGTCACGCGTGCAAACCGACCCCCCCCCCCCCGCGCGTGGCTTTGCCCTGTCCGCCGGGTGTTCTTGGGCTCCCTTCACTGCAGCTCTGTGGAGCTGTGCTCGAGCAGGATGCCCCACCGTCAGTCTCTAGAGCTAGAGGCCCATTCAGGTCGGATTCAGGCGTTCTCTGGGTCGCGCTGCTGTGACCCATCAAAAGGCCACGGAAACCTGCTCGCAATGCTACGGAACGATACCATAGGCAAACGTGAGCGCGTGCGGGTCTCGCAGGTACCCGCCCCTCCCTATTCAAATTTGTTACCCGACAGCGCCGACCTCAGCCACAAACACAAATCGTCGGTCCCCCACTCCCCCAGCGAAAAGCCCCTACAGTCCAAGCAAAAATTACCAAACGCAAATATTACCCAAAAAAAATATTTCCCAAAAAAAAATTAACCAAAAATTAAGGTTGTTTTGGTAATTGTGGTTTCCCCCTGATTCCTGGGCCCCAAGATCTTTATCATTTGTTCCCCTGCAGGCCCCTGTTTCTTGTGTGGTCTGCTTTTGTCATGGATGGGCATGTTGTTCCGACTGTGGTGGTGGATGCGTACCGGGCGAGACCTGGTTTGTCAGCTCCCCGGCACAATTGGAAAGATGAGTACATCAAAACAATTACTGATTGGGCAAGGCAACATGGTGTTGCTGGGGCTCTGCAGCGACATCAAAGGGGTGATGAGAGGGAGCACAAGTTGGGGTACCACACAATTTATGGCTGGCTGAAGTATTTCCAAAAAAAAGGTGATTATTTTCACACCACAACCAATTGCCCCGCCGTTTAGTAAAAACCATGTATGGTGCGACTCACATGGGTTTCCCGTTGCTTTGTGTTGCATCGTGGCAGGGAAGGATGACGTCCCCTTTGCTACGGTACCAAAATATTACCAAAGAAAAATAACCAAAAAATGGGCACCTTTTGCTAATTTTGACCTTTGGTAATTTTTGCTTTACGTGTAGGGTCCGCGGGGCCTGGCTCAAAGCGGTTGGAGTCGGTTGGAGTCGATTGGAGTCGGGTCTGCCTCCAGTCGGTGGGCCTGGCAAATGTCGCTAGGACGGCGCAAACGATGGTTAGGGTGGCGACATTCCGAGCCCACCCCCCCCCCCCAAGACCGTCCCCTCGCCGGTCTAAAACCCTCTCGCGGTCATTCGGGGCGACACCGGCTCGTTCACCCACTCGCCCGGGAGGGCCGTGGGGCTCGGGAGCGGCGCGTCGGGATCAGGCGCCGCGGCCGAGCCTTCGCTGTCGAGGCTGCAGTACGGTGTCACGGGGCTCGGGTACCGGGGGCTGCTGAGTAGATCGGACGCCGGGGACAGGGTGCGGCTGGCGGGGCTGAGGCACGCCGTGGCGCGCCCCCGCGGGGTCCGTGGCCGGGCCGGCGACACCATGGGGGCGTCGCGTGCGATCCCGGTCACCCCAGCGGCGGCTGCGTCGCGGCCGTCAGCCGCGGCAATGACCGGAGTGGGCCCGGCCTCAGCCCCGGTGCCGCGCCGAGTGGACAGGGACGGGGCCAGGTCCGGCAGGTCCGGGAGCTCGACCGCGATCTGCGCCAACTGAACGGCATCGTGGCGGTCGGCAGCCGCGGCCGGGGGGGGGCCAGGGGGAACTTCGAGACCGCGCGCCCCCCCGGCCGCGGTCGCCTCGGGGCCCTCGGCCCTGGCGTCCACCGGGGTAGAGCTGGACGCGGCGGGGGGGCAGAACACGACGCTAGACCCGGCGCCCATGTGTTTGAGGGTGTCGAAGTATTGGAGCGTCAGGAGCAGCTGCAGCGCCTCCGCGGCGGTGCTGGAGTGCCCCACCACGTCCTGCAGCCCGGCGATGATGGCCTTGCGTTGCTCTGCAACCCCCACGCCCAAGAGGCGCTGGCGCTCAGCGTCTGCCTGCGGGAGCAGC